>CM053622.1:621155243-621173859 GCA_028646595.1 Phalanger gymnotis | reverse complement strand
GATCTTTTTAACTTCCCTATTTATGACACTACTTTTTGTTTGAAGTATCAGTCATGTTTGATTCCTCCCCCTTCTAGTGCGATTAGTCTGATATCTTTTAAATGAATATAGATTTCATTGAGGATGTTTTGTAGTCAACTGGGGACTGAGTATAATTAGTAAAATGTCATTTAAAAATAGGAACATTTGAGAAACTTTTCATCCAAAGAGAATTTTTTTATTTGAACTTAGGACTTCCTCTGTGACACTGGCAAACACCTCACATGAGCATGTTTCCTTGTTTCATGTCATGGCTGAAGTTGATATTAAGTAAATTGCTGAACAAAGTTCTTTCCATCATTACATCTGCCATAGACTCATATTGGAGTATTTGAAGATGATTTGTTTCTATTGATTTAAATGCTTTTTGGAAATAAACAAGCAATAGGCACGGAGGGATTCCAATATTCTCTGTAACTCTCAATAAAAGTCCAGCTTTCCCACCTACAAACTGAATGACCTTAGGAAGTCACATAACATCTCTGAGGTTTGGTTTCCCCATCTATAAAATTAGGATTGGATTAGATGTCCTATAAGGTACTTTGGCTGATTATGCAATTTATTTTTTCTTTGCTTCCCTAACACATAGCATTGTGCCTTACACATTGTACACAATCAATGTGAAAATAAACTGAATTCCAAGATATTTTACTTGTATCCATATTTGGTTTTGGTTGTCATATCTGCTCACAAGACCAGAGAATTAAATACTTGCTGGATGAAGCACTTTCTGGGTTTTCTCAGTCACTTGCTGTAGCTACTCTTTTGTATTGATTAATTTTTTCTATGAAATAGTGATAGACAGATCTTCATTTTTGTCCTTCCTATTTTTTCAGAGTCAAAAGCTCATTTCATCAGATTAGGTTGGGATAGCTATAATTGCATAAAATCTTTCTTTTTCTTTCTTCTCTTCTAATTTGACATTAATTTTCATTTTGTTTTAGCTAGGCAGTATCTGAAATAGAATTGATTCTGTTTCTTCCTCAGATATAATTAGTTTCTGATGCAAAGCTAAATAAGCAGAGCTTTTAAAAACATACAACTAATCTTATATAAAATAGGAAAAAAAACCCAACCACCACCAAACAAGTTGAAAAACAATCATGTTTGTTGAAAGAAGAGTTGTAATGAGTAGTGGGGAAGACTAGATGGAAGGAGACAATTCAGAACTGAAAATATATTTTTTAAACTAATTAAATAGCTAAATAAAACAGAAAAAAGAGAAGACCTATGAGAAGATACCTCCCTATCCATGCTCCTTTGTAGAGGTAGGAGGGTCACAGGTATAGAACGTTGCATATATTTTCAGATAATTTTTTGATTTATTAATTCTTATGCTGATTTTTTTCTCTTCTTCCTTTACAAAATTATTTCTTACATTGGATTTTTTTCTGAGATGGGAAGATATGGAAAGGGAAATGTAGGTGAAACAAAAAGAAAATATACCAATAAAACATTTTAAAATATATAATCAGTTTCATTTTTGTGAGAGTTCAGTGCTTGCCACATTCAGTTCTTTCTGGCCCTCTTTTTGAGAAAAGTAAATATTCAGGATAATAAAAAAATGAGGCTTCTAAGTTATCTTCATCTGCTTTCCTCTTTCATTTCTTCATCATGAATGTTTTTTCAATATAGTCTTTGCTGAGCTCTTTGGTACCCATATACTAATTGAAATGTTCAAGCTTAAAGGTAGATGATGTTTGACTTAATTTGACAAGGTTATTGTTAGGTTATTTAGAAGATTTTCTTATTTCTTTGTGCTTCCTGGCAGATATCCAACACAGACTGCAATTATCCTCATAGTAGTCTTTTTTTCTTGAACACCACAGTCAAGATGACTCAAATGTCCCATGAAATAGTACTGCTTTTTGCCTTTGAGCACATGATGAATCAAAATCCACCATTTCTTTTATTTGCTTACAAAAGGAAAAATTGTGATATTCCATTTCTTTGTAACTTACTTTTATCTTTTGGTTTCATTTACTGTAAGAATTTAAATATTGATGTGGTTCAATTCCTTCAACTCATTGGTCACTGGACAAAAATTTATATTGAGTACAAACAGTTAAACTAATGATTTTGAATGCTTAAGAACCCTGCAATTCTTCTGTCTCCTTTTATACTCACTTAAATCCACAGGATTGAAGACCATTTTATACATTTATCAATTTTCTAGATTTAAAAAAAGTACCAAGTGTCCAATGTTCAGGATATAAGCCATTCTACTTTGCTAGGCTGGTCCTTGGACAGAAAGCCATAGTCAAGTCACTAAGACTAGAACTCAAAGCTGTTCTAGCTTTGTAGGACCTGCCAGAGCCTATGTTCTACCAGAAAAACCATGGGTTCTCAAGGTACAGGGTTCATGTTTGTGCCATGATGAAGCATTGGAGTAGAAACTAGAGTAGAGATTTAGTGGAGAATCAATCACCTCTAACTAGTCAGGAGAGTCAGAGTTAGGGTAGAAATTTCCTTTGCTCAAATAACTTTTTATAAAGAAAATGGAAACAAATCATCAAACATATAAAATGAAGGATAATAATGAATATTACTGAGCATGTTGTTAGGTTCAGGGCAAGCAATATGCCTCAGAATTCCTTAAAGATTTTCAAGCCTCCTTGTCTGAGGTTCTTTATTAGGAAGCTAGATTTAGCAATGGAAGGGGCCAATCTATGGTACAGGTGAAAATGCTGGCTTTGGAGTGAAACACTTGGGTTCAAATCCTATCTATAACCTTCACATTCAACTCACTACACCTCGGTCTTCTTATCTGTAAAATGGTGGAGGCTGTGCTAGATAGTCTTTAAAGTCCTTTCCAGCTATAGATCTATGCTCAAACCCATCATTTTATAGTTGAGAAAACCAAACCCCAGAGAGGGTAAGTATGTTGCTTTGGGCACATAGCTAATAAGTGTCTAGAGCAGAACTTGAATCCAGAACTTGAACTCCTAAATATGAGTCCAGTATTCTGCCTGCTCTACCATGCTGTTTTTCATCAATAGGATGGGACAAAAGCATTGAACTGGTCTATCTCAGAGGATAGAAAGTTGTTGGTCTTTAGGGTAATTTGTATTTATCTTTATAATGTAACAATATTTATAATTTATAATATATATAACTTGTATATCATGGTCATATAATAATATATTATATTATATATAATTTATAATATAATTATATTTATAATTTGTATTTATCTTCCTGGTAAGAGCCAAGAAGGTGAGGATAACAGTGATCTATTATACTTAGAAATAGCCTAGAGAGGTAGCCAAATCTTGGTGAGTATGAATTACTTCTTAGTTTCTGGATGGCTAGTCATTATATTACATTTGCTTGCTGAGTTTGCTACTCTAGATTGCTCCCTTAAAATTTTTTTAATACGTTCTTTGACTGGGCTTGGATAAATACAATGTGATCAGCAGTGTGATATAAAATGATAGGTAGAGAACATAGGTCAGTTGTGCCCAGTCACTCTGACACACCTGACCCATGCTCTATCCACACTTAGGGTAGTTAAATGGGGAAAAACAAAACATTCCCTTGTTGCGCGATCCTGGGCAAGTTGTTTGTCCACTCTGGTATCTGTAAAAGAAAGGTACATGGACCAGATAACCTCTGAGGATGAGTTCAGCTCTAAATGAGCCCATGAACCTAGTAATTAAACAAAATGGGGACGATTTTTTTTCCACAACAGATATTTTCCAAGAAAGCATCCTAGGTCTGCTGTTCACTACCTATGAAACCTTGGCCAACTCTCTTCACCTTTCTGGACCTCAGTTGCCTCACCTGTAAAATGAACTGATTATGTTAGATGATTTCTAAGGTCCATTTCCAGTTCTAAATTCTCTGATCCTAGGTGTGGTTTATAAACATTGAAATCTGGACTGGTGAAGATAACGAAAAGCATTTGCAGGAAAAGAGTTAATAGACTGCTGTGTGTAGCTACTCAGCATCAGTGTCTGTAACTCAACCTAATGAAAATAAAACAGAATGTGGCACTCTATGTTCCTGGAACTCACCCTGGGACTGGATTTCAAAAGTTTCAAAGCCTTTCTTTCCCCCACTGATTTTTGTTTTTGAAGTACAGTGCCTGAAAACAACGTGGTACCAACAATCCACCAGTGTGAGCTATGGTAAAGGTCCTTGCCTTGTGTCAATCATGTTGAGACAATAAAGAACTGCACTGCATAAAACAAGCTATTTCATGGGCCATTGGCTGTCAGCATGATTAGCTAGGCATCTGAGGTGCACATCACTGTCACCTGTGCAGAGTCCACAAGTTAATAAAGTAGCAAAAGAAATGAGTGATGGTGAAGACCCATCCATCTGTGTGTATGTTGTGCTACCAACTCCTGGGCCTTAAGATGTCATTGATGACACTAACAAATGGAAGAACAATGACTCCATTAAAGGCTGTTTCAGTCAATGAGACTAGGAGCTTCTTTGACATGACAGGCTGTGTTAGTCATCGAAGAGAGATGTGAGATGCTCCATAAATGTCACACTGACAGTTACCTTGAAACTGCAAGCCATTAAATCTGGCAGTCAGGCAAATGACCTAAATTTTTTCATTGTCAAAACCCAAAAAGTCTCTTCTGAACAGAAGAGTCTCTTCCAAACTAGTAATATTTCTAACAGCATTTTCCCCGTCTCAGCCCAGTTCATCTTCAACAATTCTTTATTAGATCACAGGTACTATGATATGCATTTAATAGAAAAGGAACTTGTACATACAAAGTTAAAGTGGCTTGGGATTGTTAAAAATGTAATACGATAATGTAATAGAATATAATATTTTGATTAGAATAAATATAAGGATGCAAAGTAACTTGGAAAAACCTTTATGAAATAGTACAAAACAAAAAAAACACAATAAGAAAAATGTAGTACACATTACGGTAAATCAATAAATTGGTTGGCAAGCATTGATTTAGCAACTAGTATGTTCTGGACACACTATACTAAGCACGAAAAGATGAAAATGAAATTGTCTCCTGACCTTAAGGAGCTCACATTCTGATGAGGGAGATTTTAAAACTCGAAGGCATAGGAAGACTCTGGAGTTTATTGAGTACAGGAAGTGATATAGTCAAACATGGATTTTAGGAAAATAATTTTAGAAGTTAGTTAGAGGATAAATTGGAACAGAGGAGTTGGATCAAGGTGGCCAATTGGGAGGTTATTGCAATAGTATATAGGTGGGTGGCAATGGAAGCCTGAACTCAAGTGATGCCTATGTGAATGGAGAGAGGAGGAGGAATTCTAGTGTTGTTTTGAAGACAGAAATGACAAGATTTTGCAGCTGATTATACATATAGAGTAAGGGAGAGTAGGATTGAAGAGTAACATAAAGACTGCAAACTTCAGTGACTGGAAAGATCCTAGTGTTCTTGACAGAAAGAGGGAAGCTCAAAAGAAGGAGGGTTTGGTTTCTTTCAGGGGGAATAAATTCAGCTCTTAATATTTTGAGTTTCAGATGATTACAGTTCAAAACATATAGTATTAGTGCTGTTGGAGGTACTACCATCCTTCCAGTTACTCAGGTTCACAACATAAACACCATCCTGGACTCTTCTCCTCTCAAAGGAGTGATGCCCTTAATTAACTCTTACTGTGACATATCTAATCAAGTTGTCATCCCTACCTAAACAGTGTCTCTCTTATCTCTTTCTTTCTCTCTTCTCACATAACCAGTACCCTAATTCAGGTCCTCATAAACTTTCACCTACAATATTATAACACACTTTTAATTAAATCTCCTTGACCAGTTTCTTCATACTCTAATCCATCTTCTATAAGGCTGCTAAAGTGATTTTCCTAAAGCACAGTTCTGACCATGTTACTCAATTGCGCAAATAAATTCGGTGGCTCCCTAATATTTCTAGGATAAAATATGTTGTTGTTGTCCAATCATATTCAGCTTTTTGTAAACCAATTTGGGGTTTTCTCGGCAAAGATACTGGGGTGGTTTACACATTTCCTTCTCTGTCTTATTTTCCAGATGAGGAAGCTGAGGCAAAAAGGGCTAAGTGACTTGCCCAGGGTCACACAGTTAGTGTCCAAGGACAGATCTGAATTCAGGAAGGGGAGTCTTCTTTTCTCCAGGCCCAGCACTCTATCTACTGTGCCACCTACTTGCCCAGGATAAAATATAAATGTTCCTATTTGGCATTTAAAGAATTCCATAACTTTTCCCTGCCCAACCTTTCCAGTCTTATTATACTTTACCATAACATCACATAGCCACCACCCTGTTTTAGGCCATTATCACCTCTTGTGTGTACTTCCTAACGCTTTTTCCTGCCTCAAGTCTCTCTCTTCAATCTGTCTTTTACACAGCTATGAAACAGATTTTTACTGATGTGCAAATCTTAACATGTCACTCCAATATTCAATAAACCTCAGTGGTTCTATATTACCTCCTGTATCCAATATTGCTCTATTTGCTAGCATGTCCAGGGTGCAGTGTTATCAAAGGGAGTTAAGTGTTTACGAATGATCCATATGATCATATGAGGAAAAGTGAATGGGAATAAATGGACAAGTCCTTGATAGGGACTTAGACAGCATAACTAAAGTATTATTATATTTTAAGTTTTGAAATTAAATATAAATAGTTATTAAAGATGCTTAGTTATTTGTACTGATGTTTAGGGCAATGTTTCTAATGAAATGTTTAACTGAAAAGTACAAAGATTTAGAACTGGGGCTGGACTCTGGCTCTTGTGACACCCCTACTTAATGTAGCTAACATTTGTTCTTCCTTTCCTTTCTCTTCCACTATAATTTTCATTTTGCTACTCTTTTAAATGCATACCATTCACCTCCATTCTGTGGAAGTACCAAACTCTTCCCACAGAGCTGATTTTTGCAATCGTCAAGTGACTTGGTAGGCAAGGCACTGATAGTTTTGCCATTGCAACTTTGAACTCAAATTCAGCAACAAATGTACACTTTCGACTTATAAAGATCAAGAAGAGGTTGTTTTCAGTGCGGTCACTCTTCAATAAGTCATGATGGTCACATCAAAAACTGAGTAACCACCTCAGTCCTTACCAAGTCACCTTTGAGTTTGGGGATTGATCCCATAGGGAATCACTGGATAGTAGTAATTCCCACAGTGTTGAAGATCCTTTTTGCAACCTGGTATGTATGTATGTGTGTGTGTGTGTGTGTGTGTGTGTGTGTGTGTGTGTGTGTGTGTGTGTGTGTGTGTGTACTTCATCATCATCATTCTCTTTAGGATTCAATGTCAATTCAAGGTCAACACAATATGGTCCTGGGTTTCTGTACCACTAAATTTCTTAATAATTCTCACTTCCATGGGCAAGTAGGTGGCGCAGTAAGTAGAGCACCAGCCCCAGAGTCAGGAAGACCTGAGTTCAAATCCAGCCTCGGACACTTCACACACTTACTAGCTGTGTGACCTTGGGCAAGTCACTTAACCCCAACTGCTCTGCTTTCCCCCCTCAAAAAAAAAAGATTACTAATTCTCACTTCCCTCCCATCCTTCCCTCAGGATATATATTTTTGTCATTTATCTAAAATGTTTTCTGGGAAAATTCAAGCTATATAGTTTTGTTCAGAGTTCTGACTTCTTTTCTTCTTTTAGATTATCTAAGATTATCTTTTAAGATTATCTAGATAATCTTTTAGATTATCATGGGGGGAAGGGGAGAGTATGCTGGAGGCAGCTCAAATCCTCTCCTGAAAGCCTTTTGTTTAAGTAATTGTAAGCATTTTTAACCTTAATAATTGGTGATTCTTATAGATCAGGTCTTGATAATTTTTCACCTACAATACTATAACACACTCTTAATTAAGTCTTCTTGACCAGTCTCTTCATACTCTAATCCATCCTCTATAAAACTGCCAAAGTGATTTTCCTAAAGCACAGTTCTGACCATGCTACTCAATTGCTCAAATAAATTCAGTGGCTTAAGGAACTTGATTTGTTGTTTTTTAATGATTGTCTAGCCTTAAGAAAGTGATGGAGGAAATGTTAACAGTGTAGATCAAAATTTAAAGTGTGTCATGCAAGCTTATTAAACCTTTACCAGCATTCTCCTACGATGCAGAGATGGAAAGGTAGAAGAGAGAGAAACAGAGAGACAGGGACAGAGAGAGAAAGACAGAGAGACAGAGACACAGAGACACAGAGAGAGACAGAGACAGAGGTAGATACAAAGAGATACAGAGACAGAGAGACACACACAGAGACAGAGAGACAAAGAGAGACAGAGACACACACACTGAGAACATATAGTAGTTCTACAAAACTCTCTTCCCCATAGTCCTTCAGATGATCTCTAGACCTTGTTTGGTTTTGAAGTCTGTAGAATATAATGTCCTTTTTAAAATTTATTTCACATTGTTGGACAGATGAAAAAAATGAATTGAGAAAATTATCTTTAAGAAAAAAAAAGACAGCATCACTCTGAACAAAACTATATAGCTTGAATTTTCCCAACTAACAGGAAACACTTTAGATAAATTATAAAAATTGGTTTTGTTTTGTTGAAAAGTAAAAGTTATCAAAACAGGAAACAGGGTGAAATCTGGCCTGCCTCTTGGCCTGAAATAACATCTTGTCTAATGTCTGCTTATTATAATTAGAAAATTATAGAAGGATGTTTTATTTTTATTGATTTAGGTTCTAGCTCAGCATTACTCTATTCAAGAAAGCCTTTTTGATTCCTTTTGTTTTTACATCTCGGTCATTTCCGGCTACCTCAACCCACTCTCACATCCCCAGGGAGCCTTCCTTTATAAAAAAAGAAAAACAGAGAAACAGCTTAGCCAGACTAAAGGACAAAATAACCGCATGTGACAATATACCAGCATTATTCTTGCAATCATAAGACCCTAGAATTTAGAGCCAGAAGAGTCCTCAAAAATCATCTAATCCAATCCTTTCATTTTACTGGTGAGGAAACTTGGCCCTGAGGAAATGTCCTAAGGTCACACAGCTAGCCTGTAGCAGAGATGGGACTGAAGTAAAGGTCTCCTAGATATCTTTCTGCTGCATCACACAATCTCTCTGATTTGTCCTTGATGTATTTCACAATTTTTTTTTAACTGCCACACTTAGCTATTTTATTTTAGTCTTTTTTTTCAAAGCCATAGAAACTGGAAAGAAAATCGACACAAGTCTTCAAAGGAGCCTCTTAAAATGAGAACCATCAGCACTGTGGTACTCAAGATGGAGACCTTTGGAAGAGGTAAACACGTTATCTTTAGCCACAATCCACAGTAACTTTATCTACTGTAAATAACAGTATTTGTAGCTGTCAAGAAGCAATTTATTTCCTCACACTAATATTTCATGCATATCAAACCCAAAGAAAGCAAATAACTAAACACATGGCTTTGACAATGAAGTCTTACTAAGTTTAAATGTATTTTATCACTTCCAGAGGATGTTCTTACAAAGTACAGAAGAAAGAGTTTAGTGCACTACATGAAAAAATAGTAGTTTATCAAAACTGTTAACTTATAAGGGTTTGAGCTACTTCTTAAACTTGAGTCTAAATAAGCTAGCTCTCTCTGTCAGAGAGAGAGAGAGAGAGACAGAACACACAGAAACAGAGACAGAGACAAAGAGAGACAGATGGGGGGGAGAAAGGCAGAGAGAGAGAGAAAGAGAAGGGGAGAGACAGGGAAAGAAGGGGAGAGGGAGAGAGAGAAGAATGAATTCAGGCTTCTTGCTGGATATTTCTATGTGATGTTACTTACTAGTTGCTCCTTTGGTCCATAGAATGACATTGTGGTTGGACCAGGCCTCTTTTGTTTCTTTAGGGCTTGCTGATTTTCTTTTTCTTTGATAATCAGCATTAACTACAGAAGGACTCTAGCCCTTTACAGCCCAGTAGGGACAAGAAACATGACAATCAGGTCATCAGAGAAATGTGAAATAAGTGGGGCAACAAAGAAGAAGCCATAAATGCCAAATCCAAAGGAATTAACAAGAACAGAAAAAAGACAAGCTAAACTGAATGAGAGGATAGGGGAACAGAATAAGGGAAGGAAAGCCAAAAATCAAGAACCATGAAGAGAGAAATAAAAAAAAGCTTGATCATGGTGGAGACAAGATGTTACATGACAGAGAGTGCTGCTATACCTTTTAGAAAGTATCCTAGAGGATTGTGGGGGTCACATCTAAACTCGCATATAAAAAGAAATAACATGTGGGAACCAGGAAATATAGCAACAGGAACAAGACTTGAGACTTAGCACCTGGAATAACAATTACATCTTGCTTCATCTTATGAAGAGAAAGCATTTTTTTGGTCAGGAAAAACCTTGGGTCCCAGAGGTCAAGGTTGGGCAACTCCAACCAAACTGAAAAGGCTTTAGAAATTGACCCAGTGACTGTCATATGAAGATTGTCTCTCCTCTACTTAGGTGTCTTCCATGCAAAAAATTTAAAATCTCACAATATTTCTTGAGAGATACAATGAGCATAAGTTAATTTAAAGAGTCTTTGGTTATCAATATGAACTGAAGCAGGAAACAAGGAGATGCATAATCACCAAAGGAGTTTTGCCACTGTCGGGAAAGATGTTCAGTGAAGATTTTAAATGGAAAGTGTTAGATGATGAGATCTGTTACGTCTTCTTGGGTGAGGATGACATTGTGCTCATTGCATTAAGGCTAGAAACAGTTCAGGTCCTCCTAAGGGAGATCCGTCATCGCTCAAAGAAGTTGAACTTAACTATTCAAATGGGAACAAGACCCACGATAGTGCAGGACCTCCTGAACAGAATCCATCACTACTAGAAAGAGTTCATCCTAGCTTTTCAAATGAGAACAATTAAGCCTATCGAGAATACCCAATGTACAGATTATGACGTAGCTATATAAGGCAACACCTAGAGCTTGTCCATCAGTATGTTTTCTTAGATGGGAGGAACAGAGAGCAGGAGTTAGAATTGGGCAGGAGGAAAGTGGGTTGGCCTGAGTTTGTAATTCATAGGGTATTCTTAATGACCTCCAGCTTCTCCCTGAAACAAATACCCATATTTTAAGCATTAATATTCTCCTGGCAAATAACATATGAGTCACAGAATAGCACAGTGTCATCTAAAGGATGATAGAGAGGTGCGTGGTAGGTATGAGTAGGTTGCAACATACTGCCAATGAAGAATTTGCAGAAGAAATAAAAGAATGTCATCTGACATATGTAGGTAATGATGTTTTATTGTTTTGTTTTGGTTTTGCTGAATACCTTTGAAAAACATACCAGAAGATAAACGTTTTTCACCAGTTTCCATTTTTCAAAACATATGGTTAATGTGCTCTGATTCTCCTTTGGCTATCTTCTTTTAAAAGTTAAAATACCTATATATTTTGCATAAATTTCAGAATATAAATAAGTAGTAACAGAAAATCTAAAATAATGCTTATGTCCTATTTATAATGAGATACTGGACTTCTATTAAATCCTGTCTTTTATTAAAGGAATAGGTGAGGCTTAGATACTAGAAAAAGGGAGTGATCACATCAATATGCTTAACCTAGTTCTCTAAGACACAAAGACAAGATTCCTTACCATGATACCTGTATGAAGCAATATGTAATGCACAGTTTGAGTGACATCTGCTGCATGAATCAAATTATGATATGGATTTTTGTACTTGCTGTAACCAACTTCTAAGGCTTCCGCAAAGGAAATTAGACAAGGAACAGGAATCTGCAGAAAGCAATGATCATTCATTATGTTTCTAACAAAATTGCTGCACAAAATTAACACAAGTAAAACAGTGTTCAAATGAAATAAATTAGTATATTTGGTTATGCTGAATTCATGGTTAATAATATAACTGCAACAGACTGCCAGGTCAAACTAGTCCCCAACTTTGTTATGTGTTTTAGCATCATTAACAAGTGTTTTCTGACAGAAAATTATCAGCTCTAAAAGGCATGAGTCAGTTGAGACATCTGTGAATTGAAAGGATTGAGTGTCTAAGAGCTCTTCCAGGTTTAAAATTCTACTATTTTTTACATGTTAATAACTAAATTTATTGATTGTAGTCTGAATTAAATCTAGAGCTGTAACTAGCCTCAAGGCACCAAAATTCACAGAGTACAAAAATTTTAACTTGTGTACTCCTTCAGCAGTTAGCAAGCCAATTTGTTAACTAATTTACTTTGCTGCTCGATTGTTCATCATAATTATTTTGGGGGATTATTGTCATACCATAAAACTCTTAAGGTGAGTTGAGTTCACTGTTCATGCTACTTGTTCTGAGCGTATTTTGCGCTGATTTCCCACGATGCCAAAATTGCTAGTTATGATTCTGATGCCCCAAAGGCACAAGTTGATTGTAAATCTCTCCAATGTAATTTTGAGACAAGATATTACAAAACAGATATATCTGTCTCGAATGCCCCCAGTATTGTATCCTTAAGACACGGTCTCGGGCTCAGATTCAATCTGGCTCAGATCAAATCTGGCCTGCTTGTGAAAACAGGTGTCACAAAGGGTGGGATTTCTCAAGACAACCCATTATGGTGAATCCCTAATAAACTTTGTCTTTTCCCTTGAAAAAAAAAAGAAATGGTCTCAGATTTCTTTTAGAAGCATCAATCAGGTCGATCAGGACCAATGGATAGCGTGGTAGACTTCCAGTCAAGAAGATCTGTGTTCAAATCCTGCCTCACTTGCTTACTAGACACATAATTCTGGTCAGATCAGTTTATCTCAGATTCAGTTTCCTCGTCTTTAAAATGGGGATAGTAATAGTACCTATATCACAGAGCTGTTGTGAGATCCAAATCACACACACACACACACACACACACACACACATACATACAGGTATATATGTATCCGTATGTATGTATGTATATATCACTTTGCAAACTTTAAAGCATTATATAAATGGGAATTGTTAAAATAGTTATTACAGAAAGTGAATAGATATATTGATAGAATGAATTCTAAGGGAGCATGGAAGTGTGTAAAGCAATGACATCAGTGAACTGTGTACCTACTCACAAATATCATGCATATATTTTCTCACTCCCTCCTACCAAGTGTTATGTTAATAAACCTTAAAAGAGATTTATGTAATGATATATTTGGTCTTTTTTATTCATATATTAACTCATTAATTTTTCTCATCATTTAATGTTTCTGACCTTGAAGCGGCTGATCAGGTCATATCTGGTAAACAGTTCATATATCATAAACTTCAGACTGTGCTCTCCACTTGCATCATTTAGGGCAAATACATCAAATGACCATTTATCTACATCCTGTAGAAAGAAAAATGGATATGTTTTAGTTTGTGATGCCATCTAATTCTCTTTCTCTCTGTCAGTGATTTTAGGTAAGAAATAGGCAACACATGGGCTGCAGACAAGACTCCATTAAGCAGCTACATGGCACAATGGATAGAGTGCTGGATGTAGTATCTAGGGCCTGAGTTCAAATCCTGCCTTAGACACTGACTGGCTGTGTAATCCTAGATAAGTCACTTAGCCTCTACCTGCTTCAGAGATAATAATAGAACGCACCTCTGAGGATTGTTTTGAGGATAAAATACGATGATATTTTTAAAGCACTTTGCAAACTTCAAAGCACTATGTAAGGGCCAGTTAATTTGCAAGGGGTCTGAGAAAAGTATTTTAACAGAGAAAGGTATTTAACATATACTAAGGACAAATTTTGATGAGGCTGAGAACATCAGGGAAGAGGAAAATGATAAACTTTTGGGAGGCTTTCCCTGATTTAGGGTATCCCTTTCCCCTACATTGTCTCCATCTTAATTGATTAACTTGAAGACCTCACCATCTAAATGGATTTGTTCTTCCATTTTGATTTTGTTCAGTATAGCCTCCATCACTATGGAGAATATCTTTGGAGATCATACATCTCCCTGTTTAATGCTTTGATTAATATCAATAAACAAAGAATCCCCCCCCCAAATTATCTCTGTGTTGGCAGCTCCCCCACCAACTTCTACCCACAATAAAATGTGCCCTTGAGGAAGGCTGTTGTCATTCCACAGGATCACAGACATAGAGATAGAAGGGACATCTGATGTCTTGTAGCCCAACACACTCATTTTATATTTGAGTAAAATAAGGTCCAGACTAGTTAAATGACTTGCCCACCATCAAATGGGTAGTAAGGTAGTGGCTAAGGCAAGATTTGGGTCAAATAGAGCACTTTTTCTTTTGCTTCATGCTGTCTCCATTTTTAAATTCATGTGTTGCTTCTCATGGGTGAATTTCAATTTTAAGATTTCTCTCTACCTTTGAGATAAAAGGCTTTACATCCTGTTAAAAGAACATTAGGTATCAAGGAACAGTAGTGGAAGTGTTTTGGAAGGTATAGTGCCTTCCAGTTATCCCTGCGACTAGAAATTCCCACAAGAAACTAATTCAGTTAGTTGGATTATGTGAGAAAAAAATCTCACATTTCCTCCAAAAGTCAGCAAATCTCCTAAAGAAATGACATTGGGAATGAATGCCTAGCCAAAAAACAAGTTGTCCCCGTAAGAACCTTGGGAGTACTAATGGAAGATGGAGTTAGTGAGAACAAATGAACCAATGAACCGTCTTTGCCAACCTTCATTCAGAAAATCTAGCTGTAGGGATCGGATCAACTTTATTTCATGATGAAGTCATAACAGAGATGATTCTCCTCTATAATTACTTTATTCTTACCTTCTACTCTTTCCCACAGTACTCATATCTAAAAAGCTAATCTCAAAGCAAAACCAACTCCACTTATTCTTCATATATATATGTATATGTATATATACATATATATATATATATCCAAGTATACATTTGGTTGAATTTGATCGCACCTAAAGCTACTTTATGCAAATTCTTAAATAAAAATGGGAAAATTATCATTATGTAGGCTCTAATGATCAATTTTTCACTCTGTCTACTATGTTTTGATTTGGAGTGGGATATCTAAATTTTTGTGCACTTTGTCCATATCCCAGAAACTCTTGTTATTTTTGACAGTTAATCTAATTAAAAATTTGGAAAGTTCTCACCTTTAATGTTACGATGACAGCTGCTGGGTAAGCCAGACCAGATATGCTGGAACTCCGTCTGTACATCCTAAAAAGACAAATAGATAATTATTGAGTGAAAGTCTCCATGTAGTTCCTTAAGTCTGGAGGAAAATTTCTTTTTGTTAAGTTTACTTTTTATCATTCATTATGTTCTCTCTTCTTCTACCAAAGTCCTACTTCAATGTCTTATCATAGTTTGCCAGTAACCCTGGATCCTTGAAAACTTTGCCAGCAGAGGGCAAGTTCTAAGCCACACTACCATTTTCTATTTCAATTGATTTTTAAAAAATAGGTCAAGTTCAGATAGTCATAATTGCCTACTCTTGTCTTTGATCCATCTGGACTTTTTCATTCAATTTTGTATTAATTTTTGGTCTCAATAATATCCAAGGGGTTGACTGCGTAAGTAGCCAAGTCAGAAATCTTTTCACATAATTAACCAGTATCCTTTGTGATGTTATTCAGTGCTTGCCATACCCAAAATCTTCTGATTGACTCTAGGTTTGAGGAAGCTATTCATGTTATATGGGCATGAGATTTCTAAATAGTCTACAAGCCTTCATTTCTTAATTTTGAATCCTTTCAAACATACATTTTTTTTTTTTGCAATTTTTCCTAGTGCCTACAATGTCATTGAAAATCACCAACTATGAAAATCATGTTGACATCTTAATAAACGTTCTCTGCTTCTTCATGCCTTGCCATAGATGTTGATGCAAACACTTAAAATATCTTCATAAGTCTTTTCGAGCATGTACAACATGAATATTGAAAGTGGAGATGATTGAGTATAGCATAATATGCTATTTCTTTATGCTATCATATGCTATTTCTTTATTCTATATGATAGAAAACAATTCTGCCAAGTTCTTCATTTGCCTAGGGAGAACTTGTGAGCTGTCTCTTCAATGAGCTGTAACTTCTATATGTCTTCTCACTTAGTTTATAGGGAGAATATTGGTAATGATGAGGTTCAGTTCCTCTAATTCTTTATCAATGAATTGGAAATCAGATAAAAATTTCACACTTAGAATAGCAACAATTAAATTAACAGTTACAGATGTCTGTGTCGATGTAGAGTACAAATTCTGATCATAATGAGTTATAAAGGTGTTCCTGAGATCCTTTTTTTTTTAAAGCCATAGGAAATCCTCTAGAACATTGAGTGGATCTTCTGTGAAGGATGTATAGAAAGCTGTGGCTGAACTGTGGTACAAAGGTGCGAAGATGCGGTGGGCTCACAACTTTCCTTGGTAAAAGGAGTGCCAATGAATGAAACCTCAGCACCATCAAAGTTTGTAGGTAAATTCTCTTTTTGTGTCTATAGATGTCACATAATATTAATACGGTTTTTAAATGGGCAAGTTGATTGGAATCTTTGACATTCTGTGAGAAGAGCAAGTTGCTTGGAATTCGTGACATCTCCATCCCAACTTCAAACCAATGAATGATAGAAAGCTTAGTACATGGTAGGCCCTGACTTCTGATACAAAGTTCTTTATGCCATTTGAGCTCAGCATTCAAAGTTTGTTCTGCTAGATGAAGGTTTTTTTTCCTTATTTCTGAGCAACAGATATATATCGTTATAGAAGGTGAATATAATAGGAAAGAGCGTGTTAAATGTTAAATGGAGATATTGAACTAGAAAGGAGAAGGAAACATTTCTCTAGTTGGCACTATTTAATATCACTAGAAATTATCTCAGAAAACATACCTAAAGAATTTAAACTTTGAATACACTAGTTAATGTAGGCTCCTCAACTAAAAAAGGATTTAACTCCCTTACTGTACTAGTCTATTAATTTCTTGTAGCCTTTTCCTTGATACATTTTGGTAATTAGTTTGGCTACCAAAAATATCTGTAATTGGCAGCACAAAACACAGTGCGCAGAAACACACGCATACTAAGCATATACAACATATTCTACAAAAATCTTTTTAATCTATTTCCTCCTGATGGAAAATATGTTGGAGTATTATCCTAACTTATATCTCTGTATATATTTCTAAGTTCTGCAATGTTTTCTGAACACACGAAAAAGGATAAAAGGATAGTGTCCTTCAGAGAAAAACAGTGCAACAATAATATTCTCATGGCCTTTTCTCAGTGTTATTTAGGGCTCACATCAATTTCAAATGAAACAGAAAAAGGTAGTTGGCACAGCTTTGGCTAGTTTTAGGAATATTTTTGAAAGAAAAATCTAATAGGAATAATCTATTCTTTTGTCATTGCAATGATCCTCCAACACTGCAACCATTTCCCCTTTCAAATTTTTAATAGTTTAGCCTTAGAATCATTAAAGAAAATACCATTGGCATTCTAGCATCTACCTCATGGTCATTACAAGGACAAAATGAGACAATATTTACAAAGTATTTTGCAAACCTTAAAGTACTACATAAAAGCTATATATATAATTATAATAATAATAATTATCATTATTATTATTATACTCTCAAAAGACAGTCAGTCACAAAGCCAGGAAAATTTGGGAAGTCTTTTCTCTGACAATTACTGCCTGTGTGATCCTGGGCAAGTTACTCAACCTCTCAGTGTTTGTCTCGACAACTCTAAGACTAAAAGCTGTAGAGACTATGCCTAATTGCATTGGTAAAGGCATTTCCTTCCTGGGAGTTACTTTTGTCAATGAAATCACAAGTCAAAAGCCGATGAAGGCCAGGGTTATATAACCAATAGGATGAGAGTGTGGCTTACTTCTAGTTTAGTCACTGTAATCAATTTTGAAACAGACCAAGTAAATAGGAAAGCCATAAAGTGGCTAATATGTTGGCTGGAGGTAAGTACAAAGGAGACACCAGAGGGAGAAGGAGAAAACTAGGATTTTAAAGCAAAAATAATGACTCTGGAATATTAGAGAGAACAATTACAATTACAGAACATTCTTCTCATAGCCACCTTTCACTCTCATTCTCATTTTGAAGACTGAAATAGAAACCAAGTAGCCTTACCTGCATAAGGAAAATATTCAAAATTTAAGTTTTCAATACAAGTAAAAGTAGACTATGCCAGGATCAGAAAACATTAATAGGGGTCATCGTTTAATGCTAAACTCATCTTGGGAGGGAAAATCACTATCCTGAGCCAGTCTGCAAATTTCATTTTCCTATCTAAATTTCGTCTAGGGTGGGGTTTGTCCTTTTTCAGGAAAGAGAATCTTCATTATTTTGTAATATAAGGAACTGACAAAACTTTAGATCATGTAATCCGTACTTAGGCATTATTACCTCCAGTAGTCTTCAGTCCAGAAAGCCTAATTCAATTACAAATTGTCTGTGCTTAATTATTAAGAAGCAAAATGGCTGACATTAAGACTGGGATCAGAAATGCTGTGTTTTTCACATCTCAGAATTAACTAAGTGCCTTGCCTTTGTGATTCCAGTAAGTTCTCAGATCTGAACTGCTTCACTGATGCTGATAAAACACTTTCAAAAGCAGATTTCTCCTCCCCCTTCCCGACTCCTACCCACCCTCCTTCCCCCCAGACAAATGAAAGCAACAAGCACTATTAGGTTAAAAA
>CM053622.1:621127855-621154743 GCA_028646595.1 Phalanger gymnotis | reverse complement strand
TATGACTATTGATAGCTTTAATTTTTTCATCTGAAAACTGCCTGTCCTTTGACCATTTATCAATTGGGGAATGACTTGCATTCTTAAGAATTTGACTCAGTGCTCTATATATTTTAGAAATGAGGTCTTCATCAGAGACACTGGTTGTAAAAATTATTTCCCAGTTTTCTGCTTCCTTTCTAATTTTGGTTACATTGGCTTTGTTTGTGCAAAAACTTTTCAGTTTAATGTAATCAATATTATCCATTTTGCATTTCATAATGTTCTCTATCTCTTGTTTGGACATAAATTCTTCCATTTTCCATAAATCTGACAGGTAAACTATTCCTTCTTCTCCAAATTTGCTTATAGTATAAGACTTTGTATCTAAATTGTATAGTCATTTTGACTTTATTTTGGTATAGGGTGTAAGATGTTGGTCTATGCCCAGTTTCTTCCATAGTATTTTCCAGTTTTCCCAGTAGTTTTTGTCAAATAGTGAGTTCTTGTCCCCAAAGCTGGGGTCTTTGGATTTATCAAACAGTAGATTACCGTAGTCATTAACTGCTGTGTCTTGTATACCTAACCTACTCCGCTAATCCGCCACTCTATTTCTTAGCCAGTACCAAGTAGTTTTGATGATTGCTGCTTTATAATACAGTTTAAGATCTGATATGGCTAGGCCACCTTCCCCAGCATTTTTCACTAATTCCCTTGAAATTTTGGACCTTTTGTTCTTCCAGATGAATTTTGTTATTATTTTTTCAAGCTCTAAAAAATAATTTTTTAGTAGTTTGATTGGTATGGCACTGAATAAGTAAATTAATTTAGGTAGAATTGTCATTTTTATTGTATTAGTTTGGCTTACCAATGAGCAATTGATGTTTTTCCAATTGTTTAGATCTGACTTTATTTGTATGAAAAGTATTTTGTAGTTGTGTTCACATAATTCCTGGGTTTGTTTGGGCAGGTAGACTCCCAAATATTTTATAATGTCTACAGTGACTTTAAATGGTATTTCTCTTTCTATCTCTGGCTGCTGGACTTTGTTAGTAATATATTGAAATGCTTATGATTTAGGTGGGTTTATTTTACATCCTGCAACTTTGCTGAAGTTGTTTATTATTTCGGCTAGTTTTTTTACTTGATTCTCTAAGTATATCATCATATCACCTGCAAAGAGTGATAAATTAGTTTCTTCTTTTCCTATTCTAATTCCTTCAATTTCTTTTTCTTCTCTTATTGCTAAAGCTAACATTTCTAGTACCATATTGAATAACAGTGGTGATAATGGACATCCTTGTTTCACTCCCAATCTTATTGAAAATCCTTCTAGCTTATCCCCATTACATATAATGCTTTATATGGTTTTAGGCAGATACTACTTATCATTTTAAGGAAGGCTATCTAGTCCTATGCTGTCTAGTGCTTTTAAATAGAACGGGTGTTGTATTTTGTCAAGTTTTTTCTCTACCTATTGAGATAATAATATGGATTCTGTTAGTTTTGTTGTTTATATGCTCAATTATGCTGATAGTTTTCCTAATATTGAACCAGCCCTGCATTCCTGGTATATATCCTACCTGGTCATAGTGTATTATTCTCATGATAAGTTGCTGTAATCTTTTGGCTAATATTTTATTTAAAATTTCTGCAGCTATATTCATTAGGGAAATTGGTCTATGTTTTTCTTTCTCTGTTTTGACTCTTCCTGGTTTAGGTATCAGCACCACATTTGTATCATAGAAAGAATTTGGTAGGACTCTTTCTTCACCAATTTTCCCAAATAGTCTATATAGTATTGGAGTTAATTGTTTTTTAAATGTTTGATAGAATTCACTTATAAATTCATCTGGCCCTGGAGATTTTTTTCCTAGGGAGTTCATTGATGGCTTGTTCAATTTGTTTTTCTGAGATGGGATTATTTAATTATTTTACATCTTCTTCTGTTAAACTGGGCAATTTATATTTTTTGTTAATATTCATCCATTTCATTAAGATTGTCAAATTTATGGGCATAGAGTTGGGCAAAATAGTTCCTAATTATTGTTTTAATTTCCTCTTCATGAGTGGTGAATTTACCCTTTTCAATTTTGATACTGGCAATTTGGTTTTCTTCTTCCTTTTCTTAATCTAATTAGCTCAAGTTTTATCAATTTTATTGCATTTTTAAATAAAACCAGCTCTTAGTTTTATTTATTAGTTCAATAGTTTTCTTAATTTCAATTTTATTTATCTCTCCTTTGGTTTTCAGTATTTCTAATTTGGTAATTGAGGATTTTTAATATATTCTTTTTCTAGCATTTTTAGTTGCATGCCCAATTCATTGATCTCCTTTTTGTCTATTTTATTCACTGAGAGATATGAAACTTCCTCTAAAACCACTTAGGCTGCATCCTGTAAGTTTTTGTATGTTGTCTCATTATTGTCATTCTCTTGCATGAAGTTATTGTTTCTATAATTTGTTGTTTGACCCACTCATTCTTTAGGATTAGATTATTTAGTTTCCAATGAACTTTTAGTGTATTTTTCCATGGCCCTTTATTACATATAAGTTTTATTTCATCAAAGTCTGAAAAGGATGCATTTAATATTTCTTCATTGGATCGTAAGGTTTTTACATTCTAGTACATGGTCAATTTTTGTGTAGGTGCCATGTATCACTAAGAAAAATGTATATTCCTTTTTATCCCTGTTCACCTTTCTCCAGAGGTCTATCATATCTAACTTTTCTAAAATTCTATTCACCTCCTTAACTTCTTTCTTGTTAATTTTGTGGATAGATTTATCTAGTTCAGAGAAGTGGAGTTTGAGGTCCCCTACTAGTATAGCTTTGCTGTCTATTTCTTCCTGTAGCTCCCTTAACTTTTCCTCCAAGAACTTGGATGCTATACCACTTGCTGTATATATGTTTAGTAATGATATTACTTCATTATGTATGGTGCCTTTTAGCAGGATACAGTTTCCTTCCTTATCTCTTTTAATTAAATTTATTTTTGTTTTTGCTTTCTCTGAGATTAAGATTGCTATCCCTGCTTTATTTTTACTTCAGCTGAAGCACAATATATTCTCCTATAGACTTTTACCTTTACCCTGTGGGTATCCCCTTGTTTCAAATGTATTTCTTGTAAACAACATATTGTAGGATTTTGGTTTTTAATCCATTTTGTTATCTACTTCCATTTTATGACAGAGTTAATCCCATTCACATTCACAGTTATGATTACTATCTATATCTTTCTCTCCACCCTATTTCCCCCTGTGCTTATGCTTTTATTTCTCCTTTCTCCCTTTCCCTCTTCAAAAGAGTTTTGCTTTTGACTACTGCCTCCTTCAGTCTTCCCTCTCTTCTATCAGCTCTCTCCCTTTTCTTTCCCTTTTCCTTTACTACTTCTTCCCTAACTTCTAACCACCCCCTCCCTTTTCTTTCCCCTTTCCCTCCTACTGCCTGTAGGGCAAGTTAGATTTCTATACCTTACTGAATGTGTTATTCCCTTCTCATACCAAATGCAATGAGAGCAAAAGTTCAAACAATATTCATCTCTCTCCCTTCTTTCCATCTACTGTAATATGCTTTTGTGCCTCCTCCTGTGATGTAATTTACACTTTTCTGCCTCCTCCTTTCCTCTTCTGTCTTTGCAATCCCTTTTCACCCCTTAATTGGGTTTCTTATCATCACATCAGTTAACTTATACCAATACCTTCTGTCTATATATAGCCCTTCTAAATGTCATAATAAAAATACAATTCTCAAGAGCTACAAGTATCATCTTCCTATACAGGGATGTAAACAGTTTTCCTTTACTGAATAACGTTTTTTCCTTTCCTCTCTTTTTTTTGCCTCTCTTGAGTCTTGTATTTGAAGATCAAATTTTCTGTTGAGTTCTGGTCTTTTCATCACGAAGGTCTGCAAGTCCCCTATTTCATTGAATATCCATCTCCTTGCCTGAAAGATTATGCTCAGTTTTGCTGGGTAGTTGATCCTTGATCATAATCCAAGTTCCTTTGCCTTATGGAATATCATATTCCGAACCCTCTGATCTTTTAATGTAGAAGCTGCAAGGTCCTGTGCAATCCTGACTGTGGTTCCACAATATTTGAATTGTTTCTTTGTGGCTGCTTGCAGTATTTTTGCCTTGAGCTGGTGTGTGTGTGTGTGTGTATGTGTGTGTGTGTGTGTGTGTTTAAGTGCAGTCATTAACCCATTAAAGTTACTTTCCTTAGTAAAGCAGATCAAAAGAACCTGTGCTGGCAGCTCTTGTTGCTAGTCTTGTTGGATCTTACATCCCAGGAGCAGCTGCTAGCCACATTGTTGTTACAACAAACCATTCTCCATTCCTCAATTGTACCTTCTTTTACTCCCATCCTTGTCAACTCTTATATGCCCCACCATGTCCCAGTTTAGATCTGCCCACTCTGCCCTCTAAAACCATTCCTTCATTAAGAAACTTCCTTTCTTCTCAAAACTTTTTCTTTCTCATTCCTTCCATTTTCTAGTACTTACTGAGACCTGGCTCGCTCCTGATGATATAGCATCCTTGGCCATCCTTTCCAGCAATGATTACACTTTGACTCATACTCCCAGAATCACTGGTCAGAATGGGAAAGTGGAATATTCTCTGTTCTCTCACCTCTAGTTCTAGAATCTCCCGCTACCACTATCACTAAGCAGCCTCTCTTCCTTTGAAGTTCGCTCAAATCCATAATTATCACTCAATCAGGATTCTGGCCTCTGATATCTATTGGCCCCCAGGACTCCTGTCCTCAACAAGTTCAGTGTCTGGCTTATGTTTCTCTTCTCCCTAATGTCTTCTCTCACGCATTTTTATGTTCCCTCAAACACCTTAACTCTCTAGTCTCTCAATCTACTCAATTCCTATGACCTCCTCAATTGGTCATATCCTTGACCTTGCCATTATCCACAAGTGTTCTGTTACACATTCATGAAATCCAAAATCCCTTTTGCTCATCAAAATATTTTTTATTCTATCTTTCCTTATGCCTTATAATCCCCAACTCTATTTTTCATCCTTATTGTGATCATGAGTCCCTCCACAGCTCAGTTTTCTCCCAAGCTGTCACTTCTCTACTGGCCATACGCTTCTACCTTCTCCATCTTGAATCCTTGATGAATTTTACTTTGAAATCCCTTGACCCTTTGTCTTATTGCCAATCATGCCTTGTCAAAACCCCAAACCTGGATTGTTCCTGCCATCTAAGACCTTTCTTCTTAATCATATGATTCTGAAAGGAATTGGAGAAAATAATGAAGCCATGCTGAGTGGATACATTACAAATTTATGCTCCATGTTCCCTTAACTAGGGCTTTCACTGGAATAAGGCAATCCTGATACACTTCCCCAAATGAGTCACTATCCAACTCACCACAGTGGCTATTACAAATATTTTTTGTAAATTTTGCCAAAAGCCTGCTCCCTCTATTCTTAGCCAGGGACCTTGCCTCAAATCTCAATGCAAAAAAAAGTTATTCTCAAGCATTTTTCTCCTCTTCCTCATCTCATATTAGTTAGATATCTTGCCCCACTATCTTTCTTCACTTTTATCTGTTAAAAAGCAGGCTCTTCTTTGTTCCCTGACAAGCTAAGCACTGGAGATAGAAAGAACAAGCAAAAAGCATCTCTGTCATCAAGTAGCTTACATTGTAAAAGGGGAGACGACAGGTACATGGCAGAATGACCTGGTTTCATTAATGATTGTATCAATAGCAATTGACATTTTGCCAGTCTGCTTATCACCAATAATCAGCTCATGCTGACCACAATCAATTGGTACCAAGCTGTCCACAGCCTTAATGCCGGTCTACATGGGCCTATGCACAGAAATTCTGGGAATGATTCCAGGGGTCTTCAGACCAACTCTTCAATGAGTTTTCGAACCAATTGGATCCTTTCTATCAATGGCGTTGCCCAGGGCATCTAGAACATGGCCAAATAGCTCCTCACCAGCAGGAACATCCACAATGGCTTCTGTTCTCTTCACAGTATCTCCTTCTTTAATCAGTTTGTCATTACCAAACACAACAACACCAATATTGTCAGGTTCCAAGTTCAGAGACATACTCTCAAGACCTGAAGAAAATTCCACAAGAATTCCACAGTATTTTCCACAGAAAAAATCCACAGAAAATTGCACAACAGTTGCATTTTGGATTAAACAGACTTTTGTGGACTAACCTGAGAACCTAACCAGTATTTATAACCCTGCTCAGCTTTCAGAACCCAGGAATGTGTGTGTGTGTATACATACACACACATAGATGTATATGTAAATGTATGTGTATATGTATATGTGTACATGTACATGTGTACATGTGTGTATGTATACACATGCATGCACATATGTGTGCGATACATATATGTACACATACATATATACACACATACATATATGTATATGTGTATGTATATGTCATGTTGTGAAAGAAAACATAGACCAAATAAAAACAACCATGAAAAAATAAAGTAAAAATAGTATGTTTTGATCTGTATTCGGACTCCATCAGTTCTTTCTCTGGAGATGCTAGCATTTTTCAAGCGATATACTCTCTAAATGAAAATCACACAGGCTCTCATCACCTCAAATGCAATAGCCTGCTTTTTGATCCCCTTGCCTCAAGCCTCTCCTTCATCCTTATTTTGAGGATCTAATGAGACAACACTTGCAAAGTGCTTAGCACAGTCCCTGGGATAGAAAGCACTATATAAACACTCATTCCCTTCCTTTCCCTTCCCCTGCCAGTCAATCTCCTACTCAATTATTAAACTGATCTTAAAGAACCAATCTGACAATGTCCCTTCTCTATTCAATAAACTCCATTGGCCCTCTAAAAACCTCAAGAATTTAATATGTCATCCTCTGACTTCTTGAATACTTCACAACCTGGTAACTTCTGACCTTTCCGGTCCTCTTGTACTTTAATCCTTGGTGAGTAGTTTATAATCTAGGGATGCTTGTTTTTGGCCTTCTCATTTTTTTCCTCCTACTAGATGCTCTATGTCCCAACCACATGCCTTTTTATTGGATATCTCCCATTTCTGGAATATACTCCCTCTGTACCGCTGACTCTTGGCCTGTATGACTTCTTTCAAGGCTGAGGTAAAATCCTACCTTCTTGAATGGGCCTTTCCTGGTTTCCTTCTCTGCCCTCCACCCCAATGCTTTCCTTCTGAGATCACCTCCTATGTACACTGTACATATATGTGTCCAGTTGTTTGCATGTTATCTCTCCCATTAGAATGTGAGCTTCATGAAGGCATGGAATCTTGCCTTTCTTTCTTTCTATTGCCAGAACAGTGCCTGCAACATAATAGGCACTTGATAAATGCTTGTTGATGATAACGATGATGATGATAAGGATGATATTGATATATGGTTAGTAGACCAAGGGCTTTGATGCTTTAATTGCTTTTTCAACAGGAAGAAGACATTTCATCCATTTCCCACCTACATTTCCTTGTGACCAGCAGCATTCCTTTTCTTTTTTAATGCATAGAGCTGTATTTACCTTTTATATAACCACCTTTTCAAAAAATATACCTTTTATCCCTACATTAGGCCTTATCCTGAAAGAATAGGAAAAAAATTGAAGGAAACCAACAATATATTAACCATTTCTGATGCAAGGTACAACACTCCACACCTATAGTCCCCCAGCTTTTCAGCAAAAGGAAAAAACATGTATTTTCTTGTCCCTTTTCTGTTGTCAAGTATGTCAAATTCAGTTTTGTTTTATTGTTCTTTCCATTTACATTGATATAGACATTATGCATAGTTTTCTTGGTTCTGCTTGTTTTAATCTGTATCAGTTCATATGAGGTTCTCTGAATTCCTCTATGTTCCTTATGGAGCAGTAATATTCTGTTGTATTTTTGTACTACAATTGTTTAGCCAGTCTCCAAATTATGGTCACCTAATTTGTTTCCTATTCTTTGCTACCACAAAAAAGGTTACTATTAATAATTTGATATATAGGGGCTTTTTTACCCCTTGAGCAGGGGAGAGATGCTTAACCTTGGTTTCATAAGTTCCATGTCCCATCCCACCAAGGGAACCAGGCAAAATAGGGGCTAAATCCTAAATTTGGAGTTTAAAAGCCTTCAGCCACACTTATTCTTTACAACTATATATGTGTGTATACATATATTTAACTTTTTTAATATTTCCCAATATATCCCTCCTTCACTCTTTCAAAAAGAGGGTAAAAATGAGCTTAGCAAAACTGACCAACAGATTAATCAAGTCCATGTGTATCATATACTGTATATTATACCCATGGTCCTCTACTTCCGCAAAGAAGGAAGTGAAATGAATTCTCCTATTTCTTCTTTGGGACTAAGCATAGTCGTTATAATTTCACAGCGTTCAGTATTGATTGTTTTTTTGTTGTTGGGTTCTTTTTTCTTCCTATTTACATTATTGTAATCATTGTATCTTTGTCTTCCTGATTCTGCTTGATTCATTTTCCATCAGTTCATATGTCTTGCCATGCTTCTCTGTATTCATTATATTCATTGTTCCTTTTTTCAGTTCTTTTCAGTCATGCCTGACTCTTCGTGACTCTATTTGGGATTTTCTTGGCAAAAATACTGGAATGGTTTGTCATTTCCTTCTCCAGCTCTTTTTTTTTTAACAGATGAGGAAACTGAGGCAAATAGGGTTAAGTCACTTGTCCAGGGTTACACAGCTAGTGTTTCAGATCAGATTTGAACTCAGGAAAATGAGTCTTCCTGATTCTAGGTCTGGCACTCTATCCACTGAGCCACCTAGCTGTCCTTCATTGTTCCTTAGAGTGTTATAATATTCCGTTGTGTTCATAAGCCACAATTTAGACATTCCTCCAAGTAAAGTCTTACTCATTCTTGATTAAGCAGATCAAGTCATGAAAAGATCTCGCATTATTAGCAAGGAACTTATTATTTTATAAAGAAAAATGCCTCATGCATAGTAGGAGATATATAAATGCTTATTCCCTTTTTCCTTCTCTCTCCCTCCCTCAACTCCTCTATTAAGTTCTGTGATTTTTTCTATGTTTTTTTTTGTTGGAGTCATTGTTCTGGTAATGGGTAATAATAGTCTGTATTATTGCTTTTTCAGAAAAAAAATCATCTTATAAGGTTTTCCTTTTATAAAATTTGCTTCAGAATTATTAGCCATATATATCACTTTGAAAATCTTTATATATACATAGCTTTTAGGAAATCTTTTTTAGCATAATATAATCTCCATAGTTCAAACTTTTTAAATGCTTCCTCTTTGGAATTTAACTTTATCTGAAATCACTGCCCCTCAGGCTTTTCATGATTTGATGGTGACGTGATAAATTTTAGACCACATCTTAATTTTCAAATTATTTACATCCTTCTAGATTAACTATGTTTCTGATAAGCAACATACAGCTTCATTTGGTTCTTTAACCTATTAAATGGCTTTTTCCTTTGATTGAAGTTTAGACTATTTACATTTTAAGCTCTAATTTTTAGGGTTGTATTTCCTTTAGTCAGTCTATTGGAGATAAATATATACATTCTTATCTCTATTGTTTTGTCATTAATTCAAACTTAACAAAAGCGTTCTAAATAACGTTCCTACCATGACAAGGTAGTGCATGTTCTGGACTCACTCTCCTAACCCCCCCAGACTGGCAGGTTGGCTCCTCAGAGTGAAGCTGACCACTACTATTCCCCTAAGAATTCTAGGCATAACCCTGAGGTACTGAGGATATCTTTCTAAAGATATTTCTCATCAGCTCCAATTGATATATTCCCCCTTTTGATTACCAGCTGATATTAATTAGCCAGATAATTAGAAATGCATATTTATGAAGATAATATGGTTAAAAAAAACATTGGTACTGTAATGAGAATTTTTGATTTTTGATTTCCTTTTATTAGTTTTTATTATTCAGGTTCCTAATACCAAGTCTTTATAACATGTAAATCCCTTTGTCTTAATTAGCCCATTCTGATTTCTTTAAAATGTAGCCTTGTAGTTTTCAAAGTGTGGGATTTTACAAACTCAGTGTTTAATCCATAACCTGACTTTATTTACCTATAGTGTCTGTTTAATTAAGGTTGTTTCCTTACGGAATATGTGAGAATATGACTCTGAATAACTAAGTTTGTTCAACATGTATGACACTGAAGGAAGCATGAGACTATATGTCTTCTCTTTAACTTTTAATCGCCTAAGAGGAATGTGCAAGATTGCAAAATTCTTGTAAGATTTCTATGTTAAAAGAATTATTTCACTGTCACTCTGATGTAATTTTGTCTATAGAAGACCTCGTTAGAATCCTAATCTTAATTCAAGTTTATTTTTTTTTCCTTTGGGGCCTGAACTTGTGCTTAAGCATAGTAAAACTTATGTTTTTACCTCTATAATTTCTGTATTATGATAGATCAATTTAGGCGGCAGTTACAAAACAATCACCTTTTCCTCACTTACTGGAGATACATTCTCCCACAAGTACATATGGAGTCAAGGGGAAAATGAGTTCAAGCTTAGAGAGTGAGGGAATTGAGGGGATTAGGATAGCAAGTGATTAACTGTGGGAATTGGGTGAACCACACTCACTCCATCTCATGACTGAATTCTGGAGCTAGCTCAGTTCCATTTCTATTCAATTATGGGTTTAGTCCTTCTTCTGTCTTGTGAGAAAACCTTATTCAATTGTAGGAACTGGGAGAAAACCTTATTGCAGTATTCGAACCTAGCCTTGTGAGTCTGGAAAGCTGAACCACCTCTACTTGCTGTTTACCAGTCAGACCCAAAGACCGATGGTAAGAATGGTTTCACAAATGTACATCTCAAGTAATCCACATTTCTTATCTGAAAATTGGCCCCATGCACTGATCAATCAGTTATTGTTCCCATGCTCCTTTGATTGTTCATAGACACTTGTGGGTTGTGGGACACCTCTTTTTCTGATTTCAGTTACTTGTACCTGTTCATTCTCCCCTTCTTCACTTGGAAAGTACCTAACTAATCTTTTGCCAGTTAGAAATCAGATTACCTAATATATCCCAGTTAATTGTTTTCTTTTAATTAACTGGTCTTATTTGATTAATTGTCCCCCTGTATTCAGGGTCCAGCCCTAAGCTGAAAAAGGGGGCTCGTCCCAATTTGTTAGGTAATTGGCACACATTGATTAATAAATTGATATTCTTGGAAGTTCAAACTTTTGTGCTCTCAGTCATTTCATCTTTCACCTGTCACAAAAGCAAGTGTGACAAAGGGGTAATTCATAGCTCCCAGCTGCTTGAAGTAATTTTATCCCTTTAATGTAGTCTTCATGAGGTTTCCCTTAGGCATAGTGTAATTTTCTGCTGATGTCCTTGTAGTCTTGAAGCTTCCTTCAAGTGATTTATCCAAAACTCCCTATGTAGATAGTGTCATCAAACACTACTGTTTCAGGAACACTGTTAGGACTTCCAAAAGGAGTCTCAAATCTTCTGAACTTTCAAAGTTTACAACATCATCCTCTGCTTAAATAGTTGGGTGAGAAGACAAGCTCTCTTCTCTCCGTCTCCCCCCAATTTATTTCTCGTCAAGGATGTGGATGAAATTTGGATGGAGTTACAAGTAGGCTGGTCTGCCACTCAGATGCTGCATTTCATAACTGTTTGCTATTTTATCCAATCCGCAATCTCCTCAAGAAATTTTAATAGATTCGTTGCATAGAATCTTTAATTTCATAAAATAGGTTTTCTGAACTTAGTCTATTGCCTATGATTGATTTATAGATCCAATTGAGATATTGTCATATGATGAAAGTATCAGGGTTAGAGTATCTTGCACTTCATTTAGGATGGGGTGATTGATTGGTTGATTCAATGTAAGACCACCATATCATTAATACCTACATAGATTTCCTTAACTTGGACTTTCCTTTCATCAATAATAGAAGCTTCACTGAGGAATTTATCTGCCTATTAATTTTGTCCTTATTGATTTTCTCTCATTCTCTTTCTATTCTGTTTTTCTTTTTCTAAAACACCTTTTTGAAATAATGATTTAGTTAATGTGATAATCTAAGAATTATCATTTCATTAGCAACTAATTTATCTTGACTGGAAGAGTCCACATTATTTAAAATACTTCTGAAGGGGAAATTCTGATTGCTGTTAAAAGATTCCTTTGAAGGTCATATATCTACTTTTTAAAGTCAGTGTTTATCAAATTTCTAACTTTTCTCTTAAAGGAACATACTGAAATTTGCCAGTAGTTAATCCTGGGTTTGTGATTCATTCTTCATAATTGTCTGTTTGTTATATTCCATTTTCTTCACTCTATCTTTATCCTTTTTGAAAAGTCCCTGGTGATCCTGATCATTCTTCCTTAGCAAATGATCTCTATTTCTTTTGATAGCTTGATTTTACTTTACTTCCTTATTGTTATGTTGGAAACTAAATAAAATTTATCTTGGCATATTGAAACGTGTTATTATTTTGGAGGATCCTATGGATTCTTTTTCTTTGAATTTTACTACTAATTTTCTTCAAATTCTTTGAATTTATACAGACAATTTTCCTGCAATGTTGTGTTCAGATTGTCTTCTGTTTTTGTAAGTTATCTGCTAAAACAGTACCCCTGGGATTTTTGTGCCATGAAGTTCAGTCTATTAAATCTGTGTTTTCTAGGTCTTTGGCTAATTCTGTAATTTTCCCCCTAAGCCTCTAGTTCCATTTCCACTGTATTTTATGTAATTTTGTTTTCTGATGTAGGAAATCTATTTATTGGTTGGGTCTATAGATTTTTTTTATGGCTTTTCTATCAAAGTGTCCCAATTGGTAATTTTCTCCATGATTTCCATCTGAACATTTTTTAGAGCATCAACTAACTCTAAATTGAAATCTTTCTCTGATTTTAAAAAAAATTCTTCAACCTCTTCTTTTATTTGGTCTTTGTTTTTCTTACCACCAGTAACTAGTGCTTCATTTCCTTAAATATTTGATTCAGTAATTTTAAAATGTTTCTTTGGAGGTTTTGCTTGTGAGCTCTGAATACATTAAGTCTTTCAATTGCTCCACCATAATTTTGAAAATTGTATCATCACTTTTCTTAAATTTACTTGTTTTACATTTTGATTTATTTTGATTTTCTTTATTTGCAAAGAATCTAGTATAGCCCTTTGTGCCAGCCATCCATCGCTTTTGGTGTCTTTTCAGAATCTACATGGCACAGAATAGGTAAAGGAAGGGTCAGTGTCCAGTAACTAAGTTCAGGAACTTCAGAGTTTAAAGCTGGATCACTTCCTTCCCCTTCCTAGTACGGACCATAGGTATGTATGAATATCTAACTAGAGACTCTAGATTTGTATTTTTTTGGTGATGGGTTGAAATTGGAGATAAGACTTTTTGAAGCTTTTCCTCTCCTCCTCTTCTTCTACCTTCTTCTCTCCTCTCTTCTCCTCATCAGACCTGGTATTTCATTGGTAGAGGAACTCCTGTCAAGAGTATGTTTTTCAACAATGCACGTCAGTCAGTGCCTGCTTCGACTTCATTCATTCCTCCCTCAAAACCAATTCACTTACAAATCATGGCATCTCCTTCCAGATGTCATGGTCCTCTTCAAGAACAAAGGACAAACCTCAACAACCACCTGAAACTTATCTTCTTAGAGAGTTATTTGAGCACTGAGAGGTTAAATAAATCACCCCCAGCACTGGCAAGAAAATATCTGTCTGAGATAGTTCTTCGAATCCAGTCTTCCTGCCTCTAAGGCAGCTCTCTCCACCATCCCATGGTATTGCTGAAGATTAGATGGTAGTGGGAAAATTTGACTTTTTTTATCCCAAGAATCCAACGTAGCATTAATCTGTACACAGAATGATAGTGTGCAAAGTACACTGAAGTTGGAGTCATCTGACCAGGGTTCAAGTGCTAGTTCTCTGTGGGCAAGTTATTCAATTTCTCCTTAGGAGCAATTGCTCCATCAATAAAATAACTTTATAGTTCATAGGTTACAGACTTAGACTTGGAAAGGACTTCAGAATTTATAGCACAGATGTCCGCTACTCATTTGGAGGAAGGGGACCTGGAAGGTGGGACTGTCTTCAGTGGCCTGATTTAAAAACCACACAAAAACTCCCAAGATATTAAGAGAAGACAAATTATCTTGCAACCTAACCATGAAAAATTTGCTTCATTTTCAACACTGAATATCTAATACTAATGCCCAATTCTGGACTGGATCCTACCTCATCCTCCTTCCTGACCCTCCACTTAGCGACTCATTTCAGGCAATCAATTTTTGATCTTGCCTCTCACTTCTGGACACTACCTATTCAAAGGACTTTGGGCCACATCCCTTTGGTGATCCAGCTGCATCCTTTCAATGATCCTAGACTGAGAAGCCTTCCACTGGACCATGGGAGGCCCTCAGCTCCAGCTTGCAGTACAGAAGCATCAACTCTAACCTTGCCAAATGACCTAGCTGGAAGGACCAGTAAAAGAATTACTGGGAACAAAGTAAAGTAACAGGATGCAATAAAAAAAAAAATTAGAAACCATCAGCATTTCCATATAGCAATAAAATGAATGACCAAAAAATTCACATCAAAAAAGAATTTTAAAATGCACAAAGTATCTGGGACTCAATCTACTGAGATACACTAGAGATTTATATAGTTACAAACAATTTTTAAAAGTAAAGACGCAAATTAGAGGGGTATCCATTATTTATGGTTGGGCTACACAAGTAGAATGCAAATGATGGTCCTGCCTAAATTAATTTATAGGTTAGTTTCATGCCTACCAAAGTTGACAGAGTTCGGCAAAGTAATACCAAAATTTATTTAAAGAAACAAAAGTTTCAAGAAAACATCAAAAGAAACAATGGGAAAAAAGTAGGAATGAAGAGGGTATGAGGCTTCCAAACCTCAAAATATTGTATAAAGCAATTATCATTAAACCTAATTGCTGGTTGTTGAAAATAGAAAAGTAGGTGAATGGAACAGACTGGCTAAGCAAGAATCAGAAATAATTGATGTCAATAGACCAGTGTCAAACTCAAAATCACAAACTACCAAAGCATTCTTTAATTTAGAACCATAAGGAAAACTAGAAATATGTTTGGCAAAAAAGTAATAGTTTAGACCAAAGTGTTATACCACTAACTTCTACATGGACTTGAGAATAAGTGGATGAAAAAGCATTTATGCTTATTATGTTCCAGTCTATGTACCTTAACAAACAAAAAAGGGGGAAGGGGATGAAAATGGATGGAATCTAAGACTCATTGACAAGTGATTAAAGAATGTAAACAAATAGTTCTTTAAAAAGGAATTATAGACTGTTAGATGAATGATAACTCCAAGTCACTGCTAATAAGAGAAACATAAACAAAAATGCTGACTTTTTACCTCACACTCAGCAAATTGGCAAAAATGATAAATGATGGAAATAGTTAATGTTGGAAGAGCTGCAAAAGGAGAGGCATGCTAATATCTTGTTCATGAAGTTATGAATAAATCCAAATATCCCAGGGGAAAAATTGGAATTATGCAAGAAAAGTGAATAAACCAATACCTTTTGATCTAGTGATCCCACTGCTATGCATATATTCACAGGAGTTCAAAGAGAAAAGGAGTGTCCACTATCTGCCCACATAGTCATACTGGCTCCCTCTATTATTTTTTTATTTGGATAGCAAAGAAGTAAAAAAAACAAAGTGTGTTTCTCTCATCTGGGGAATGACTGAATAAACTGTACTACATGGAATATCATTGCACAATAAGAAATAACTAATATTAATAATAATTATTAATAATAAATAATAATATTAATATTAACAACTAATATTAATAATTCTGAAAAAAGCACACTAGGATTTATATAAACCAATGAGGAATGAAGTAAGCAGGACTAGGGAAACAACACAATGATTACAACAATACAAGTGAAAAGCAAAATACAATGAAGGTGGATGCTTTGTAATTTTAATGACCAATCTTGGCTGGAGGACCAAACCTCCTTTTATTGGAGAGATGGGAAATTATGGGTGTGGAGTATTGTCTGTGCTCTCAGATGAAGCAGATGAGTCAATCAGGTTTGCTCAACTATATTTTGTCTTTGTTGGCACATTGAGATTATTTAGAGAGATGACTTATCCAAAAAATTTATCAATAAAACTTCACAGCAGGGAGAAATGAGGGGAAACACTTTCTGTTGTGCTACATAATAAGCATATGGCCATCCCACGAGGGACTGCATTTTCTCTGAGGCATTAGACCCCGAGAGTTGGACCCGATGGGGAGAGAGCTTTTGAATTTCAATAGGACGCTGTGCCATCAGTGAAGGGATGTCACTGTAATGAGGAGCTAATTAGAAGCCAAGAAAACATGCTGGAAATAAAGGGGGAAGGAAAGGGAAAAGAGACGAGCATTTATATAAGCACATACTATGTGCCAAATGCTTTAGAAATATGATCTTATTTAATTTTCATAGCAACTTTGGGAGGTGGGTGCTATTATTATCAACCCCATTTTACAGATGAAGAAACTGAATCAGTCATAGGTTAACTGACTTGCCCAGGGTCACAAAGCTTATAAGTGTGAGACCAGATTTGAACCCAGGTCTCCCTCACTCCAGGTGAAATACTCTATCCACTGTGACACCTAGCCGCCTTGGAAGTAAGTCCCACATTATGGAGTTGCCCAGTAACAGAGTTGTGAATGGATTGGAAGATCAGGCTGCCAGCTGAATTCAGTGAACCAGTAGAACCAGAGAAGCTGCCAAGGTTTGCCTGTGATGAGGAAAAGCTGTGAAAAGATGCAGCTGTTGGGGTGAAGTAAAGACCCCCAAGAACTATGAATAGCAAGTACCCTGTTCTTCCAAGACTTTGCTCAGTCTTCCCTACTTTGTAGGCAGGAACTCGGAGGGAAAGAAAGTGAAAATTCATTGCTAGACTTTGCTAGGAAGGAGGAGAATGGGAATCTGCTCTTTCAGAAAATTTTTTCTGAGAATATTTTTCATGTTTCATTTCTTCTGTTCAATTCTATTGAACAAGGGGAAAGAAAACAAACATTTAATAATCACCTACTACATGCCAGGCTCTGTGCTAAGTCTTTCAACTTCACAATAACCCTAGGAAGTGAGTGCTATCACGATCCCTATTTTATAGTTGAGGAAACTGAGGGCAGACAGTGGTTGCGATTTCCTAGAGTCACACAGCTGGTTAGTGTCTGAGTCTGCATTTGAATTCGTCTCCCTAATTGCAGGCCCCGATCTCTATCCACTGCACCATAAGTCTCCATTAAGCATCTATCACGTGCCAAACACTATGTTGGATACTTTCAATATTAAAACTAAAATGGAACAGTTGCTGACCCCAAGGGACTCACATTCCATTGAATACTAACTGAATGCTTTTGCTGATTCTAGATTTAGAATATGGGAGCTATTTTTGGCAATCCACTAATTGTGAATATTTATAGTGCTTTTTTATGCATCAGTGATCAAGGGGGGAATAAGAAGAAAGGCGTCTTGAAGTGGAAGTGGATTGACAAAGGCCTTTGAAAACAGCATCAGCCAAAGGCTTCATTCACAATTATGCCTAAGCTCCCTTACTAGTTCTAGACCATTTCGATTACAGATAATTACTTTTAAACTTTAAAAAATCACTGAAGAAAGCACATTAGGTTGAAAAAGGTTTCCAACCAATCTCATCTCCTGAAATCTTTGAGAAAACTGCTAAAGTAGTAATTTGAAAGTTCAGCAGTGGAACTCAGTGCTTTCTGACAACTTCTAAAGAGAGGTTTGCCCTTATTCCAACATATGTGTGTCTAATTGAATAGGGAGCCAGATTTTGGCTCAACATAAGGAAAGATCTCTTAACAATTAGAACTGTCTCCAAAAGGAATGAGTTGCCTTGGGTTGGGAAACTATAGCAGTGAGTTCCCCTCTCAGAAAAGATTTTCAGGTGGTCTTTCTATGGACATGATTTGGTCAGTGGAGGGACTATATGCCCTCTGATGTCTGTGATGGTCTTAATATTCTATGATTCTATAGCTGACATTTAGGTGAGGGCAACGAACCAAAAAAAGAAAATTACCTTTTTGGGGTCAGCCTCAAGAGTCAAACATATTCTAAGAAAGATCTGGTCCACTAGTTGCACACAACAGTTCTATGAAGGAAGTAGGGCAGGTAGCTGGATTCTCATTTTACAGATGGGCAAACTGAGGCTAAAAGGTTAGGTGATTTGTCCAAGGTCAGATAGCTGTAGAAATTTTAAAAATCTTGGATGCAAATCCAGGTACTGCCACAAATCCAGTACTCTCTCCTTATAAATTGAGATACTGATAAAATTGAAAAACTTTTAAAATAACATTAAAAATATAGCGGTACTATAGTATCTAAGGACACCTATTTCCTTCTCATCTTCCATTCCTTAACCCTTTTCTCCTATATGTGTCCCCTCCCTCTTCCTCTCCTCCCTTATTACTGTTATTAATACAGTTATTGCCTTTGATCACCCAGGTAGCTAGTGTCTGATTATAACCCAGGTATCCTAAAGATAATCATCACAAATATTCTTTAGGATATTTAAATAGTCTAAGCAATGCTAAGAAGCAATAGGGCAGTGGATGGAAGGCCAGCCTTATCATCTGGAAGACCTGGGTTCAAGTGTTGCCTCTTGATTGGGCATATGCTCATCATCGTTATGGTGGTTCTACCTTGGACAAGTCACTTAACCTCCCACTGTTTCTGGCAATTCTGTAAGAAGAAGTAACATATGAGATAGCAGTTTGCACTGGTGGAGGGATTTTCCACACTGGGAATTCCTTCCCCCACTTCCCTCCCCAATGAAAGAGTAAGTCTGGACCCTATTCTGACCTTACACCCTTCTAAAACAAACAAATAAACCAAAACTAAAACAACTAAGGAATATGAAATATGGAATAGTCTGTATATTTATACAATTCAATTCAATAAGCGTTTATTAAGCATCTACTATGTGCCAGGCACTATGCTAAAGTTATATTGATACGAAATCTATACATATACATCAAAATATTATTAACAACACCTTTTGAGGTAACAAAGAAATGAAAACAAACTAAACGTCCACAAGTTGGGGAACGGCTAAACAAGTTGTGGTACATGAATGTCATAGAAGACTACTGAAGAGGCAAAGAGTATAATGTATACTGAGATGCATGGAAAGGCATGCCAAGTGATGCAAAGTAAAAGAAATGGAGCCGAGAAAACACATAAGCATTGACTACCACAGAGGAAGTGTAAAGAAAACAGCAAAACATTCTAAACTGCATGATGTGAAATTTTAATGACCAAAGAGATATGAGGAGACACCTTCACCAACCGTCTTTGTTAATTTGGAGAACTGTGAGTGGAAACCTGCATGTAACATCAGACATTTTGGCTATTTTGGCTAGTTTTGCTAACCTGTTTTTCCCCTCTTTATTATCAGCTCTCTGGAAGGGGGAGGGGAGGAGAAGAGAGGCAGATATTGGAAAACATAAGGGATGTGAAAAAAAAACCTATCGAAAATTTTTTAAATTATATATATAGTTTGAAGTTACTTTTTGCCTTTCTACAAATAAGATTTCCTTGGACTTTATGTGCAAAAAAACCACATGAAGATAAAATTAAATCTCAAACGCCCTACATTATTTTGCATTTAAAATATCTAATACCTTAATAATCATGTCTCCTAGAACGGGTAGCTAAACTGAAAGTAATTCTTCAAACTTCTGTACTATTAGGTCATAGTACCTCATAACCATTGTCTAAGAAACCAAGTTAAATGGAAAAAAGAGCAGTAGAGCATTTTATGTATTAGAATATAAAGGTACCAGATATAAAACTAAGGAGCAAAACAATACAAAAGGCTGGTGGAGATGTATTCAACCATTTCTTGCTTCCAGTCCCTGGCAAAGCTGCTACTGGGATGGATTTAATAAGGACTCTATGAAATAGAAGACTGTGCATGTCAGTGGCTGAAGGGAAACTGTGAAAATTGGCTGTAATTCAATCAACTCATTCTAACAGCCGGGGATCAGCTGATCCCTGGAAACTATGTGCACAATTTTTTTTTCCTTGAAATAAAATGACTAAACTCTCAAAGGGATCATATTGGAACTGAAAGGTTTGTAGAGGCAGGGAGGTAGAGAAGAAGGTCAGGGGTCAGGGAAAAAGAGGTCATGGGATTTTGTTTAGCAAATATAGGTCAGGGAAAACATTTCTGACTGTAATGGACATCAAATTATTCCCATGGAGCCAGAACCCACAATGTTATCTACTATCTTCTCAATGGTCACCTTACAAGATATTAGGTGTGGAGAAAGAAAGCTAGCTGTCCTCTCTTCATGGCTTCCATCTAAGGCCTTGTGACTGAGCTAGATGGTGGCTCACTGGATGGATCAATGGGCCTGGAATCAGAGAATTCTGAGTTCAAATTTGACCTCAGAAACTCACTAGCCATGTGAACCAAGGCAAGTTATGCAGCTCCTTTTTGCCTGGGTTTCCTCAACTATAAAATTGGGATAATAATAACACCTACCTGTCAGGGTTGTTGTGGAGATCAAACCAGATGCTATTTATTAGAAGGGCTTGGTACCTAGCAGTCACTATATGAATGCTTATTCCCCATATGCTACCATTACCAAAAATATATTTTAACAATTATCAGGTGGAATTGGCCCACTGGGTAAAGTAATGCCATCATAGATGATTGTTTCCAAACTGAGTTGAGGAAGGGAGAGAAATTGGCCTTTCTGTGATTTGGCCATTCTTTCTCTGGCTCTCAAGGTTCCTCTCTTCATTCGTGTACATTTTAGAACTTACTTTCTTTGGCTAATATTCATCCCTACCCACTTGTTGTACAGTGTGCTTTCTCAGTTTACACCCCCCACCCAAGGTATTCTTTGGGCCCATGTCTATTGAAATCCACAGTTCACATCACCATCCAATGTTTCTTTTTCACCAGGTCAAAACATATCTGAATTCAACCTAAAATCGATGCTGCTATGACATTTTAGCAATTTTATTTGTATAATTCCAAATTGTTTTCCAACAACGGTGCATCAGTTTGCCTATCTACAATCTGCCAATATTGACTATATCTTTGGTCTTTGTCAATTTGCTACGTGTGAGATAAAACCTCTAAGTTCTTTTGATTAGTATTTCTCTCATAATGAATGATTTAAAATAATTTTTATGTGATTCTATGTTTTAAGCAGTAACAAATGGGTCTGACAATTATTGTTTTATTATATATTGTGAAGTCTGTAATTGTTATTCCCCTTCTCTTTCTATGTTGTTTCAATGTTGACTTTATTTCCTAGATCTTTTATTTCTCTAAGTGAATTTTGTGATTATTTTGTCTAAATTTGGAAAGTATCACTTAAGCAGTTTGATTGGAATAGCACTAAATACTTAAAGTAGCATTATTATTATTATTATTATTATTATTATTATTATTAGCACAATACATGGCCATGAAATTAAATATCCTTCCAGGGATTTGTTGGTTTTTTCTTAATTCTTTAATCGGTGTTTTTTTATAGTTATACAAATACCTAATGTGTTTTGGTAGATCATGTCCCATTTATGCCACACGTATTGCAGCTTTTTTGAAGGAGACTTCCCTTTCAATTATTGCTTTCTAGACTTTGTTTTTACTACATAAAAATGCCGCTGTAAGTTTATTTTGTAGAGCAATTTTACAATTTTTTCCAAGTATACCACCATGACAATTACAAAGAAGAATGATTTTCCCCATTATTTGCCTTTAATTTCTTTTTCTTGTTACTGCTATCACTAGAATTACTAGAACCATATCAGTTAACAGGAGGGGAAAGAAGTCGTTCTTGCTTATTCCTATGTTTATAGGAGAAACTAATTTTAATGTTTTCCCATTGCACATAATCTATTTTAACCATTATTTTTTAGAAAGGCCCCTCTATGCCTATACCTTGTAAGCTTTTTAGACTATACTTCACAACAATACAGTATTGGGTTTTATCAAGGACTTTTTCTGCACCTATCAACATCATCATGCATTCTGGATATTTTTGTTTTTAATATATTATTCATTATTTTATTAATGGCAAACCATCCATATATCCATGGTATAAATTAAATGGATTATAAACAAATACCATTTTAATAGTTTTAGGTGTTGCAACAATATTTGTCTGATAAAAGGCATAGAATGCTTTCTTTTACAAATTTTGAGATTTGAGTATATTTATTGTTTTTAAAAGCTTAACAGATTATCTTAATACATCAGGACCACACGTCTTTTTCTTTGATAGTTCCTTAAGGATGTCAAGTTTAGCTGTCATTCCTGGTTGCATTATAAGTTTAAATTATTTAATATTATTTTTCATATTTGGTGTTCTTTTAATTTGGATATATATGTAATTCTTTTTCTTTTGAATTCTCAATCTTATTGACATATAAGCAAGATAATAGGTTCTGAGGATTCTTTTAATTTCTTTGGGGTTTTTGTTCATTTTTTGTGAATTTGATATTTCTTCTTATTTTTAATCATATTGCTAAATATTTATAATTTTTTTAGTCTTTTAAAAGAACCAAATTCCAGTTTTATCAGTTCCATTAGCTTTATTGGTTTTCAATATGCCTATTTCTCACACAATTTTTAAGATTTCTTCTGTGGGGTTTATGTTAATTTTTGGTCTTCCAATTTTTAAAAACCCATATTCAGTTCATTAATCTGTTTTTTTTTCTATTTTTGTTGAAGCATTCTTTTAATGTCATTGGCTTTTGTTTCTCTTCTAAAAGATTTTTTGGGTCTACTTTGGTATTTATGTATTACAAATCTGTTATTCATTTTTCTTTATGTAAGCTCTCTACTGTGGATTGATTCCTATCAATCTACCAAGTGTTAAAAATCATCACTGATAGCTATAAATTCTGACATATTCATTCATACTTTCTCCTCTAGTAGATTTCATGTTTCTTTTGAACCATTTTGAAATTTCTTGTTGCTCTCTGGGGAGTCCAAGTCAATAACCATTTATTAAGCACCTACTTATGTACCAGGCACTTGGCTAAGCACTGTGGATAAAAGAAGAGTATCAGGCAGTCTACTACCCTTAAAGAGCTCCACAATCTACTTGGGAAAGAGAACACATCAAGAGAAGCTGAAAGGCAACGGTTGAGATGGGGGTGGGGGGTGAGACATTACCCTGTAAGGGGTCATGATAAACCTCTCCAGATAAGAAATGATCAGAGGATTTGTGTTACAGAGCTGAATTTACCTTGCAGAATGATGAGTTTCTGGAGATCAAGAAATCCAGATCAGCCAAGTGGGAAATGGTGAGGTAACTTTCCTGGGCACCCTCCTTAAACAGAGAGAAGTTCCCAGACATCCACTACCCCCTCTCACCAACCAAAGGGATTGTGAGGTGAACTCCAGAGGCATGTGATTTATCTTTCCAGGCTAGTCTAAATATGCATAAATATTTAGTCCAATTATTTCTGATTCTTCCATATCTAGTCTGTTCCCTTGATTTACTTTTTTATGTTTCAACTAGTAACAAATGGGTTGATGATTACTACTTTATTATATATTATGAAGTCTAGAATTACTATTCTCCCTTCCTTCCTAGTTTATTTCAATATTTTATATTCATATGGGTGCTACACATGGTCAAAAGCTTTTTTCTGCATCTGATGATGTAATCATTATTTTGTTCTTGTTATTAATAGTCTATTATGTTCATATTTTTCCTAAAATAGAACCAGCTCTGCATTTCTGGTATAAATCCAACATGGTCATAATATGAAATCTTTCTTGTACTCTTGTATCTAATATATTATTTATTAATTTATTTTTATCAATGTTCATTATAGGTATATTGGTCTATAGTTTTCTTTCTCTGTTTTGACTTTCCCTGATTTAGGCATCAAAACCATATTTTTATAAGAAGGAATATGGTAAGATCTCTTTTTTTTTCTATTTTTAGTTCTATTTAATATTGGAATTGATAGGTTTTTTTTTTTTAATGTGTGATATTTTTCTGCAAAGTCATTTGAACCTGGAGGAATTTGTCCCCCACCCTCTCCCTTTTGGAGCTTACTTAAAGCTTGTTCAGTTTCTCTTTGTGAGACTTGATTATTTAAGTCTGTTACTTCTTGTTATGCTGGGTATTTATGTTTCTATAAATGTATATCCATTTCATTTAGGCAGTCAGTTTTGTTGACATACAAAGTGCAAAATTTCTAATTTTTAGAAGTTTCTAACAATTTCTTTTATTTCATTTTCATTTCTTGTCAATCTACTTTTTTTACTTTTGATACAAGAAATTTACTTTTACTCTTTAAAAAATCAAATTAATTAAGAATTTATCTACCTTTAAAATCAGAACTCAGTTTTTTATATTTAATTCAATACTTGCATGTGTTTGCTCTCAATTTTAATAATCTCTCCTTTGATTTTAAGGATTTCTATTTTGGTATTTAATTTTTTAAAAATAGTTGGTTTTCTAGATTTTTTAATTGCTTGTCTAATTTGTTGATCTGTTCTTTTTCTTTTTTTGTTGATGAAAGTGTTTAGAGATGTAAATTTTGCACAAAGGACTGCTTTGCTTGCATCTCCAATTTTGACATGCTGTCTCATTGACAGCATTATATTTAAGGAAATTATTTATTATTTCTATGATTTGTTCCTTAGCCCACCTGTTATTTGGGATTAAGTTATTTAGTTTCCAATTAATTTTGATTTCTTCAGCAGTCCTTTATTGAACATATCCTTCCTTCATTGTGGTCTATAAAGGATGTTTAATATTTCTACTTTTCTGCATTTGTCCATAAGGATATTCTCTTCTAACACATAGTACTTCTTAATGTTATGCACATCTGAGAACTTTGTGTACTGTTCTATATTTCCATTCAATAACTTGCAGAGATATATAAATTCTCTTCAGTCCTTTAACTTCTTTCTTATGTATTTTTGGTTAGTTTTGTCTAGTTCTGAAAGGGATCCTTTAGGTTTTTTGCTACTATAGTTTCATTATGTATTTCTTTTTGTAATTCATTTAACTTTTCCTTTCAACATTTAGATGTTATATCACTTGGTAAATCTATATCTATATATATTTGGTATTGAAGGGAATTCATTTCCTATGGTACCTTTCAATAAAATATGGTTTCTATGTTTATTCATTTAATCAAGTCTATTTTCATGTTGCCTTATCTAGGATTATCATTGCTCCTTTATGATTTTTAAAGTTCAGCTGATTTTGCTCAGGTTCCTTATTTTATTTCTGCTTTAATCTTTAGGTTACAAGTGTATTTCTTTTAAGCAACATATTTTTGGATTCTGTTTTCTGATTCATTCTGCTATCTCTTCCATTTTATGGGTAAATATGTCCCATTTGGATTCCTGGTTATAATAATTGATTGTATATTTCCTTCTACTCTGTTCTTTCATATTCATTTTCTTCTTTTTGTTTTTCACTACCTAATTACACAAAAGGGAAGTGCTGAGGAAGGAGTATACTCAGAACTACTTTTAGAGGTTTAATGCCATCTGCTTTTGGTCCTCCACATCTCCTCTTTCCCTTGCACAGAGCCCAAACAAGTTCTTGCCATTTAAAAAATTTCCTTTTAATCCTCTCTTTGAGATCCACCCTCATTGCTTAGAATTTATTTTGCTTATGACTAATCCCTCACTGAATCTATTTCCATTTTATTCTCCATTTATTACTTCCCCTTTTTCTTCTTGCCAGAGCTACACAACTGTTTCTTGCTTCTGTTCCTGTTCCTTGATCTGTAAACTTGATCAGTTCTTTGACAACTCTTTGTAATGCTCCATCACTTGCAGGTTCAGGTTCCCTCATCAATCTACACTAGATATACCATCCATCTCTGGAGGATGAGAAGAAAAGATGCTAAATGGTAGTTCTTGCACCTAGAGAGTATCAGGCCCCTCCATGTTAGACTTAATTCCATTTTTTGCTCTCATGCATAGCCCCAGCTCAGTCTCCATGATGGGACACTCTGGTTATCTGTCCTCCTGGCTTCGAACCAGTCCCCAGTGTCAGAATACCTTCATCTGGATCCCCTTTCTTACCTAGACTAGACAAGTTACTTACTCTGATTTTTCCTTGGATGCTCAGTACTCATTCTGCTGAGTTGTTATTATTGGGATTCCCCACCTCCCCCATCTTTGTGGAGTAGTTCTAATGCGGAACTGAGTTGTGATACTTTCTTCTATTTCACTATCTTGGTTGGCCCTCCTTAGGTTCTTTCATTTTTAAATGAGTTTTTTGTTCTGATTTTCTTTTTTTTCTTATTATTTATTTATTCAATATTTTAATTTTCAGCATTGATTTTCACAAAAATTTGAATTACAAATTTTCTCCCCATTTCTACCCTCCCCCCACTCCAAGATGGCATATATTCTGATTGCCACATTCCCCAGTCAGCCCTTTCTTCCATCACCGCACTCCTCCCAGCCCCTTTTCCCTTATTTTCTTGTAGGGCAAGATAGATTTCTATGCCCCATTGCCTGTATATCTTATTTCCTAGTTGCACGCAAAAACCTTTTTTTGAACATCTGCTTTTAAAGCTTTGAGTTCCAAATTCTCTCCCCTCTTCCCTCCCCATCCAACCTCCCTAAGAAGGCAAGCAATTCAACATAGGCCACATGTGTATCATTATACAAAACCCTTCCACAATACTCATGTTGTGAAAGACTAACTATATTTTGCTCCTTCCTATCCTATCCCCTTTTCTTCAATTTTCTCCCTTGATCCTGTCCCTTTTTGAAAGTGTTTGTTTTTGATTACCCTCTCCCCCATCTGCCCTCCCTCCTATCATGCCCCCTTTTTCATCCCCTTCCCCCTACTTTCCTGTGGGGTAAGATACCCAATTGACTGTGTATGTTATTCCTTCCAG
>CM053622.1:621106967-621127355 GCA_028646595.1 Phalanger gymnotis | reverse complement strand
ATCAGTTCATGTTTTTCTTGCAGGCTTTTGATGTAGGCTTTTTGACTTTGTTGACTTCTGGCTGTATGTTTTGGTCTTCTTTGTCGCCAAAGAAAGATTCCGAAGTCTGAGTCTGAATCTGAGTTGGTTTTTGCTGCCTGGCTATGTTCCCAGCCAACTACTTAATCCTTGAATTTTTTCATTGGGGTATGACTGCTTGTAGAATAGAGCGTACTTTGTCCCAAGATTGAGGGGCTGCACTGTTGTTTTCAGAGCTATTTCTACACAGCAAGCTCTGCCAAACCAGTGCACCTCCTCCCCCAAGAACCACCAACCTGGACTGCGACCTAGATCTAAGCAGGCTCTGCACTCCTGCTCTGATCTGCCACTTGAATCCTCCCACCAGGTGAGCCTGGGGCCAGAAGCAATTGCAGCTGTAGTCCTCAGAGCTGTACCACCTCCGCTGCCCCTGGGGCAGTGACCGAACTGCAAACTCCTTTCACTTTGTCCCTGCAGTTTTTCTCACTAACTTTCTCTGTTGTCTTTGGTGTTTGTGGGTTGAGAAGCCTGGTAACTGCCACAGCTCATTGATTCAGGACACTAGGGCCTGTTCCTCCTGTCTCCTGGTCTGGTTGGTCCTGGCACAGCCCAGGAAGGGCTCTGCTCCACTCCGCTTCCAGCTCCATGGGATAGACCTTACCCAGCGACCATCCAGGCTGTCCTGGGCTGGAGCCCTGCTTCCCTCTGCTATTTTGTGGGTTCTGCAGTTATAAAATTTGTTCAGAGCCATTTTTAATATGTGTTTGGAGGGTCCTAGGGGAGAGCTTTAGGCACATCTCTGCTTTCCAGCCCCCATCTTGGCTCCACCCCTTAATTGAGTTTTAAAAACTGATTAAGAATATCACCATAGATTTCCCCAGTATTCTTCTCTTTTCAAGAGTTTTCTCAGATAACAAAGAGCACTACCCTAGTGACAGAAAATATCTATGCAAAATTGTTATTCATCCAGTGCATTGAAGATTTGGTTAAAAGATTTTTACAATGCAATTTTTTTTTTTGGAGAAGCAGCATAATATAATAGATAGACTGCTGGCATGGGAGTCAGTAAGACCTGCATTCATATGTTGCCTTTAACACTTGGCAGTGTGAATAAATTAGAGTCACAACATCTCTGGGCCTCAGTTTCCTTATATTTAAAAATGGAGATGCCTAAAGCATTGACCTCCTTGGGTTGTTAAATGGTTTAAATGAGAAAAGTTAAGCAAAGCAACTTGCAAAGCTTAAAGGGCTATAGAAATGCTAGTTTTTAGTATCTTCTTATTTTTTTACTTAGGGTAAAGAGGGAAGTATGCCATTATGAATGCTCCACAGATGGACAGATTATGAAAACCAAAAACATTCTACTGTGACTTCAGCTAAGAGTGGTATTCACACCCCATCTTCAGGGTGAGAAGAGTCTATAAAGAGGAACACTCAGCACAGCATTCCTTACTCCTCACACCCAAAATAACAAAGCTGGTGAAAATCATTATTTTCGCTTTCAGTGCCTGCTGAGTGCCCATACTACACTGAACGCAAATCTCTCCAAATTGATGTCCTCAAAAATCTACTCTTTTATAAATTGAAAAGACCCTGAATATATTACCTTAGCTGAAAACAGGATTGATAAATGGTTCTCATCTTGAAGCATCATGTCAGATGTAAATTCAACCTCAGACATGACCTAGTCTGCACCTCATTTTAATCAGGAAGAAACTAAGACTCAAAGGAGTAAAATGGTCCACCTAAGCTCACCTGGACAAGAATTCAGATCAGATCTTCTGGCTTCTGAGTTCTTCAAGTTCAGTGCAATTTTCTACTCCATCCAAGGATTCTTTGTCAAACAACTGCTCTTACTTGTATTTCTTGCCCATCAATCCAGGGGAGAGACAAAGAGCTCTGGGTAAACTGAATCTAAATTGCTCTCCATTTTTAAAAATAAAACAAAAGGACATTGTCAAACTTCTCAGTTGCTTAAGGAATTTGCTTCTCACTTTATTTCTGCTCCTTACCTACAAAATGAAGTGCTCAGAAGTTCTTAACCTAGAGTCCATTGCCTTCCAAGGCCTGTGTTTATTGATTTGGGGGTATCTTTGAACTTGAACAGGGAAATTGAATCTTTATTTTCACTAACCTCTAATTGAAATTTAGCATTTCCTTTAATCATGATTTTTAAAAAATACACATTATTTTGACAAGGGGTCAATAACTGTCACCCGATTGCTAAAGGGGTACAAGGGCTTTATCAGATGGCCAAAAGGATCCGTAAGAGACAAGATTCAGAACCTCTGGACTACGTGCTTACAAAGTTCTCCAAGGCAGCACTATGTTTGCCCCTGTTTTAGGCAGTTAGGAGGTGCAGTAGATAGAATGGCTGTCTTAAAGTGAGGAAGACTCATCTTTGTAAGTTCAAATGTGGCCTCAGACACTTAATAGCCCTGTGACCCTGGACAAATCACTTAACGCTCTTTGCCTCAGTTTCTTCATCTGTAAAATGAGCTGGAGAACAAAATGCCAAACTACTCCAGTATCTGTGCCAAGAAAACCCCAAATGGGGTCATGAAGAGTCAGACACAACCCAAAAGACTGAGCAACTACCAAACCAGCACATTTAAAATGTTGAGGACTCAAATTCACCTCACTGCATCCAATTCAAGTGGATCAGGTATGGCCCTTTGCAAAATTGCCAAATAGGCAAAGTATATCTTCAAAGCATTTCTATGCTTTCCTGTGTCTTCAGATCTTTGCTATTACATCCTCCTCTCAGCTAGCCTGCATTCTGCTGGGGGTCAGTGCTTTTACTGTATTCTTCCGTCAATATTTGGGTTCAGTCACAGACCAATGTGATAATAAATCTTGGAAGGTATTTTAAAAGGTGGCATAATACTATACTTATGCTCTATTTGGCTTAAATCAAAGTATTGGAACTCCATGGAATTTTATGAATCATTGTGCAGATTAGCGGACAATGGGCAGAATGGTAGTGGAAGGAAGAATTGCTCTTTTTTTTCCTCACCCCTAAAATTATATTGCATAGACAGATGCCTACTTTGACTACTCCTAAGGCCCTGGATAATGTGGTATAAATATTCAAATTTTAATTTTAAAAATAAAGCAAAAATTTTTTCAGGTCATATAGTATTGGAATACAATACATCTAGAATTGATTATATCTGGAGAAGGATCCAACTGCTGGACACAGACACACCAACATTTATGTTTGAAAACAAAATAAATAGCTTTGTTCATTATGGAATCATGACAACATCCTGCGATGGAGGCAAAAAGACAGTTTTCTATGAGAAATCTTACTTGTTACAACTCCATTGACTTTGAGAAGGAGTCTTCCTTCAAATCCATCTTATGGGAGATGAAGTTTTGTTTTTGTTTTATTTTTGTATGAAAATTATTAGTTAGCATTGGCTTTTTGGTCTCTGTTTTATCTGTTTTTTTGTATTGGTTTGGAATAATTATGATTTCTTTCTGTTTATATGTAAATTAACCCTTCTAGTTTAAAAGTAACAATGCTTCTCAAGAGTGCTTTCAAAAAAAATTGTAAGAATAAAATTTTCTATTCAAAACACTGAAAAAGTGAGCAATCTGCAAGTTCAATTTAAATAAAAATAAACCTTATCTCTTTTCCCCCCTACATATTCATTAGATAATGAATTAGATATATTAGATAATAAAGATATATTCATGAGGAAAATAATATAATGTCTATTTATAGCTCAGTTTTGAATAATGCATTGAAACAATGGTGAACAATCCTTATTAGAAATGTTTTCAGTTGCTTCTTATGTTAATAAAAATATAGTACCTTTCTAACTTTATGAGGAATAAAACATTCAAATTCAGACTCTATATCGAACCAATATGGCATGGTGGATAAGGGATGAGACTTGGGATCAGGAGAAGTTAGCTCTAAATCTCTTCACAAAAATGTAATTGTGTGACCCTGGATAGGCTGTTTAATCTCTGTATCTCAGTTTCTTAATCTGTAAAATTGTATTGGGCATTGTAGTGGGGGAAGGTGTGCAGATGGATTCAATGATCTCCAAGTTCCCTCCTTACTCTAAATTTCTATGAACTCTAAAAGATAACATTTTGGCTTTTGTATTTATAGGGTCACAGGACTAGGAAAGAGTAAGAGTTTATCTATTTCACCCCCCTTGGGTCTGATTATACACTCATAGGATCCTCTCCTGTAAAAAAAAATCTCTAGAGCTCTTGAAATCATTTGTTACTTCAGAATCGTTTAAGACAACCATCAATATGTTAGTCCTAATGCAGAGGAAGGAAGGAAGAAAGGAATGAAGGAAGGAAAGGAGGGAGGGAGAGAGAGAAGGAGGGAAGGAGGAAGGAAGAAAATCATTTTTAAGTGATTCAGATTGTCAGGCACTATGCTAAGCACTGGGGATACAAATACAAACAAAAAGAAAGAAAAAATAGATGGTCCCTGCCCTAAAGAAGATTACATGTTAATGGGAGAAGACAACATATAACAGAGCTGAAAAGCAGTGAAAGAGGTTGAGAATAAAGTCCATAAGTAAGGAACAGGACCAGGAAGATAATGAAACCTAGCATGACTGGGCCTCTCCACAAAATGGCAGCCCCTAGAAGAACTGACCAGTGGGAAAAGTAAATTCTGTGCCTTATTTAAAACCATTCCTATTTACTTTGTCCACCCTTGGGGTCAAAGGTAAAAATACCTGGCATAGACATACCCTCACAGTAAAAGAGAAGGTGAAAGCCTCAATCATACATGCAGCAGATGACTGAGTATGGCATCAATATTGGTGTCTCCTTGTCCTAATTTCCGTGTTGATTACATCATCGATTCCTGATGGATAATACAAGAACACCTCTAGAGACAATTCTACTCAAGAATATACAATCTATACTACACACATCCGCTCAGGATCCTCTTTGTAGGAGGGGAGCCGATGGAAAACTACAGGGCACCTAATACAAGAATAGGAATGAGGCTCCCCACTGCCAAGATATGTTAAGTTTCCTGTGGCTTTCTGTAGGCTACACAGACTGATATAATGTAAGGCCATCCTCATGCTTAGACTACCACAGCCCTGAACTGTGTCATCACAGAGTGGCTGGAGTCAGTCAATAAACAGCTTATATTAATAACTTACTATTGCTGAAATGTGTTTTCAAACAGTCCTGGTTAAGGTCCTGGTTAGTACAATTTATACATAATTTATATACAATAAAAACAAAATCATAAAGACAAACAATTTTGAAAGCCCTAATGATTCTGAACTGTACAATTACTAGCAATAATCCCAGAGGACTAGTAAGGAACCATGAGCTACCCACCTCCTGACAGAGAGTTTATGGATTCAGGATACAGAATGAGATATATATTTTTGGGGCATGGCCTATTCAGCAATTTGTTTTCTTTGCGTATTTGTTACAAGGATTTTGTTTTGAGAGGAAATAGGATTTTGTTAGTTGAAAAAAATTAATATTAAATAAAAAACAGATAATCCTAGCTAATTAGCATTCCTGTGGGAATAGAATTTAGAGTGAATGTACATTTAGGGCTGCATTTGAGTCAGTTCTTTTCCCTACTGATACAGTATCATTGTTGTTTTTCAGTTGTTTCAGGCATGTTCAATTATTTGTGACCCCATTTGGAGTTTTCTCGGCAAAGATAATGGAGTGGTTTGCCATTTCTTACTCCAGCTCATTTTACACATGAGAAGACTGAGGCAAAGAAGGTTAAGTGACTTACATGGTTACATAGTAAGTGTCTGAGGCCAGATTTGAACTCAGGAAAACATATCTCCAGGCCTTTCTATCCACTGTGCCACTTAGCTGCACATAAGCTGTCCACTCTTCCAAATGACAGCCATTCAAATACTTGAAGATAGCCATTATGTCACGGGAGGCAGTGTGATACAGTGAGAAGGCATGGTTTTGGAATCCAAGGACCTGGGTTCAAGACCCAGATGTAATACTGCCTCTGTGATCTTGATTTAACTCACTTAATACCTCTAGGCCTCAGGTTCATCATCCAAAAAATGAGGAGTTTGGGCTAGAGGGTCTCTAAAATTTCTTCTGGCTCTTTGATCCATAACTATAATCTACATCTTTATGTTTCTTTAAAAAAGGTATGAGATAATCAATTATGCATACTTGCTAAATATCACATTCTGAATTCATAGGTACAATAAAACTAAAAGTCAAACTCTTGTCTAAAGCTCCTCGTGTTGCCACTGAAATTTGTAAGAGAAGAGTTTAGGGGTATGAGTGTCTGTGCTTGTATTTGTGTGTGCTTGTGGGTGTGTATGTGTATGTGTGTATGTTGCTGAGGGAATGGGAGAAAGGAAAGGAGAGAAGTAGACTAGAAGAGATAGAGTGGGAGATGAAGGGAGAAAAGGAGGAGAGTGGAACAGAAAATCTAGAATAGCCCAGGAGGAAAAGAATGACAATATTTTGGTGTTACCATCACAGAATACTTTCAGCATGGTTACCATCACAGTGTATTTGAATATTGTATTTGAAATATTCCCCCTTGCTAAAAGGGTGATTTTGAAATGCATAAGAAAACTACTTAAAACTAATGTATTTGAGGAGATGTTTAGTCTCCCATGTCTCTGGCTATTTGAACTGTTCAGAGATATAACATCTATAAATCAAGAAGAGAAAAACACACAAAATACTTATGAATGCAGTCGACCATAACTTTTCAACTGAAAAGTGTGGGGGTGGCGGGGGGAAGAGGGTAGGGTTAGGTATGTAAACCTATACTGGTTTACATTGGTTGTTGTTACATATTACTAAGGCAATTGACTTCATCCTCAAAATAATTTTGAACGGTCAAACATTGTTAAGCTTAATAAAGACCTGGTAACAGACCTCAGCTGTTCATTCAAAGAAAAGTAGGAAAGATTTGGCCATCATCCCAAGCAGCCAATTCAGGAGCAAACTGAAAAAGGTCAGAGAGAACTAGTATGTGACATTTATTTTTTTTTAATCTCACATCTCACTTTTGCTTTGTACATTTAAGGAATTATTTTATGATGAAGGAGAAGGGGGGAGAACAAATTCTGAGGCCGTTTTTATACAAGTTCAAGAAAGTATATTTAATAAAAAATAAAATAATGCAGAACATGGTTCATTATCTACCAGCTTGGATGCATTTTCACAAGTTGCCTCTCTAAACCAAACAGCTCATCAGACAAATTTCATGTGGATGACAAATTTGTAAAATGAGGATGATAAAAGCAACCTCCCACAAGACTATTGTGAAGATAAAATGAGAAAATTTGTAAAGAGCTTTGCAAATCTTAAAGAGCTATATAAATTTTAGCCATTATCATGATTGTTGTTGTTGTTTCAAAAAAGGCAACAACAATCAGCTTGAGGCACCAATAAATTCAAATTTTATGGTTTAACACACCTGCATTATAAATGACTTTAGAATTGGAAATCTTAGAAATAAAAACACTCCATTGACAATGTAATGAAAAATTCTCAAGGCAAAACAAAGGGTTTTATGTATTTGCAAAAATAATTTGAATTGTTCAAAAATTTACAAAATGTTTCATTGGTCATGGACCAATGGAGGTCTGGACTTTTTATCTCATCCTTATGGCCTTGCAGAACATTCTAAAGCAAAAATTATGAGTAGCAGGTAAAGTAATTGAAGCTATCTCTGCAGGTTAAGACACGAAGAATTCTAATTAAGTAACAACCTCATAAATAAAAAGAGAAAATTATTATAAAATCTATAACTCACTCACTCAGTATCCCCTCTCCCACCAACATCCATATTTAGTTAGGGCTACACTACAGGACCTACAAGTGCCCTGGGATCCACTCTTCAATTACCTCGTGGTTACTAGAGCCTCTTCTGCCACCACTACCACCCACTTGCCTTCAACCCACGTCTTCTGATATTCTGTGACAATAAGCCACAGAATTCAAGACTGCTCCCCAATTCTGCAGAAAAGGCAGAAGGAAAGTGAATAGGAATCATCCTGCATCAGTGCCTAGCCAGAGAAGAGTGTGTGTGTCGGGAGGAGGGTATTCCTGGGGGGGTCAGACCTCCATGAGATCTGAAAGAAAAGAGACTAGCATTTAGCTTATTGTCCACCCAGAAGTCACTTGGATACAAAGACTGAGGCTGGTGAAAAAATGAATCCCCTGATGTGAAAGGGGGCTGAGACAGCTTTGAAGTCTAGCCTTTATGGAATCTACCACATCAAAGAAGGAGTCAGAAAGTGAGCAATAGAGGATATAAGGGGGGAAAAGACTGAACTTACCAAAGATCACAGGAGGAAGAAAACTCAAAGACCTTGAGCCCAAGCAAGTAAAGCAAACAGAGAAGATATAAAAGAAGGGATGCCTAAACATCTCTGAGTAAATATTTCAAGAGAAAGGAAAATGAATCAACACCTAATGAGGGAAAGGACCCCGTAGAGAACACAGAGCTACAGCAGGATGTCCCAAATGGTTCAAGAAATAAGAATTGTGAAGGCAGAATATATGGCTGGCACAGCAGAAAGAACCGGCAGAATCCTTCTCCTTCTATACTGCTCAGCTGGCAATCTCATCCACTCCCATGAATTTAATTATCATCTCTGTGATGATGATTGTCATGTCTACCTATCCTGCCCCAAACTCTTTTGTAAACTCCAATCCTCCATTTCCAGCTGTTTTTCAGACTTCTCCAACTGGATGTTTAATAGCCATCTTAAACCAAACACATCCAAAACAGAGCTCATTCTTTCCTCCTGAATCTTCCCTGCCCTCCTAACTTCCCCCTGTCACTGTAGTGGTCTGCGCCATCCTCCCAATCACTCAGGTTCACAACCTAGGAATCATCCTTGACTACTCACTTACTATCTCTTGTCTCACTTATATCTAATCTGTTACCAAAGCCCGTGGATTTCGTCTTTGCAACATCTCTCAAATATGCCCCCTTTTCTCCTCTGACACTGCCACCGCTCTGGTACACTCTCATCAGCTCACACCTGGACTATTGCAATGGCCTGCTGGTGGGTCAGCCTCCCTCAAATCTTTCCCCATTCCAATCCCCCCTACATTCAGTCACCAAAGTGATTTTCCTAAAAGACAGGTATCTTCTGATCCCAAATCTAGTGCTCTTTCTACTGCAACATACTGAATTTCTGACATATCTCCTATTTCTTGACTTCTTTCTTTCCAAGTTGTAGTTATATAATATAAATTTGCAGTGGACCCAGTCATCATGGTTACATAACCTCAACTGGGCCCTCGCTGCTACAAGACAATCCTTTTACACCTCCCTAATTAATTAATTCACTTTCCCACTCAACATAGGACTCTTTTAAACCTTTTCATCCCTCTCCAAACTTCCCATGGTTCCCTCTTCCCCCACCTTCTCAGCTGAGAACCTTGCCTCATATTTTACTGAAAAAAACTGCAGCCATTCATTGAGAACTGCCTCTTCTCCCCTCCTCCTCATCTCACATCACCCAGATACCTTCTGCCACTGTCTTCTCCTTCATCCCAGTAGAACAGAATACTTCATTTTAAAGGCAAACACTTGTACATACACAAGTGATCCCATTCCATCCTGTCTTTTCCAGCCGATTACCTCCTTCATCAACCCCACTCTATCACTTATCTTTAATTTCTTCTGTCTACTGGCTACTTCCCAACTGTCTACAAATATGTCCATTTTTCTCCCATCTTCAGAAAACCTTCACTTGATCCATGTATTCTTGATAGCTATCATCCCATATCTCTCCCTGCTTTTGTGGCTAAATTCCTTTAAAAGGACATTTAAAATAGGCACTTCCACTTCCTTTCCTCTCACTCAAATCATTCAACTAAAATTGCTCTCTCCAAAGTTCCTACTGATCTTTTAATGACCATACCTAATGTCCTTTTCTCTGTCTTCATACTCCCTGTGACCTCTGTGCAGCATTTGACACTATTGATCAATTTCTCCTTGATACTGTCTTCTCTTTGGGTTTTCAGGACACTACTCTCTCCTAATTCTCCCCCTATCTATCTGAGTACTTTCTCAGCCTTCTTTACTGGATCTTCATCTAGGTCACATCTACTAACCATGGGGTTAGAATACCATAGAGCTCTGTACTGGGCCCTTTTCTCCTTTTATACTATTTCATTTGCTGATCTCATCAGATCCCATGAATTCAAATATCATTTCTATATGAACAATTCTCAAATCTGCTTATCCATCCTTACACTCTCTTTTGATGTTCAGTATCAAATTTTCAACTATTTGTTAGAAATCTCAAGCTAGGTTTCCTATAGACATCTTAAACTCAACAGATTCAAATCTGAACTCATTGTCTTTTTCCCAAACCCCCCTCTTTCCTTCCAAACTTCTCTACCACCGTCCTCCTGCTCACCCAGGTTCATAACTTAATTGCCATCCATGACTTCTTACTCTCACCCCCTATATCCAATTTATTGCCAAGGCAGATTGATTTTACATTCATAACATTTCTTTAATAATCTTCCTTCTCTCCTCTGACTCTCCCACCACCCAGGTCTAAGCTCTCATAATCTTATACTTGGATTATTGTAATCAGATTAATTGGATAATTGGATTATTGTAATAGCCTGGAAGTGGGTCTTTCCCCACTTCAGTTCATCCTCCATTAAGCTGTCAAAGTGATCTTCCTGTAGTGTAGTTCTGATCATGTCAGCACCACTCCGTACTTAATCAACAAATTTCAGTGGCTGTATCAGTAAGGCAAGATTTGTGACCTCGAGGATGACCATGGATGTGCTCGTATGGTTCAAAATGGCAAAGTATGAAAAATTCTCTAGGTAAAAAATTCTCTAGGCAGAAGAAGTATAACATTTATTTAGGCACCAAATAATCAAATCCTAGAACCAGTAATTCCAATTTGATACAACAGTAGTTGTATTCCAAAACTAGTAAGCCCAAGCAACAAGGAGATTAAAACACTGTGTTACAGCAAAGAGCCAAGTCATCTTGTAACCTTCCCCTGCTGCTAGGGCCTTCCCATAAATAATCACTCATGAATCCTAACTGCTTGCCTGTGTCCTCTCCCATCTCAGTCCTCTGGTTTGCAGCTCTCTAGTTTCCACTCTCCCCTCAGCGCTCTCTTCTGCAGCTCTGTGGACTTGGAGTTCTTACTCCTTCTCCTTGGGCTGAATTCTGAAGTCTGGCTTCCCTTCTGACTTCTGAATTCTCAGTTCCCAATGGCTACCTTCTAGATTTTTGTGTTCTTTTTAGGGCCTGAGGGCTTCATGCCCAATTGGCAAAAGAGTGTGGGAAAGATCTTTAATCATTGGTTGGCATCAAAGTTACGGACTTGCCTCTCTTAACTGGCTCCACCTGAGGCCTATTGAATGGGTAGGAAGGATCTTCAATCACATTATCACCACAGTGGCTAACTATCACCTGACCCATTGCTATAGACAACACTCTCCTAGTGGAGCCCAAACCAGATTAGGAGGTAATTGGAAAATATTTAACAAAAAAGTGCAATAAAAACATAGATAATGTCAATACATGGTTTTCAGATTCAATGTTACCAGCAGGGATCCTTATATGATAAAGTTTACTGGCACTTGTTTCTATTTGAGTTTAAGACCACTGACCTACAGGAATAGATATAAAATCTTCTCTTTGGAAGCTCTTCATTACCTGCCCCCTTCTACCTTTCTAGGCTTTTTACACCTTACAATACTCTAAGTACTTTATGATTCAGTTATATTGGCCTCCTCACTGTTCCTCAATTAAGACTCTCCATCTCCAGACTAGGCATTTTTACTGGCTTTCCTCCATGCCTGGAATGCTCTCCTTCCTCATCAATTCCTCTTGGATTCAAGTCCCCCTAAAATCCCATCTTCTGCAAGAAGTCTTTCCTGATTCTCATTAATGCTAGTTCCTTGTCTCAATCCTCTCTAGTTTATCCTGCATATTGCTGTACATAGTTGTTTGCATGTTATCTCCACTTTAAATTGTGAGCAAGGAATGACTATCATTTGCCTTTTTTTGTATTCCCAGTTCTTAGCAAAGTTCCCAACACGTAGTATGTACCTAATAAATGTTACTGACTGAGGCTCAGTTTCTTCAACTAAAAAAATGAGGGGGCTAGATTAAACAATCTAAGACCCCTTCTAGCACTAACATGGTATGATAATGAATTTCTCACACTGCCTGCCTCCCTTCACCATCCCATCACCACCTCATTTCTGCACTGTCTGTCTCTGAATCCCCACTTTTTCTGGCCTGTCTCTATATTTTCTGTGCCATTCACCCTCATACCTTTTGTGGTTATTTTTTAAAATGTTTATTACAAATTTATTTATTTTTAACATTGTCTTCTTATAAAAATTTTGAGTTTGAATTCTCTCCTTCTCTCCAGTCCCTCCCCAACCCACTGAGAAAGCAAGCAATATGATATCAATTATACATGTGAAATCATGCAAAACATACTTCCCTATTAGCCATGTCACAAAAGCAAGAACAATAAGGAAAGTGAGAAAATTGGACGTTAATTGGCACTCAGAGTTCATCAGTTCTCTTGGTGGAGGTGAATAGCATTTTCCATCATGAATCTTTCAGAAATGTCTTGGGTCATTGTATTGATCAAAGTAGTGAAAGTTTTCACAGCTGATCATCATTAAAATATTGCTGTTATTGTGTACAGCAATCCCCTGTTTCTACCCACTTAACTTTGCATCAGTTCATATAGATCTTTCATGATTTTTTTTCTAAAACTACTCCCATGTCATTTCTTATAGCATAATAGTACTCCATCACCATCATACATTACTTGTTCTGCCATTCTCCAATTAATGGGCATCCCCTCAATTTCCAATTCTTTGCTACCATAAAAAGTTGCTATCAATATTTTTGTACATATAGGTCCTTTTTCATTTTTTTGAGCCTTTTGTGGTTATTAAAGTGTGACTGCCACTCAATCTCACTGCCCGTTATGGTCTTTCCCAGTGAGTACCTAAAGAACTGCAGTCATTTCATAATTTCACAAATTAATTATCAGTCTATACTTCCTGTCATGGGGGATACTCTTCTGCTTACCCTCTACCCCCTACGCTATGGGACTCTTGCAAGCTACTATTCCAGAGTAGCGGTAATTAGAACTGATATAAAAGACAAAAACTAACAAGAGCTGACTAGCAGTTTGATGATTTTTGGACTGCCTGGCCTTAAGCATGGTATTTTTTTTCTTGCTACCTGCTAAGAGGGTTAGCTCCAAGCCCCTAAACTTTCAGCTGAACTGTGGGATGCTCACTTCTAGCCCTCCTTTCCATTATACTCAGTTGAAGGAAGAAAAGACAGAAGAATACACAAAAGTCTATCCCTCCTGGCTGCTGACACAAAGTGACCAATGCTTTTACTTTTTTTCTTCCCGACTATACCCCTCCGCATTTTTATGTATGTCCATATGTCTAATAAATGTAAAGTCTGGTGACTGCTTATAGTTTTTTTTATGTGATTAATTTCAGCTGGAATAGCGATTTGGGAAGAAATTTTGGTACTTTAAAAAGTTGGGAAACATTATCATTTTTTGAACCTGAGTGGAGGCACTGTGGGGGTGGGTTGGGGGTAGTACATGAATCCCAGTGGGCTTTCCCCTAGACTAATACAATTTTCCAATAAATAGAAAGGAGTCTAGACCTATGATTTCACTAGTTTAGGGCAGTGGTATCAAACTCAAGTAGAAACAGATCCCTATAGATTGCATATTCACTAAGGAAACTGAAAAGTAATATAATCTATGTGGTATTGTATTTTATTTGTTTTGCTAACATTTTCCATTTTCATGTCAATCTGGTTCAGGACATACTTGGGAGTTTTGGCCGCCTGGGGCAGAGAGTTTGACATCTCTGTTTAGGCGACTCTCAGGTTAGGAGATTTCTTCTACTAAAGCAAGTTACTGGGTTAGGCTATCCAAGATTGAGTGCTTGCCCAGGGTTACACAAAGAACATGTGTCAGAAATGGGACTGGAACCTTCATCTTCCAGAATTTGGGGCCCGCTCTCTACTCACTATGCCACAGTGCCATGCTTTGGTCAAGGGTATGTAATTACATAGCTGTGTTCCCCTGCTAGAACCAATGCCTAAGTTTTCTAAATAGGAAAGCATATAAATTTAAGCCATAATTCATACACTTAGAAAGGTCTAGGCTAGGCTTAGGTCTAACATAGATAACCCTTCGAGTCACATAAAAGGTCAAGCCTTATGATACTGGAGAATCTTGGGGTTACCTATTTATGTAGGGACTTGTGGTAATGCTACACTCTGAAAATCTCAACAAAACAAGCCCTAGATAGATACAGAAAGCCCTTATCTATTAAAACTCCACTAGGTACTTGGGAAGAAGAGAGGGGGAAAGGATGGAGCTATCCCATCACCAAAGGGCAAGCCTGAATGAGGACTTAGCTATCTACCACATTCCTTGCCTTAGCCCTGGAATAACCTAGGACTTCCCCACTAAGGTGGAAAGAAGGTCCAGAAGGGTGATAAGTATTGTTCAAGGGAGCATTGGAGAATCAGTGGACACCTGGTGTCTGGACATTAGGGTAAGATGGGAGAGAATAGTCAATGGACACAGAGCACATGGCCATTAGCTTCTGACTCCTCCAGATACCATGTTGCCTGTTTCCTTGGACTGTGGGAAGAGGAGAACAGTTCCCCTAAACCATAATAGGAACATAGAGGAGGGAAGTGAGGATCCATACCCTCCTCCTCCCAGCCCTCTCCCCCACACACATACAGACTGGGAGTAAGAACCACACAGATACACATCTCCTTGGATCTCTCACTATCTTTGAACCTAAGCAGAGGGTAGCAGCCTTGTTATAACCTATGTCTAGGGACAGGGCCCAACCCACAAACAGCAAAGTATGAAAGCACAGTATGGAAGAAATTTGGTGCTTTTATGCAGACGTGACTGGTGGTTATGGAGGAAAGACTGGTTGGCAGAGAAGGGAGCTCAATCCGCCTTCCCCCCACACACTATCCCAGAGCCTTTGAATCACCTACACATAGCTTATCCTGCACCCTGTAAAAAATAGCAATTAATTCAAATAGAAAGTTACCAGATAACCTGCAAGCGTGAGCTCCTCTCCTCACTCATTTTACTCATGTCAGGATCCTTAGTTGTCTCCTTATGCCCCCAACTGGAGGAACTTTTGCTTACTGTTCTTCCAGGTGTAAAATAGACAAACTAGCAGAGACAACTCATTCCAGCTACTTTGCATTTTTATTTAAACTGAGACATGTTTAAAGGTACATGACAGATGTATGAAGTTATAGAATCTATAAAGTCACAGAATGAATGTTAAAGTCAGAAGGCCCTTCAGACATCTTCTATCCCAGTCTTCTCCTGAAAAGAAGTACCCTCTACATCAATCCCAACAAGGTGCCATGCAGACTTAGCTTAAAGGACTCTGGTAAAAGGGAACTCTCTACTTCACAAGACAACACAATGTGACTTTAAGACAACTATAGTTGCTACAAAGTCTTTCCGCTTCTGCCATTAAAGAACAAATTCTTTAACATTAAGCATAGATTCATATGGATAATTATTAAAAGTAAGAAATGGCTGACCTGAAAAAATAATTTAAAATTTTAGAATTTGGAAAAAATAAGTTTAGGAGTTGGGGTTTAGAATCATAATAACTATAACTGACCATTATATTACATTTTAAAGCTTGAGAAGCACTTTAGATAAATTTTCTCATGTGAGCTTCTCCACAACCCTATGAGATAGTTATTACAGATGTCATTCTCATTTTATAAATGATGAAATAGGCTCGGCAAGATCAGTGATGACTTGTCTGTGGTCACATACATGAATAGGAAAAATGTTCTCTGGCTCATTTATCAGCTGCAGAAACTTTACATCTCTAAAAGATGGTGGTATTCTGGCCAGAATGCACTATATCCAAGAGGTTTTTGTGTGGGTGCACAAAGAAATGAAGTCTTACCTCGTTTCATCGATGTAAACAGCTTCCAAGACAGATGCTGCATATTCAATATTCTTCTTTAAATCCACGACATTGATATCACCTTTTTCCAGCTGCTTTACTAAACATCTTAGTCTGAAAGACAGAAAGAGAAAGATTCATTTCGTAAACACCTGGGAACAACTTCATACGTTCTCCTGTGTGAAGAAGGCAAAGTAGCAATTTCCTAATTGTTTTTAAGATTACAAAGGATACTGATAACGGTATATGCTTACATACCTACAAAGCTACATTTATTGATTGATTCATATTTTATTATTGATGTCATTATTAATGATGTTGCTGTTATGTGACTTGGATCTGAGCCTATGATTTCATTGATTATAGAGAACTCCCAGATGAACTCTACCAATTCAGGTCATCTTCTTTCCTGCAACTTAGTCTTACAGAGTTGCCTATAACACTTAGTGAAACTAACCTCCAGGCAGTGCTTGGGCATGTTTTGTGACACTGAAACTTATGTACGTATAAATACACACATATATTTGCATACATACACATTTTTTGATATGATAATGCTTTTGATATATCGAAACACATTTACCCACACATACATATTTGATACGATAATATTTTTGAGATCTACATCTCAAAAACATATTCTCTGCAATAGTTTTTCTGGTGTATTTGTTGCTTTTGAATAGTTTTGTTTTGGGAAAAATTCAAGCTCTCCTTTGACTACTCTTCTTGCCATACCTCATTGGTCAAAAAAAAAAAAAAAAACTGGTATAAGGGAAAGGAAATGAGAAGCAAGAAATGAAGCAGGAACGAAAGTGACAAGAATTTGAAGTTTTTTCCCTGGGTCAAAACTACAGGGATCTTCCCCAGCTTTCCTCCATCCCTCTCCTCATACACATAAACGAACCCTAAGTCATTTTGTTTCCTCCCATACTTTCCCTTCTTCCAAAACATCCCTATTTCTGCCAAAACCGCCACTATCTTCCCTAAAGTTCCCAACTTTGGCATGGTTCTTGACAATCCTCATGTTCCCTCACCCCACAGTGATTGATTGACAATCAGCCGTCAATTTTTACTTTTCTTCTTTCACAACACCTATCATATTTAATCTCTTCTCTTTATTTACCCACCCACCACCCTAGCTTAGGCTTTTGTCAGTTCTTGTCTAGATTATTGTAACATCTTTTCAACTGACTTCCCTGCTTTAACTCTCTCACAATTCCAGAGCATCCTATAAACTGCTACCAGTGATTTTCCTTAAGCTCAGAAATGATCATGTTATTTCTCCCCCTCCCTATCAATCAACTCTAGTGACTCCCTTTTGGATAAAAGGAAAACTCCTTTGTGTAGCTTGTGAAGTCCTTCACAACCTGCTGTCAACACATCTTTCTTTATAGCCTCATTGGACATTACTTCCCTCTTGCAATTTATGATTCAGCAAGATTGGCCTTCTATTTGTTCCTCATTTGTGATACTTCATATCTCCATATCTCATCTTGGCATTGACTGTCCCCTATGAATGGGGTAATGTTGTCTGGCAATAAGTTTTGCTCTATCTTAAAAATCTAAAATATTGTTTATGTTTTTGTTAGGTTTCTAATTTTTCTTGTATTGTGATTTTGGGGAAATCATTGCATAAGAAATAGTGCTAATTTGAGAAATGATACCCAGAGGGTAATGCAATCATATCATCAGAAAACTAACTCTTCTTTTTATAGGCTATTGTCATTGTGGTTTGAAAAACTTTCAAATATTCAGTTGGGTATATTTTGCTTTAATAATAATTATCATTTACTGTATGGGAAAATATCACAGATTTTGTGCTATCTATAAAGTTCTTTGGGGACTTGTCATATTTTCAGTCCCCTGGATCTTCAACCTTAGCAAGGTCATAAAATCTTATCAGCCTTGCTGAAAGAAAGTTCTGCTAAAATAATGAAGTGGTTTAATGATAAACTAAGATGTCTCACAGCTGAGGTGAAAGGGCTTATAAGTTATTTTGTGGAGAGTGATTTTTAATCTGACAGATTGTTTGACCACTACTTAGGAAAATTATGGAAGTGCACCTGGAATTGCATGGATTGAGGTTCTCACCATATGTGTGAAACCTTAGAATATGATTTTAAAATTTTTTTCTCATGATTTATTTTAGCTCCAGGATGGATTTAAGCTAGAAAGGATGAATAAGACCTTGTACATCTTTATTGTTAACTGTTATGGCAAAAACATGAGAAAAATAATAATAGCTACAACCAGCCCTGAGATGTGATTAATGAAACTTACTATTTGAGGTGAAATCTCTTGGGATTGTAATTTGATATTGTTCTGAGTTTTTACTTCAGATATGCTTGTCTGAATTGTCATTAAGCCAATAATCTACCATTCAAGGGAAATGCTATGTGCTGTTCAAAGGGAGTGTGATCTGAGAACTGTTATAGATGGCCATCTGTGCCTGGGAAGGTTGAGTAGATGACCTTGCAAATGCTATTGTAGGATCCTCTTGATCCTCTTTCCCCATTGTGCTATTTCCTTTCTGAAGAGGAAGGTTCCTACCTGACAAGGTCTCAGTTTGACTCTGATACCTTGTGAATAATAAGAAACTTTGCTGCATAATTGGCTGTTCCAAAGTAAAGGTTAACTATGACTATTACCTGGAATCAAACAGAGCTAAGAAACTTTTCCTGTTTCCTTTTCCTGACGTCAGGTCAGACTGTGCCCTTGAAGAGAGGATCTTGATATTGTTATAACCATGTCCCTTCTTTCTTTCGTTGTAAATTGTTACAGCCAGGGCAAGAGAATTGTAACAGACTTTTTTTTTAATATATGATGAACCATTGTTGTTGCAATACTCAAACATCTCTGAGTTACTATAATTGGATACAAGTATGAAAGATCTTATTGTTTTTAATTTTTCTATTTTGAATTTGTATTTACTATACATTCAGTCATATGTTCATGTATATGATTAGGTTCTTAAAGTATCTCATTTTTTTCTTCAATGACATATGAGGATAATATATATGCTCAATAGGGAAGATAGAACAAAGATATGATGTGACAAAGATGTGAAAATTTGAGTTTTAAATTTTACATAAAGTTTTGTGTAAAAGTTTTAAATTTTATGTAAAGTTTTGTATTATAATGGTATAGAAATTTTCACTTTCAGAGAGCAACAAAATTAGATTGTTTTCTCTAAGAAGTAGGAGATAGATAGATAGATAGATAGATAGATAGATAGATAGATAGATAGATAGACAGACAGATGGTTGGATGAATCATGGATTGTTGTTGTTCAGTCATTTCAGGCATGTCCAACTCTTCATAACCCCATTTGGGGTTTTCTTGGCAAAGAGACTGGAGTCATTTGACTTTTCCTTCTCCAGCTGATTTTATAGATGAGGAAACTGAGGCAAACAGGTGTAGTGGTTTGCCCAGGGTCCTCCAGCTGCTAAGTATCTGAGGCCAGAGTTGAATTCATAAAGATGAGTCTTACTGCCTTCACGTCCAGCACTCTATCCATTTGTAGTATCAATTAAGTTGGGACTTTTTTTTTTTTACTGTTATAGAATGATAAATTAATTAAGTCTCTTTGATTGAGTCTAACAAGGTGCTAAACCCCAGGCCCAAACCCCTAATTAGTAGGTGCTAAGCCAAGATGGGCATGAAGCCCTCAGGGTCCTAAGGGGAGTTGCTAAGACCAGAGCCAATAGTATGTGCCTAAGTTCTTGTCACTTAGATGACGTTTGATGACGTCCAAAGACTGTATAAAAAGAGAGAACGGAGCTATTTGCTTGGGGCTCTCACTCACCAGAAAAGTGGCACGTGACTGGAAGAGATTCTGGGCAGCTGTTAAGAGCCCCCCCAGCCTTTAAACCCAGATGTTGGGACTTTATTAAACCCTGGTAACCATGCATTGAGATTTGAATCAGACAAGGTCTGTCTGTTGATGTTTGTAATTTGTTTGTATTTTCTCTGCAGTTCAGGTTGCTGGCTTTTTCCCCTGAACTAAGTGAATGTGTATTGGATTAAAATAAGATTGTTAACCCCTTAATGTTACTTTCCTTAGTAAAGTAGATCAAAAGAACCCGTGCTGGCAACATTCTTATTGTTAGGCTTGTGTTGATCTTTTACCCCACAACAGCTGCTAGCCGAATTGTTGCAACACCATTATACCACCTAACTGTCCCTGATGATAGATAGATATAACTGGTCTTAAAAAACTTCTATTAAGAACAATAACAAAAGGACAAGTATAGAGTTACTTCCATAAGGTTCAAACTGGCTTTTAACCACATAAACTAGTATCTGGAAAACCAAATTTAAGAGAAATACCCCTCCAGAACTGCCCTGGGAATGAGGTCTATTCCAGAATTTCCAAAGGAAAATGTTTTCAAGGAT
>CM053622.1:621045163-621106467 GCA_028646595.1 Phalanger gymnotis | reverse complement strand
TAGGTGTGTGATGGCCACTAGCTTCCCATTTGAATATCCCTTCATAGGGTACATAAAACAGTTTGGTTGACCACTGATTCTCCCCAATAAATTACTAACTGTGGGGAGAGTAGGGCCCAAAGGAAGAGCAAGGAAAAGTTGAGGATGGAAATGATAATTCTTCTAAAAATCTATATGCTGGATAGATGAGTGGACTAAATAAATCTAGGCCAGTGAATTCTCCATGCCTTCAGGTTCCTGTTTTAGAGCTATATAACCAATTTATGTTTCCTATCTAAAATATTTCATTATCTTTCAAAAAGCAGGCATTTTAGTTTACTGAAATGTTTCACTTTTGCTTGATCCACCCCCTCCCCTATTAAAAAAAATAACACCAGAAAGGGACCACTGACCTCTAATCCACCTACGTCTGAAGAAATGCTTGATTTCTCATGAGACAGACAGTGAAAGTACTAATTAGGAGGTTTCTGGTTTGTAATTTTATCCTGCCCACGGAACTGTCTCCATAAAACTCTGTTCAGCATCAGAAAATCTCAGAGCTGGGAGGAGAAAGAGAAATTATCTAGCACAAATTGTACCTGAAAAAGAATCTTCTCTTCTATATGTACAAAGAGGGGTCATTCAACTTTTCCTTGAAAACCCACCAGGGAGAGTGAATGTACTGTTGCTTTCTGAGCTTGTCCATTAGAGAACTCTCTTTATTAGGAAAGTTACATCAAGACTCTATTTACTTCCCTGAAATTTCCACCCAATGCTCCTAGTCCTGACCTCTAGGGCCAAATTGAACAAATCTGATCCCTCTTACACAATAGGCATTCAAATACTTGAAGACAGTTGTTGTGACCTGTATAAGTTTTCTCTTTCCAAGTCAACCATTCTCAGTTCCTTTGACTGATCCCCAAATGGCATGATCTCAAGGCATTTCACCACTATTAATGCCATAATCTGAACACTGTTCATTCATCTTATTAAAACCCTTCCTAAAATGTGACACCCAGAATTTCAAACAAGAGTATAATTATGATAAGATCAGAGCAGAACAAACAAGGCGATCACCCCTCTAGCTCTGGATACTCTCTGTCTCTGATTACAGTCTAAAATCATATTAGCTTTGTTCTGTTACTGTTGGTTTTATTAATTTTTTCCAGACCACTATTTTTCTCCCACTGGCTCACCAAAGAACATTCATTGTAAGCCAGTTTTTCCAGGGGCATCTGGATTGCTAATTCTAACCAACAAAGTGATGAGGAAATGATCCAAAACAAATCCTATTTTAAAATCTTCCTTGAAGGCAGATAGTGAATAAAGAATGATATTTCTGTAGCTCAAGCCCAAAGTTCATTGGTATGGGACTCTTTCCTCGTGGGTGGAGATCAATGACTACACCTGTATGGAGTTGGCAAGAGTTGGAAGGAAGGGAAATTTGCTCTTTGGTCTCTTTGGGCTGAAATGTTCAGCCTCTTTGCGTTCATTTTCTAGCCTCCAGTATCAAGACAGAAGACACAGAGGATTTCAACCTCTCTTCAGGGCCACAAAGGGAGGAAGACTGTGGGAAGAAGCTGACAGGTAGAACTTCAATCGTGTCCCCATTCTCAATGTGCTAGAGATATCAAGGAATTTCCCTTTGGGTGAAACCTAGTATTCTTTTGGCTGAGCTGAGGTGCCTCACTCCCAATGATAGCTCTTTCAATCTGTATTTTATCTGCCATATATTCTCATAAGCTGAATTTCTGAGTTCTATTTTGTTATCAACTTAGATAAATGGACTTCTTTGCTGTTTGCTATGTGTCTTCATTGCAGAACTGGAATTTGATGGGAAGAAATTCCAGCTTCGGATATAAGGATTGAGCGCCCCCTTTCTCTGTTAAGAAATAGTAATCGGTTTAGCTTGAACCTTAAAATTATATCCTCTAGACTAATAATATCTGAAGGAGTAGATATAATTCTAGCCTAGCACCCTCTCACTCTGAGAAGAGTGGTAGCCAGCCTTTGGTCCCAATCTCTTACTTCTGGAGAAACAGAATAGCAGGGAAGGGCTATAGATGTGTCTATTCAGGCCTCCCTCTGAGCCTCACACATAATATTCTCCATGCTACTTGTGAGGAGTTAGCCTCACTTCATCTGATTAAAACTCTAAAGGATATGTGAATAATGCTAAAATATTGAGGCAATTTTCCCTGGCTGTTATAGAGAAGGAGCCAGTTAGTCATTAATTGGTGATGTAGTGGGTAGAATGACAGGCCTGCAGTCAAGAAGACTTCTCTTTGTGAGTTCAAATCTGACCTTAGACCCTTACTAGCTGTGTGACCCTGGGCAAGTCACTTAACCCTGTTTGCTTCAGTTTCTTCATCTGTAAAATGAATTGGAGAAAGAAATGACAAACCACCCCAATATCTTTGCCAAGAAAATGCAAATGGGTCATGAAGAATCACACAACTGTAAAACAGCTGAACAACATGACTTACAAAACAGGTACTAATCTCTGCATAAGGAAAGGAAGTTCCTCACCAGTGTGTGTGTGTGTGTGTGTGTGTGATCTTTATTTGACCCTCTTAGAATCTCTTCTCACCATTTCTTTTATCATTAGTGATTTGGAGTATTCTTTCAAATTTTATTAATGGTTTGCAATTCTTTTGAGAATTGCTTGTTCCTATCCTTTGACCACTTAATTTTTGGGAATGGTGTGTGTATGTATGTATATATGCATGCATGTGTATATATATACACATATGTACATGTATTTGTTACTTGGTTATTTACATATATATGTTAGTTATCTATATGTCTCCAATACCAAATCCCTGAGAAATTTGATATAAAATGTTTTTCCCTTTGATTATCTCCCTTCATATTCTAGAGGCATTCATTTTGTTTAGGCAAAAGCTTCTCAATTTCATATAATCAAAATTATCTATTTTATTGTTTGTTATTGCTTCTAGTCCTTGTTTCATTAGTAATAAATCTCCTACCCCATAGCTGTGAAAAGCCTATGATCAGCTTCAATTCTAATTTTTAAGGGAATTGTCTGTAATATTCAGGCAACATCTACATTTTTGATTTTTTGTGAAATACAGTATAAGCAGGCATTGGTCAAAGCCTAATTTCAGCCAGACTGCTTTTCAGTTTTGCCAGTTCTTATCAAATATGGAGTTCTCTCCTAAGTAATTTATGTTTTTATATTTATCAAATACTATATTATTGAATTCTATTATTTCTGACTCTCCCTTATCTTATCTGACACAAACACATATATGTATATATACACATATTTGTGTATACACACACATATATACATATATATACATATATACATACACACACACACACACACACATATATACATATTAACCAAAACTGAATGGTTTTTGATGACTACTGCTTTATAATATAATTTGAGATGCTAAGTACTATTCCCAATTCATTTTATGTTTTTAATTATTTCCCTTAATATTATAGATCTCTTGTTCTCCAAATGAATTTTGTTATTATTTTATCAAGTTCTATAAAGCATCCCTTTGATAGCTTGATTGGTATAGTATTCAGTTTTTAATTAACTTTGGCAGTATTAGTTTACCTAGATTTTAGTGAAAATATCTCATGATATTTTTGGTCAAACAATATGGGCTAGACTATAAAATACACTTAGATGGATTTAAAAGTTGTTGAATTACCAGATTCAAAGAGAAGCATTAGTGATTCCACGCTGAATCAAAAAGAGGTCTTTAGTAGGATGCCCCAGGGATTTATGGTTGGCTCTTCATTGTTTACCATTTTGATCAATGAATTGGATAAAGTTGTAGATGACATCTTCCTTGAATTTGCAGATAGCACAAAGATAGGAGGGGTTACTAATACACTACATATCTAAGATGTGATCCAAAAATACCTTCACAAGCTAGAACACTGGCATGACTAATGAGATAGAATTTAAAAGGATAAATATAAAGTCGTACATTCACTTTCAAAGAATCTTCTTTCTCAGCACTATAAGGTGGGTCAAGGCCCTATTAGAGAGTAATTTGCTCAAAACACCTCTGCAAAAGTACCAGAAAGAGAAGATACTATTTAAGGAAAGACTAAACCAATTATAGTAAACAAATGTAATAGAATATTACTTGACTATAAGAAATAACAAAGATGATGAGTACAGAAAAGCATGGAAAAACTTAGTTGAACTGATACAGGGTGAAGAAAGAAGAATAAGAAAATAATATACACAATGACTATGACAGTGTAAATGGGGGGAAAAGCAATAACAAAACAAAACAAATATTGCCCAAGTATGAAGAACAAGCTCGGCATTCAAGAAAGGTATCAGAAAATAACCTACTCCTCTACACTGAAGAGGTAGAAGTCCATGGCTTTGGAACATTGCATATCTTTTCAGATTTTTTTTCAATGTATTGGTTAGCTTTGATGATTTTTTCCTTCCTCTTTTTATTTCTTATTTCTTTTCTTTTCTTCATTCATTCATTCAATTTCTGGGCAGTGGTACCTCTCCGAGCCAGGGAGAGGGAAGGATTCAGGAGGAAATTTAGACAATGTAAAAACAAAATATATTAATAAAAATTTCAAGCAATCTAAGATCTCCAGGGGACCAAAAACTCATTATTACTTAACAGTGTGATATGACAGTCAATAAATACGAATGCAATCTTGGGTTACATTAGGAGAGGCATAATTTCTAGAAATTAGGGAATGATGGTTCCATTGTTTTCTTCTTTGAACAAATCACATATTTAGTATGATGTTCAGTCCCCTGAACCATATTTTAGGAAGGACATTAATAAGCTAAAGAATGTCCAGAAGAGGGCCATCAAAATGGTGAATACCCTCAGAACCAAATCATGAGAAAATACGTGTAAAGAACAGAATGTTTGTCCCTGAAAAGACAAGATTTTGGTGCTACATTATAGCCATGTACAAGTATTTGAAATGCTTTATAGAAAACTGAATAGCCTGGTTCTGTTTGGTTCCATAGGGCAGAACTAGGAACAGTCAGCATGGAGGCAAATTTAAGCTAGATGTAAGGAAACATTTCCTAAGTAGATGAGCTTTTCATGGTAGTAGATTCCGCCTCACTAGAGATGTCCAAGCAATGTCTGAATGTTCATGTATTAGCTATGTTGTAGAGGAAATTCTTGTTCAGAGGAAAAATTGAGTATATGTCTTCTGAGGCCTCTTCCAACTTTCAGATTCTGTTATTCTATGAATTTATTGGCCAAGGTCCAAGCAAAATTTAAGATCTGGAGTATCTATCCAAATAAGTATTCAACAAGCAGAACCATGAGAAAATGAAACATATGACAGATGACAAGAAGTAGAAACATAATAAGAGGTCTTCACAATTCTTTGCAGGGCCATCCCTGCCCACATATTATCTGTCTGATAAAAATCACAGAGAGTGTCTGATCAATTCAAAGTTAATTTATCTTACATAAGTAAGAATATGCATATGGACAGAGTAGAGTTATTTAGGATTATGCTTATAAGCAAAATTAAACTAAAGTTGAAGAGAGCCATGACATATTATACTTGGTAACTTGGGAATCGGTGACCATGGTACATTAAGAAGAAAGAAAAAACAGCAACTTGTCAAAACTCATCAAGGATAGGACACAAAGATATTCTGAAAAGGACAAGAATGGTCCAAATTAAACCATTTCTCCAGTTGTGCAGGCCTTTGTAAGACAAGCCAAAGAGCAAATAGAGAGAAACAAGTTGTCTAAATACATAGACAATTATATCTGTAAATTAATCCAGTTGTGCTACATCTGGTGACCGGGCTTGCTTATGACATGCTTAAAGTACATGCTAAGCTACATGAAAACAACTATGGGATGCTTAGAATGAAGTTAAATAAAATAAAGTTCATGATATAATAATTGAGAAATATTAGGGGAATTATCAAGTCAAATAACCAATAATTTTTTTAAATATCACTGTGCTAGGCACAAAGGATACAAAACAGCCCCTTCTCTGTCAGTTAGTAAGCATATGTTAAGCATCTACAATGTGTCAAGCACTGACCTAAATGCTGAGGTTACAAACAGGGCCCAGAGGATAGTCACTACCTTCAAGGAGGTCACATCTAATGGGGAAGATAACAAGGAAACAAATATATACGAACAAACTACATATAGGATAACTAGAAATAATTGACAGAGGGAAGAAAGGTTCAAGAAAGACTTCCTGTAGAAGATGGGATTTTAATTGGGAATTAAAGGAAGTCATGAAAGCCAGTAGTCAGAGACAAGGAAGGAGAGTGTTCCAGACATTGGGGACAGACAGAAATAATACCTTGAGGTATTGTATTGTTCAAGGAACTGCAAGAAATTGTACAGTGCATAGTAGGGGGTAAGGGGTAAGAAGACTGGAAACAGGAATAGGACTATGGTATGAAGGGCTTTGAACCCCAAACAGAGGTAATTTGATCATGGAGGTGATAAGGGGCCCCTGGAGTTTACTGAGTGGGATGTGGGGTAATATGGTCAGACATGAACTTTAAATTGCTTTGGCCACTGAATAGAAGATGGACTGGAACGAGGAAAGACTTGAGGCAAACAGACCTATGAGCGGCTATTGTTATAGTCCACTTGTGAGGTGATGGGGGCCTGCACTGGCAAGGTGGAAGTTAGAGAGGAGAGAAGGGGGAATATGTGAGAAACATTGTAAAGGTAAAATCAAAAGGCTTTGGCAAGAGTTGGATGTGAGGGTAGGGGAAGAGAGATAGTGAGCAATGGTGGATGACACCTAGGTTGTGAGCCTGATGGACAGGGAGGATAGTGTTGCTCTCTGCAATAATAGGGAATGTAGGAAGAGGGGAGGATTTAGGGAGAAAAATAATGATTTCCATTTTGGACATGTCAATTTAAGATGTCTACTGGATATGTAGTTCAAGATGTCTAAAAGGCAGTTGGAGATATGAAATGAAGGGTCAGTGAGGAGGGTCAGCAGAGAAGTTAGGTCAAGAAAGGTAGATTTGGGGGCAGCTAGGTGGCGCAGCGAGTAGAGCACCTGCCCTGGAGTCAAGAGGACCTGAGTTCAAATCCAGCCTCAGACACTTGACACACTTCCTAGCTGTGTGACCTTGGGCAACTCACTTAACCCCAATTGCCCTGCCTTCCCCCTTACAAAAAAAAAAAACAAAAAAACAGAAAAAAAAGAAAGGTAGATTTTATAATTGTCAGCATAGAAATGACCACTAAATTCGTGAGAGTTGATAAGATGACCACGTGAGGTAGAATAGAGGAAGAGGTGATATTATTTGTGAGGAATAATAAATTGACCTGGCTAGAATATAGAATAAATGAGGGGGACTAAAATGTAAAAAGCCTGGAAAGGCAGGTTGGAGCTAAATTATTAAAAGCTTTAAATAAGAAAAAGGCAAATTTGTATTTTATCTTAGAGCTAATAGGGAGTCATTGGAGATCATAGTGAGATATATAAAGAATATTAAAGAATAAACCAATTGCTAAAGAGACTGACTTTAGATGATGTGATAGTTTAGTTGGCAAAGACAGAAAAAAATATCACAAGTGACTTTATCAAACAAATCTGGGAAATGGCTGCCAAAGGAAGAAAGTGGAGAGGACAAGAGAAACATGGAAGCATCCTGAAAGTGAAAAATGGCTATGCTATTTGCCTTACTCTATTGACAAAAAACAGGGCCTTTTCCACCAAAATATGCCACAGAGACTTGGAAAGCTGGACTGGGATATTTATCCTGAGCCATTCCATTGGCAGAAGGACAATGGGCTACTAGGGATCATAAATATTTAAGAAGAGAATGAAAATCATATAAAATACTTTGAATAGTAAGCAATAGTAAAACACCTCCCCTCTCCAAAAAAATGTGGGCAGAAAAGTCAATGTGGAATTATTCCAAATTATAGTAGATTATGCAATATAAACAAACCTAATAAACAAAAATGTTTCTTGAGAGGGGCATCTTGGTGCAATTGAAAGAATGCTGACTCTAAGATCAGAAGACCTGGCTTCAAATCCCAACTTTGATAATAATTACGTATGTGATCTTAGCCCTTATTGGGCCTCATTTGCCTTAAATGTAAAATGAGAATATAGAACTAAATGGTTTCTAAAGTCTCTTCCAGCTCTGGGCCTAGGATCTTTAGTTCCATGGCAGATGCCACCCAAATTCTGTCAAAAAGCAGACATGGTGTCCTGTTACCCTCATTATCTAGAGACAGAAAGAATGGAGATCATTAAAACGAAATAGCGCAATGAAAGGACAAACCTTGAGCTAGAAGAGAATTTAGTATTTATCATGATCAGAAAATGCAGCCAGTTTGGGCAACATAGAATTCATTGAAAAATATTTTTTTTATAATAAAAGAAATAATTTTAGTTCCCATCTAGGATATTTTGGTCTTTTTTTTCAATCGTTGATTTTGTAAACATAGTGGAGCTGGGTGTGTGTTTGTGTGTGTGTGTGTGTGTGTGTGTGTGTGTGAGTGAATGTATCATGAAAAGCGGTGTACAAAGGGATGATATGTCATTTCATGTGTTGTTTTCTCCTTCTTCAGCTTAGACTCAGCCTTCAGATCTAAGGTAGAGTAATTCTGTGAACACTGAGAATGCTACTCCCTATTATTCCCTTCCTTCTCTCTTTCCATGATTCTTGCCATTTTCAGTTTCAAATCATAACCTCAGTTCATATCTTTGACAGCCTCCCTGTCTTCAGACTGGCTCCCTCCAGAGCCATCCATCATACTCAGAGCTAAAGAGTGATAACATAAACAGCAAGGATCACAAAGTTATGTTCTTGGCTGCTCATCTTGATTTACAAGAAGCCACAAAGAGTGTTCACTCAGTTTCAAACTTGGAAGGGGGAAATATCCTGGAGTTTTTCTTTTGTTTGCTTTATTTTCATCCAGACCTGAGATTTCACCAGAGTGAGGAACTTCAAAATTTATAGCCCTGTAATTACATATATTTAGAGCTGGAAGGGATCTTAGAAGCTAACATGCCTAACTGTCTCATTTTATACTTTAGGAAACTGAGAAGCCCAGAGAAGTTAAGCCATTTGCCCAAAGTCACCCAGCTGGTAAGTATCTGAGGAAGGATATGAACCCAAGGACCTATTGCTTCAAGCCAAGCCAGCACTCAATCTATTACACCATGCTGTCTTTCCAATTCCTAATGTGAATCAGCATCAGCAAACTATTTTACAACAAATGGTCTTAGAAAGGTGCCTTGAGCAAGAAGAGGTTAAGTGACTTGCCCAGGGTCACACAGCCAATATATGTCAGAAATAGGAGTTGAAGCTATATCTTCCTGACTCCAAGGCTGGCTTTCTTCCTGCTGTGCCAAGTTGTCTTGGTCCTGGTGGTAGAGTAGATAAAAGTCCTCTTTCTTGGCATCAGTAAATTTCCTAGGTTAGTATTATCTGCTACCTCCTACCTCCACACTTAACAAACAATAATCTAGGCAAGTTAGGAGGGTTTCCTTTCTCCAACTGCTTCCTCCCTCAGGGCTTCAAAGTACTAAATGACTCCTGTATATTCAAGAAGTAATTCTTTGAGCACTAATGAACTCTGGATGCAGACTGCAGTATGCTTCTTAAACTTTATTTTCATTGGTTTATGTTTGTTTTCTTTTGTGATATAACTAATATGGAAATGTGTTTTGCATGCCTTCACGTGCATAATCAGCAAATTGTTTGCTTTCTCAAGGAAGGGGGAGATGAGGGATGAGGAAGGGAAAGAATTTGAAACTCAATTTTTTTTAAAAGAGTGTTAATTTTTTTATATGTAATTGGGAAATATTTAATGAAATAACTAAAAAGAAGTTAAAGAAAAAGAAGTGACTCTCTCTGTCACATTTTACATCTAAGCTTTGGGTAACATTTTTTTCCTTAATGCCTGGGTCAAATTCAGTACAGTAGTTTTTTTTTTTTCTCAGTTAATGAGATTCAATTTAATTCAGCATTTATTAGTTGACTTCAGTGGGCAGACACTGTGGTAGCTAGAAATATAAAACAAATGAAACAGTTCTTGCCCTCAAAGGAACACACGTCCAACTGGAATGTGGCTAATTTCCTACAAAGTTCTTGGATATTCCAGAAAATTAAATGAGGCTAGAGTTTATCATTGGAAGAAGGGAATATTGGGTATAGTCAGACCACTAGCTAGATAGCAGAGAGAAAATGTTATACTTCAGATATTGTCCCATCTCTTCTGCCATGAAAAATGACCTTTAGACCACAAATAGAAGAACAGAGACATTCATTCATCCAAATTCAATGCAATTTCACTTCAAAAACACTTGTCATGTGCTGACTATGTGTAAGTCAGGTTTTGGAGATAGACATGAAAATCCACACAATCTCTGCTTTCAAAGGGGTTATGATGGAATAGAGTCCAATAAATATGGCAGACTATAATAAAAGCAAAGGAAAGCTCTAGACAAAGTGACCTAAAACAATTTGAGGAGGAAGACACCACTTTCAGTTAGGAGAATCAAGGAAGACTCAGTGCTTGCGATGGTCCTTAAAGTGGAGACATAGCTCACACTAGGATGACTCAAGTGTTGTGTGTGTCCCCCTGTAAACCATCTGCAGGAGGCTCTAGCCAATTCTGATGCAAAGGTCTTGAGAAAATTGGTAGGCAAAAGGAATGTTTATGAAAAAGTTGACCTTTTGTGGTCTATCCTAGACAGCTTTCCAATGGCTGGCAGCATCCCAGTAAACAGAAAAATCTATTCATTTTCTTTGGATTTCCAGTGCTTAGGGCAGTCTCTAGTACATAGTAAGAACTTAATAAATGTGTGTTGATTGATATGTATACATCCGTGTATATCCATATACATGTATTTGTATGTATGCATATACAAGTTGTTCTCTCTCTTCAAAAGAGAATGTAAGTATATTGAGAACAAAGGTTATTTCATTTGTAAATCTTTGTATCCCCAGGACTTAGAACAGTGCCTCGTATGCAATGGAGACTAAATAATTATTGACTGACTGATTGAAAAAGATTAGAATAATATAGGAATGTGATAGACATCATAAATATGAATTAAAATGTTGAATGACTTCTCCATGTAGGTACATGGGTGTGAAAGTGTGTATGTATGTGTGTGTGTGTGTGTGTGTGTATGTGTATGTGTGTATGTATTAAAGCTATCAAGCAAAGTTGTGGGGTAGTCAAAAAGAATTCAAGATTAGAATCAGCCCCAAATGAGTCAGTAGTGTGCTATAGTAGCCATAAAGCTAATGCAGTCTTTTATTATATTTAGAGAGGCATGGTGTTCAATACTGGAATGGTTACAATAACACTGGACTCTCTCCTGCTCAGACCACGTCTGGAGTATTAAATTTAATTTGGGAGCCAAATTTTAGAAAGGACATTAATAAATCAGAGATAGTCTAGACTGGGAAAGCCAGGATAGTGAAGTGTTTTGGGTTCCTAACCTTTATGATTACTTTTCTAGAGGGCTTGAGGATGTTTAGCCTGGGGAAAAGGAGGTACCTTTGTATACATACATATAAAACCACAAACATCATATGATTTTGTGTGTGTGTGTGTGCACACATCACAATTAGTAGATGACAATGACCAATGGATTTGGAGTTTTGTGTGCATGCACGAAAAAATACATACATACACACATATATATATGCATGCATGTGTATGTATATATATATAAATGTGTGTGTATATATTATATATGGAGACAGACAGAAAGAAAGAGGCAGGTAGGTGACACAGTAGATAAAGTGCCTGGTCTGGAGTCAAGAAGACTCATCTTCCTGAGTTCAGATGTGGCCCCAGACATTTACTAGCTGTGTGACCCTGAGGAAGTCATTTAATCCTATTTGCCTCAGTTTCCTCTCTGTAAAATGGGCTGAAGGAGGAAATAGCAAATCACTCCAATATCTTTGCCAAGAAAACCCAAAATGGGGTCATGAAAGTCAGACATGACTGAAAATGACTCAACAAACAATCATACACACACTATATACATATATGCATACATACATACGTATGTGCGCATATATGTTATATATATATATTCGTATATATGAAGCTGATTATTTGAAGTTATGTATAAGAACCAAATGTAAGTTTAAATTGCCCTCAACAGCATCCCTGATAAGTAGCATTCCAATTTCTTCTTTGAGAACTTTCAATAGTCAAGAGAGTCAGCTACCATTTATTATATATACTCCAAATCCATTAGTCACTGGCATCTACTAATTTTAGTCTTGAAATTTTTGTCTTTTTTTTCTCCACTACTTTCCTAAAGCTTTTAATGTGAGTTTGTGACAATTCCTCAAATTCTTGTCTATAGACATCAGTATTTTTATCATGACTTTTCAAAAGTATTAGGCAAGAATGATGCTAAAAATTTAAACTTTTTTTTTGTCTCAGCAATATTTAGGAGAGTATTTCTTCAAGTAAACATCTCTAATCAGGTCCATCCTACAAATGGATGTAGGACTACATTAAAATTGCTAAGTACTTCCAAGTAACTTGACTGAATGCTAACCACATGGCAAAGTAGGAACAACTAAAATGTTACTCATAAATGAGTTTGCCAAAGAGCCAGATGTTGGGAAAATGCTTTTACTGTTAAGGAAGGAAAGATAACTATGTGCATATATCACGTTGCATCTAGTATATGTGCCATTTTAGCTGGAAAAAAAAAATTGACGAAATAAGTGGAATGGGAGGAATGATACCAAAGATGTCTGAATGACCAGCATAATCAGAGTGGCCAAGATCATTCTGGTTCTTTTTCTTAAAACAGCCAGTTTCCCTTCCTGGCTCTGCTTCTACCTTTCCGGATATTGCCACCTTGCTTCAGTTGCCTCTTGTACTGGAACTTGCTCAACACTGAGACCTCACTTTGTAATATCCCTCCTTTATGCTAGTCCCTTTCTCCTATTTGTAACTCCCAAAGCCTTTAGTTAAGGGAGAGGACCCAGGACGGTCAAACTTTATACATGCCCACCTTCTGATTTTCTTGATGTTGACACTGTATGCCCCAACTTGCCCCCTTTCAGCTTGCATTTCTGTGTTTTCTCTTCTTATTAGAATGCAAGCTTCTTGAGGGTAGGAACTTTGTTTTTTCTTGTATTTGTATCCCCTGTGCTTAGCAGAATGCCTGTCACATAGTAACGAATATATGCTAAGCACAAAGAAGGAGTTATTAAATGCTTATTGCTTTGCTGAATTCAGTTGACCTAATTTGTTGGGTGGTAATTGATAGAAAGAAAAAAAAGACCCACTGAAGAAATAAACAACCAAATGGTCAAGTTAGTGATCACATACCCAAATCAAATCAAAATATGAAAATTTTAAACTACTTTTAATCCTCTAAAACTGATCCTGAAACCTAAACTTAAAATAATGGGATGAAAAATTAGTAGATGTGTACTATTACCTTGTATACATATCAATCAATTTAAGATATGTGTATATGTATGTATATATTCATATATGTGTATGTGTATGCACACACGTGTGCATATGTTCACATGTATGTTCTGGAAGATTGCCTTTACTTTCTTAGTTTTATTAAAATTTCTTATTTGATCTTTTTTATTTATATATGGTTCATAAAATAGATAAGTTAGCCTGGTACAATGTTTAGAGAGCTTGGGATCTGGAAGATCTGAGTTCCAATCCTGCCTCTGACATATACCGTCCTTGAAATGAGCAAGTCTTTTTTCAGTTCCCCATGCAAGTCTCAATGAGAAGCAGATTTCTACCTATGATCTATTGATCTTAGATTGCATCACTCAGGTTGGTTCTTCTCAAAAGTATGAAAAATTATACATTGAAAATTGTATAGATTTATCATATTTAAATGATATGAGTGATTTTAAAACTTTTTCACATCAAATAAGGATATTTAATTTTATCATAACTGCTCTTTTCACCACTGTTCCTTTGACTGGTCATCCTCTTCTTCCCAATATTCCCTCTACATTCAACTTTCAGTTTCACCCACTGCATTTGTTTAATTTGTGCTTCCTCATTTTTATATTTCAAATCTGTCATTCTCTTTTACAAAGGTTTGTTTTCAGTAGGAGATTTCTGTTGTTTGCTCTATATTCCCCATTCTCTTGTTTATTTTCATTATGTTTTAATTATTTCTTCTTTTGTACTTTCTTCTGTCTTAGCGTTCTTCCTTTCTTCTTTTTAAAATTCTTTTATTGTTCTTCTGAACCATTCTGGAGTTTTTGCAGTTATTAAATTGCCATTTTCAGAGGTCCAGTTTTAATAATTATAGTAATCTCCCCCTTTTTCCTCAATGGTTTCTTTGCCCCAGACTATTTATTTATTGTGTTTGCTCCTTTCCTTTTCTCTTGTTCCTTTCCTCCCTTTTTAGTCATTCTTGATTTTGGATTATCTATAAAGTCCTTTCTATGATTTTTTTTCTTTCCTCTCTTTGTTACTTATGATAACAACAGCTATAGCATTTGAGAGCAAAGTATATATCATGGACATCATAGTTCACTTGTTCAACTTAAGGAGTCAGAAAGTCTTAGGGCAAAATCCCAGATCTGCTGCTTACTGCAGCTTTTGAGACATTGAACAAATGATTTAACACTACATTTTGGACTCAATTTCATCCTATGAAAAATGTGTAAATTCAATCAGATGCCTCTAAGGTCCTTCCCAGCTCTAAATCTATGATCCTTATATCCCATATCTCATTTGATCTTCACAACAACCTGAGTTAGATGCTATTATTGTTCCCATTTTACAGGTAAAGAAACTGAGGTTCAGAGATTAAATGCCTTACTTCCTGACTCCAAGTTAACCGAACCACACACTATACCACACTTCCTCATTATTAATTTATTTTAATGGTCACATTGCTGGCTGTCTTTCAGTGATGGGTGGGGGTAGAGCTTAAACATGACCCCTCACTCATCCGTGTTCCTAAAAGTCCCCAGTCTTGGTCCTGTTACAGTTTTTACTTTTCTTTTTCTGTATAGTCTATTTGGTGCCTACGTTTCTACTGTACCGCTGACTTGTTCCCCCTGTAAAAGCCCTATTCCTTATAATAATAATAGCTAACATTATATAACACTTATTATGTGCCAGGTACTATGCTAAGTGCTTTATAATTATTGTCTCATTTGATCCTTACAAAACTCTGCAAGGGAAGTGATATGAACATCTGAATTTGTGAGTTGAGGAAACTGAGGCAGATAGAAGTTAAGTGACTTGCCCAGGGTCACACAGATAATGAGTATCTGATACTAGATTTGAACTCAGGACTTCCTGACTCCATGCCTGGCACTGTATTCACCTAGCTTATGTTCTAAGTAGCATCGTGAGCTACCTTTTGCTGAAATGTACCACCCCCTCTCTTACCTGGGACTCTCTCTAGACCAATGGTGTTAAATTCCAATAGAGATGGGGGCTATCAGTTCATACATAAGGATCCCTGTGGACCAGTTAGTGACTTAGTTTTAAAATGTAATGTTATCTATGTTTGATTATGTTTTTATTTATTTTGTTAAATATTTCTTCATTACATTTTGATCTAGTTCTAGTTCCACTCGCATGTATTGCTGCTAATGTTTGACATCTCTGCTCTAAATCTCTTGGAAAGGGTGAAGAGAGGAAGGACTACTCTGATTGAATCACTGTTAATGAAATTCTGAGAAGCTATAGAAGACCTTTTTTTTCCTGCCTCTCTCCTTTTCACTTCCCCCAAGAAACATGGAGCTCACTTCAGAACTTGAAGCATGGGCCCATGATGATGAGTAGATAATGTCAGGTATAGATAGGTGAGTCTGCAATGGGATGCTTTTTTTTTTTCTGTAGTGCTTACCTAGTGAAGACTTGTACTCTCCCCCTTCTTATTACTACTTTCACTATATTACTTGGTATATGTCTTCTTTGGAGGTGGAAGTGGGTAGAGTTAGAGCTATGCACAACCTGGCATTCAACCATCTTGCCTCAAGTCCCTTACTCATTGCAATTTTTGAAAACAGAGATGATAATTCAGGATAACTGAAGTTTAAAATCCAGTTGCTCAACAGATACAGGGTCATTTTTTAGATTTCCATCTGCGATGGGGAGCACATACATGTCGTAATAAAATGAAGTCAATGACTGCCCTTGGAGGTTGTCAGAAGGGTTTATTCATGATCAAATTGAGGTCTCTTTCCAGAGCCATGATCTTGACCTAGCATCTTAATTTCTCTGATAAGGAGCCCTTTAAATGCAAGTCACAATAGCCTAGGTCCTTTTGTTTCCAGACCTCTGGGTCTCTTGTTCCACTTGCCCAATGCCAAATTAGTCATTCATTTGTCACCCTGCCCTTTTCTTTACAAAAGAAAAAAAAAAAACAACTCATGTCTTATTGGGGTGTTTTGCTTTGAACCTCCATTTCACTTCAATATGAGGTACAGTGCCAGCTTTTTGACTACCAAGCAGTTATCACTTACATTTCTGACATTTCTTGCTTTCTGTGTTCTTTGGGAGGACAGATTAAGCTCCTATCTCTTTCACCATTGTGCCGCTCAGTCTATCCAAGAACACAGGATTGTAATTAGAATTTCCAATTTGGCTAAGATGATCCTTGTGGGATCTTTTTCAAAGGCTAAGAACATGCTGTTGTTATTCTAACAATGTCTTGTTGAAATCAGGAGGTGACCCCTGAGCTAATGATGGCCTGTGTGGAGATGAGAGGTCACATCTTCACATAAATTTCTGGTACTATCTAAATGCTTGCTTGAAATGTTCTCTGAGGTGCTTTTAACTTGGTTTGCAATTTTTAAGGCCTGACATTTAAAGTCTTTGTGGCTGCCTCGCATTCCATTGTATTTTTGTCATTTTACAAAGGAAAGTACACACTTCTCAAGCTCATGATGTTGCCCATCATTAGGCCCTTGAAATGCTTTCCTTTGGAAGTAAAATTCTGATTTTTTTCCCTCTGATCTCCAACAGCACATTTTTTTAAATCAACATTCTATTTCCCCTTGTTTCTATCTTGTTTATCGTTTCAGAGGAGTTAATAACTGCTATTTTAAAATGTTAGTCTTAACTAATTCCCCAACTAATTTTTTTCCAACATGGTCACCCATATTTTTAAAATCAAAAATAATAATTGAAACTTCTCAAATCATTTCTTACTAAATAACTCACAGGGAACCTCATGCAACCTATTAAGAGGATGAGTGATGCTTCTGTGGGAATACTAAAGTATATATAAATTCTACACTATTTTTGAAGCCTCATCTTAAATCGTGGTTTCTCTGTGTATAGTACTAAGAATGCAAGTAGCGGTTTTGTTAATATTTTGTGTAATCCAGATTTGAGTAAAGAGCGCTGCTTATATTAATTACGTTACCATGATGAAACCAGTGAGTTAAGGCATTGGTTCTCAAAAAACCCTGTTATATGCGTATGTTATCTGGGAAGGATCATAAACAGAGCCATATGTAGGAATTCTAGGAACTCAAGTGATTGGGGCCATGGGGATTCACAGAGAATAGTCCATCCCAGTCAGATACAATTATATCAGGGCAATCCCAAGGAAGAGATAGCATGTGGGTGAAAGATAGGAGCGTGAGAAAGAAGAAAGATTTTCATGATACCACATAGAAGAGAATCATAAAGGACCACAAGGCATAAGGAGAGTGGGCTAAAGAACCAGTAGAGAGAGGAAGAGAGCACCCTCAACATGTTGGCACCATTAATAAAATCCCTGAATTAATAGTCAGATGACCTATGGGGAAATGTCGATGAGCAGTGAGACAGAAAATGTTAATCCATTAGCACTTGCCAGTCATTTGAACCTGTATTAGCTAATTGGATTATCTCTGGGGAAATGCTGCTGAGTGGTGAGGTAGAAAATGTCTGGCCACCAAGTGTCAAAAGGCATAAACTTTTTAGTGGATAAGAATGCCAGAGCAGAAAGTACACTGAACTTGGGGTCAAGGATTCTAGGTTTGAACCCCGATTCTTATGCTTACATTGGAAAAATCATATAACTTCTACAAGCCTCCTCAGTTTCCTTATTTATAAACTCGAAATTATAAAGTTTGAATCACCTCATTGGGATGTTGTAAGAAAAGAGTATAATGCTATTATTGGGAGTTGTCAATTTTTCTTTGCTTTAAGAGAGGCAAACTTAAAATATTTGGAATCGGTATCTTCTTTATTTCAAAGAAGCATAAAGTAATTTGGTATAGTAGAAAGAACATAGGATGAGAGCCTAAGTCCAAGCACCAGTTTAGCCAGTGTGATCCTGAGCAAATCATATCTCTTTTTTTCAGAGCCTTAATTTCTCAATTAGTCCAAAAAATGTAATATATACTCTCAGCAGCTGGATGGTACAATGGATAAAGCACTGGGCTTGGAATCAGGAAGACTCAGCTTCATGAGCACAAATCTGGACTCAGAAGCTGTAAGCTGTATGACCCTGGGCAAGTCACTTAACCTTGTTCGCCTCAATTTTCTCACCTGTAAAATGAGCTGGAGAAGGAAATGATGAACCACTCCAGTATCTTTACCAAGAAAACCCCAAGTGGGGTCACTAAGAGTCAGACACAACTAAAATAACTGAACAACAACAACAACATATACTACTTATCTCATAAGATTAACCTTGATTTGCATATACATGTGAATTACAACAACATGGAAATTCTTTTTCAGTCTTTAATGAATCCATGTGCTCATCAAGATGCATTCTGTCTTATGTAGATAAATAACCTGAAAGCCACTCTTTTCCCCAAACTTTTTTGTCTCTGTTTAGGCTGCCACCATCCTTCCAGTTACCTAGGTTCAGAAATGGAGTGATTTGCCATTTTTTCACTGGCTCTGCTTCCTCTTATCCAAAGAGCTACTAAATCCTGCCAGGTTTTCCTCCAAAACATCTCTCAGATCCAATCCTTTTTTTCCATTCATACAGCCACCACCAGAGATAGGACTTTCTCTCCATGGCTATTGCAATAATCTCTTAATGGTCTTCTTGACTTCCATCTCTTACCTCTCCAATCTATCCTCCACAAAGCTACCAAATTGATATTCCTTAAGCACAGATCTGACCATATAATCCATCTCTACTCCTTCCAATCACCCTGTCCTGACACTTCAGTAGTTTCTGATTCACTCTAGAAAAAAATAAAATTCCTCTATTTGATATTTAAAACTTGTCACAGTTTAGATCTGGGTTAGCTTTCCAGATTGATTATTCATTACTCCCCATCAAGTACTCTAAGTTCTGGCCAAACTGGCCTCATATATGACTTTCCATCTCCTGCTTCTCTCCTCAGCCCCCACTCCCAGGTTATCTCCCATACTTGAAATGTTTTGCTTTTTACTCTGCCCTCTGGAGGCCTCAAATAAACAGCATTAACTTCTACACAGGAGGCCTTTCTTGATTCCCACAGGTGTTAGTACCTCCATATACCTCAAATTACTTTCTATTTGCTTTGTATCTCTGATATAGTATTTACTTCTTTGTGCTTATGCTGTTCTCTCTCCTTCCAGTATAATGGCAATTCCCTGAGTGCAAGGACCATTGTGCTTTTATTTTGGTTTCCCCAGTACCTAGAATAGTGCACATGGTAACTTAACAAATAAATGCTTATTAAGTTGAATTGTTGAACCCATCCATACCTCTCATTGTAAAATGCTACTGTTGTTTATGTACACATAAAGCATCCACCCAAAGTATTCAGGGCTTTTCTCTTTATCTCAAAATTGTATTCATACTAAAGAATTGGAAATCAAAGATTTGTCCATCAGTTGTGGAACAGCTGAATATATCTGTGCGACAGAATGCTATTGTGCTATGAGAGTGACAAAGGAGACAGTTTCGGAAAAGCCACGAAAGACTTGTATAAACTGATCCAAAGTGAAAAGAGCACAAGTCAGAGAATATTTTTTTTTTTTGCCATAATAACAATTCTAAAAAGGCAAAACTTCGAAAAATCTAGGAATTCTAACCAACATGATGGAACCAATAATAGTTCCAGAGGACTCATGATGAAACATGTTATCTACCTCCAGATAGAGAGGTGTGGATGAAGAAAAAAATTTGTTTTGCTTGACTGTACATATTTGTTAAGGGTTTTGTTATTCTTGTTTTCCCAATGGGTGGGGAAAAGGGAAAAGAGGGAGAGAAAATTCAGAGCAGAAAATTTTTAAAAATATTCTACGGATACCACAAAATCCATTGGTTGTACCATTGATTATCCCTTGCTTTTGACCCAAGACTATTTCGCTTTCTTTTCTAGAATTAGATATCCTGGTCATTTCTTCATTTGTCATATGCTGGAGTTTATTTATAGTATTTGTCATTACACAGACTGCTTTGTGCTTCTCCATTGCCTGTGAGTAACTCTGAGCTTTGATTCTTCAGATGCTGTGATATTGCATGATTCGCAAGCATATAGGTCCATGAAAACAATATTGATTCTAAAAAGTTGAACCTTCATTTCAGGAATAAACCTAGAGTCATTATTAGGATTGCCCAAAGACAGTCCATACCATTATCTTCCTCCTATTCAATTCTGTAACCACTCTGTATCAATTCACAATTTATCTATCCACAACATAAGGGTGGTTCAGTGGATAGCATGCTGGGCTTAAGAGTCAGGAAGATTCAGCTTCATGAATTAAAATCTGGCCTCAGACACTTATTAGCTGTGTAATCTTGGGCAAGTCTTTTAATCCTGTTTGCCTCAGTTTCCTCATCTGAAAAACGGACTGGAGAAAAAAACAGAAAATTATTCCAATATCTTCGTCAAGAAAACTCCCAAATAGGGTCATGAAGTCGGACATGACTAAAAATGATGGAATAACAACAACTACCACCACAATATATGTATTAATTTACCAGCCCTATAGGTTGGTTATACAAGTGTAAATCATATTTTGAACAATAGATACTCTTCACTCACTTTGATTTCTTTGTGTGGATAGACTGAACTCCTTTGAGTAATTATGGATCTTTTATAGGGGATCCTGTTATATTCTAGGAGTTAAGGTAATCAGTATATTTTGCTCCCCAAACAAAATCATCTGAGGTCTCTATCTTATGTAAGGGGTGCTTCTTCCTTTCTGTGTTGGGATATCTCTATGACACTAGTAAACATCTTCGTTGTATGTATATCTTTTGGTTTTGTGTCTCAGTTAATATGAACAATTATGAGATTTTCAAACAAAGGTTTCTCTCTTGTTACATCTTTGAAACAATTTTATAGGACTTTTACTAATGCATGGGGGACACCTTTTAGAAAAAGATGACATTTTGTTTTTACTAAGTCGATTTTTTAAAAATTGTCAACAAACTAAAAGAAGATAGGAGTGTTATATTGTTTATATCTTTCAGTCAGCTAGGTGGCACAGCAGATAGGGTGCTAGACCTAGAGTTAGGACGACTCGAGCTCCAATCCCACATCAGGGACTTATAAGCTGTGTGATCTCTCTGCTTCTATTCTCTCACCTTTAAAGTAGAAATAATAGTACCTACCTCAGAGTTGTTGTGAGCATGGAATAATACATGTAAGGCATTTTATAAACCTTAAGAATGACATCAATAATAATTAAGATGATGGTGCTGCTGATGATAGAATGATGTGATGTGCTCTGGACCTTGAGAAAACCTTTCTGTTTCCTTTTCTCATCATCAAGGATGCTTTCTAGGTGTGAAGGCTACCATAAAGATTTTGTAGAGAAGAAAATACTCTTTTGATTTTAGAGGGCACTTGGGGGCTCTATAATCTTAAATATAAAATATTCAGCATAGATGCATTATTCTATTAGCAAAAGCAGTCATCATTAAAATCTATGATGTAGACATTTCCTTCACTTAGGCGAAAAAAGCAAACTATAATAATCTTTTCAGGTTTTAACCTTTTATGCTTTCTATTAGCCAAAATCTTATCTCAAGTATACAGACTATGTTGGGAGATACATACATATGTCTTAACAAGATAAGACAGTTCTCTGACCTTCAAGTCTACTTGGTGGTAGATATTTGTTAGTGGGGAACATTGAAAATTAAGCATGATCAGAAAAAAAGTCAATTGGTTTTTGTGATTGGGGTCCTGAGCTCATGCTACCAAAACATGGAGGGGGAAAGGGAACACTACTGTTAACGTGACAATTTTTTGAGCAAAAATATAAAGATGACATAATGAGTGTTGAAGTAATTTAGATGAGGAAGATGGTTGTTGTTGACTAAATTAGCAGTTAGCCAGAACACCATGGCAACACACCTACTCTTGTGAAAAAATCACAGATTTTAAAGGACTGTAAATTATCAAACCTCAATTTAACATCTTTTTCAAATGACAAACAGAAGCTAACATTGGTACCCTGATAAATAACCTCATGCAACACTAATGGGCAATAAAGGCCCCAAAGGGGTTTGGAAATGTCCAAAAACAGCTGAACTAACCCCGAACTTTAAGAAACTTATAATTTAATTGTGACCACATAACCATGACCATACATACAGGCAATGGAAGTTAATGGTTTTGTTTGTTTGGTTGGTTTTGATCTAGACCTTTGATTTCATCACTTTAAGGAGTTATGGTGAGAAAATCCCCTTCCAATACAGATCAGCAATTGCACTACAATCTATAGAGTGTCTATATATGTGTATATATAAATACATATGTGTATGCATAGATATATAAACATTAAGACATACATATGTATATATCTATCTTAATAATGTTGATGTCAACCAAGAGCTTAATTAGATGAGTATTAATCAACAAATACCCATCAAATTAAAATACAATTTGGTAAATTCACAAATTGGTAAGGTCATTAGATAATTCATTGTTATTCAGTACAACAACAGTGATAATTCTTAAGTCTGATAGAAAACTATTAGTGATTGCTATAGTAGTGATTCTTAATCAGAATTTTCTAAGGAGTGTAAAAAAGAAGCAATCTCTTTGCCATAAGAACTTCTAAGATTAAGCCTTCCCTTTTAGCAGTCATCAATATTAATACATCTCTATCCTAAGAAGTAACTTAGGTATCTCAGCAAAGAATTTTTTTTCCCCAATGCATGGGAATTATGAAGACATGGATGACATATCAGTCCTTTGCTGGCCAAGAAACAAGTGAATTAGTACTTAGCCGGAATATTTAGTTAAAGCAGGAAGCTACCATACAAGTGCATTTATAGGTGCCAGGACTAGTCCAATCCTAGAGCATTGGACCTGGATTCGGAAAGGCCTGAATTCAAATCTGGCCTCCATCAGCAATTAGCTGCATGACCGTAGGCAAGTCACTTAATCTCTAGCTGTTTCAGTTTTCTTGTCTGTAAAATGGGGATAGTAATACCGCCTACCTTCCTGGGTGGATGTGAGGATCAAATGAGATATTTGACAAATGTTTTATAAACTTTAAAGTGCCATATAAGCGTTAGATAATAGTATTGTTATTGACGATATTATTGCTCCCCAACCTGGCCCTACATCACTGCCTATTCCCACCCCTTAATGTCTCAAGATAGACTATATCTGTCCAAAATGGAGGAGTGTACTCAAGTTAAAAGGTGGATTTGTGGGAGCACTTATGCCATTTTTTCCCCAGGCACAAAAATTCCTAGTTCAAACTCTATCTTTACTTCAAGGAACTGAAATCTATTGGAAGAGAAAAGATGTAAAGGATGTATTCTCGAATTTTCATTCCATCAAAACCACTGGCCTATTTTACATTTAATTGTATTTTTCCACTTTCTTTAGTCCTAATAATGTTTAAAGGACATATCTATGTACCTTGTGTTTCCATCAGCAACTGAAGATGTTTTGAAAGCCTGATCAAAATCTTTCTGTAAGTGAAGTTATTCTTTCACAAATCTAATGATTTACTCCAATTTTTGACAGTTCAGAGAATAAATGTGACATAAAATTATTTCATTGTAGAACAGCATGAAAAAAAATTACCATCGTTGAAAAGTTTTGCCACTAAATATCATCAGAACAACCTTCATTTTATATTTTAAAAAGCCATGAAAGTGAAAAAAGTCAATTTATTAGGAGTAGTCCTTATCCAGCAATTTTTCATTACTGATAAAATGTTGTGAGCTCCTATATTAGGCAAAACACTTTAATAAGAGCTGAGAGAAGATATTTTTAAAAGAAAATTAGTGAGTAACATCTTTAAACTTGAGAAGCTCAGAGTTTCAAGGGGAGATGCAAATCAACCTTAAACCACCAAATAAATGTCAGCCATAAACATAAATAAGATAGATACACTAATAAACATAATCAAATTATCCCTAATGGTAGATGGACAGACTGGTAGGTTTACATAATAGTAACTCTTTACAGAGGAGCTGAATTTTCAAGAAATGAAGTTTTATTGAATACGAAAAAATGTCTAACTCAGTTGTTATTCAAACACATTTCCCTACACATAGGGGAATCATCCCATTAGGTTAAATTAATCAAGCAAGTCTTCTGTCTTCATCCCAGTAACTCAACACAGCTGAAAATTGCAAACACAAGCATACTTCTCATACCACCATTAATAAAGGCTAATTGGTCCCTAGGCTTGAATGGCAAATTTGCTCAGCAATAAAATGATAAAACTTACCAAGCTGTGTCTAATGTCAACCAATTTTATTTCTGCCCTTTCTTTCCACTGAGCTTAAAAACTCCAATGGACCCTCTGGGATAGACAAGAACATACTCATTTCTCTGCCCAGACAGGAAGAGATAATCTTGTTTAACTTCAAAGAACTGTGCTTTTTAATGCTGTGGAAATACTTAATATTTCAACTGGAACAAAATATCTTTAAATGCTTTAATTAATCAAATCATTCAATTCTATTTGCATTGATATTTCTTAATGAAAAAGGTAGAATAAATCCACTACATGGTATTTATAAATGAGTGTTATTTCCTCCATTAATTTTTTTTCTTTTTCCAATTTCCTGGAGTACAAAATAATGCTAGATTTTTTATGCTAAAAGTTATAGGAGAAAATTTCTTGATATTCAAGGGGATAATGCTTTGATGAGGATCACTGTAATATTAAAGTGTTGAGCCTAAACTGACATGAAAATGACTTAGTGTTATTGGTGATAGAAGTGCCCCTGACCATAGACTGCTATCTCTGTGATCCAATGTTTGCAAACCATCTTCCATCCAGACCACAGCAAAATGGTAGCTTTCTCCAAGGAACTCCATGGTGGCACCAATAATTGTAGCAGGCCAGGAATTAGATTGTAAGGTTCCAACTAGATCCCATAATAGGATGATTGTCTCATCTTGTTAAAAGAAATGGATATATGAGTGTGAAAAGATCAATTGGTTCTATCTATTAAAGTAAATATGGCTTGCCTTGCTAAAAATAATCAGTAGTTCTAGGTGGTGGTATAGGCCATGATAAGAGATTCTGGAAGAAAAGCTGTCAAGTTCTCTTTTCTCCAGCCTAAAATTAATGCAGCAGTGCTGGCAATAAAGGTAATTAAATATAATCCTGCAGCATCAGCTATGTCTGTGACACTTTGAAGAAAGATAAACCGAGGCAGAAGTGCTGTGAGGTTCAAATGAGATAAGGGTTATGTAAACCTGAAAGTACTATATAAATATTATTTATTATTGTTGTCATTATTGTCATTATTTTTAGCCTATAGACACTAGATAGACAATCTAATAATAACTGCATTCTCTGAGATTTGTACTGTATTTCTGCTGAGCTCAAGCAATGCAAGGATGTGTTGGTAAAGGTTTAACAACCAGCTTTCATTAAAAAAAAAATAGTTTATTCATATACACTTTTAAATGTAGTCATCATTGTTAATTTTTTTTTAAATTCTAGATCAGGGTTCAGCAATTTTTCTTCTACAAAGAGTCAGGTAATAAATATTTTAATCTTTCCAAGTCAGAGGCAAAATCAAGAATTTTATGCATTTATATAACAACAAAAAAAACAAATTTCCACAAAAATTTTACTGACAAAATTCAAATATAGCAATAATAATTGAGAACATTTTTTGTAATACAAATGAAATGGATGAAATTCTTTCTGGGGGAGTTAACACTTTCTTAATTGAGATTCAAAGTTAAATTTTGCTATCATCAAACTAGATTACAAATATTCATCTGTTAATGCTGATCTGTAATGAGATTTTATATATTTCAAAATTGAAAAATGCAGATAGATATTGCTAAATATTGATGTCAGTCTATGAGCATACATTTTTAGTTAAATATATCCACTTGGGAGGCATTTAAAGAATCCTTTTCAAGTCTTCTCTTGATATTTGCCTTTTAGCATGTCATTACATTGCAGATTAATTACTTCCAATTGACTATTAGGTGGAAGTTCCTCTAATGCAGTAAAATAGATTCTGAAATATGGAAATTTCTTTTTCTTTTGCATTGAGATCCAAAAAATACTGTTGGAACTGTAGTTTGAGCTCAGAAAAATTTGTCTTCTGCAAATTTGTGTGGGAATAGAAATCTCACTTCTTGTTTTAACCTTTGATACACAGGAAGTGTACATAGTAGCTTGACACTACTTGTGATTCAAACAACATTAATTGCCATGAAATTGACTTTATCGCAGCACAAATTCACATATAAGCACGATCTTGCTTTGTAAATCCAGGTTGAATTCATTAAGAAACACTATCAATTCTGCAGCAAAAAATAATTTCCAAAGTCATTCAGTGTTTGATAATATTGGTTGAAAGTGATTCTTCTTATTCAGAAAAATCTGAATCTCAACACTGGGCTCAAAAAATCATAATAAAACTTTTTTCCTCTTCTTTTCTTTTTTTCTGCATGGCGAATATGCCATAATAATAAGAAATAAGATAAAATGCTGCAGTGTGATGATATGCATGCCACTCAAAACTCTGTCACATCATAACTGTGTCACTGAAATTTGTAGTGCGCCAAACAATAATACAAAGTGATGAGAGTATCACATATGGTCTCTGTCTACAACTATTCAACTCTGCTGTTGTATCATGAAAACAGTCATAGATAATATGTAAATGAATGATCCTGGCTATGTTATGTGTTCCAATAAAACTTAATGAAATTTGAATTTCATATAGTTTTATGTATGAATGTAAAAACCTTTCTTAGATCATGGGGCATACAAAAATAGGCAGTGACTTGGATTTGACCATTCAAGCCATAGTTTGCCCACCTTTGGACTAAAAAACAGCAAAACAATAAATCAAGATCTCATGTGTAGCAATTGCCAATTTCTAGGATGTAAATGTTCACACACAAAATTTAACGATGACCTCTTAAGCTACTGGGAGCTGGCTCCAGTACACACCTTGCCCAAGGTCTCTAGGTGCTAAGATGCTGAATCAGATTCAATACAGAAATAAGATCAGGTTTGACTATAACTGTGAAGTTGCCTAACTCTTCTCTTGGAATCCCAACAGATCTACTTTAGCTATTTGCTACCTCCCTGTTGCCTTATCTTCCTTATTTCATAGATATCTCTAATTGTGAGGACTCTTTACTGTAGGACCCCACTTAAGCTTGTCTCTTTAATCAGTGTTACATGGACCAGACATTTCCCACTTCTATCCCATAATCAATTACACACACACACACACACACACACACACACACACACACACACACACTTATTTTTTGGTCTTTTCTTCTCAGAACCTTGCCTTCTAAGGTGATAGAAAAATTCATTTTTGTGTGCAAATGTGCATTATTGCACCAATGGCTTCATTCTTTTGCTTATGCAACCATCTAGTTTGTTCACAGTCTTTTTTATTTTTTTGGAGGCAATCAAGGTGCTGCCTAGTGACTTGCCCAGAGTCTGAATCTTTGTTTGTGTCAGGATCCAAATTTGAACTCATGTCCTCCTGACTTTAGAGTGGGGGCTCTATCCACTATACCAACTAGCTGTCCATCATGGGTCTTCTTGAAACAATTAATTAAGCCCAGTGGGGTAATGAAACCAGTTCAAACTGGCTTACTGATGGGTAAGTTTTCAATGTGAGCATTCATGCCTTGGAAAAACTATATATCAGGGCCTGATTGACTGCTTTCTTGATTGTCTAGACTTAAGAAAGTGATGGAGAAAATGTTAATAATGCAGATTAAGCTTAAAAGTGCTTTTGGTACACATTTTTGGGGGGTCAGTAAGCATTTAGTAGCACAAATGAAATATTACATTGACAGAAAGTTCAAGAGTAGTAGACGGGGAAGATATTTTCATTAATATGCCATTCAAAGTATTTGGCAAAGTCTCTCATACTCTTCTCATGGGAAAATGAAGAGACGTGTACAAAGACAGTAGAAATATGTGGATTCAAAACTGATTCAATAGTTGTACCCAAAGAGGAGCTATTAACAACTTGACGTTAACTTGGAAGGAAGCCTTCCATGGAGCAACAAGGCATCTCTGCTATTTAAACTTTTTATCAGCGACTTGTACATGCTTATCAAAAGGGCAGATGACCAAAAACTTGGAGGAAGAGATAGCATGTCTGATGACCAAGTCAAGTTATGATCCTAATTAGGCTAGAACTTCAGGCCAAACCTAAAAAATGAAACATAAGTGGGGAAAATACGGTCTCATATCTGAGTAACCATTCTCACAAGTAAAATGTGAGTCAGGTGTCTAGATATTAGTTTGTCTGAGAAAGATCTGAGGGTTTTAAAGGATGTCAAACTCAAGATGCATTAACAGTGTGAACAGCCTTCCTCTTTTTATTGGACCCAAGAGGCAACAGGTAGAAATTGCAAAAGCAATTACAATTTAAGCAAAAGCTTCCTTAAAGTCTGAGGTATTTGAAAGCCAAATGTTTCCAGAGGCTGTGGGTTACTCATCAGTGGAGGTCTTCAAGCAAAAGCCGGATGGCTAGTTTTCAGGTACACAAATCCAAATAGAGGGAATCCTTGTTCGGGTACGGTTTGGACTAGGTGGCATCTGAGCTCATTCCAACTTGGAAATGCTATTCCTTCAATGTAGCAGGTACTTAATAAATACTTAGTTCATGATTGAATTGACACTGTGAAACAATATCAAGGGCATAAAGGCAGCCACACATAGAACGCAGAAAGAAACAAGGGATAATAGAGCAGCGAGAGCCAGCACTAACGCTATTTTAAAATTTATGCTAGGAATAATAATTACTCCCTGTATTTTTATATGTATGCCTACTTCGTCATCATGAATTCTATTTGCTTGGTTTACTTTGCCTATTTCAAGAAAAGCATATTGTAAGAAGAGCAAGGTTGTTTTTTACCTTTCACCTTAGAAAGTCAACTACTGTATGAAATTTGCCAATTCTGTGGTAGCTTAGAAGAAAGAATTTGTGTTTTTTTTTTAAATTCAGCTTTTCATACTTTATTTTTCTCACTAACTTAGTCTTTTTCAGACACTATTACCCAAAAGACTGTTCATGTTCTCTTTTTGCCTCTGTTGCTATTCTCTTTAACCTTCAAATGTTCTGATGCCTTAGAGCAAAACAGATGAAATAAATATTATTTATAGTACTTATTCAAAGACTTTATCTTCTCACAAAATAGACACAGCATGAAGTAGCCCAAACAGACTTCACATTGCTCTTCCACTCACTATTATTTAGAGCAGGGTGAGGTAGTAGGTACAGTGCTAATCTCAAAGTCAGGAAGATCTGAATTTGAATACTACCACTGAAACTTATTGGCTATGTAAAGGATCTATGGTCCAACAGACTTCACACTGTTAACTCATCTTGAGCTTGACACCTTTTAAAACACATGGATCTTTTTCAGACAAAATGATATGGTCAGTTTCTTCATCTATAAAATGGGAATAATGATACTTATAGTACATATCTCACAGGATTGCTGTGGAGCCCTAATAAAGTAATCTATGAAACACTTTAAAAACTTTAAAAATACGAAGTGAAGATCTACTACGACAAATTTCAAACAAATTAAAAACACCCACTCAATCAGAGCAAAAACGATCCTATGACAATTTCATTATTGCAAAGCCAGTGTTCCCTAACACTAGTTAGATATCACAAACATTCATTCCATTTATCTAAAATATTATTTTTGTAATTAAACCAAGAGAGTATTAAATCTAAGAACTGAAATGGAAAAATATTTTGTCATTCAGCTTTTCATCTCTTAATTTTATTGAGAGATTGGACTCATCAATGTCAAAGGAAGGAAAATGATAGTAATAGTCATGATGACAGTCACAGTGATAGCTAACATATGCATGCATATATGTAGATATATGTGCACTGCAGTCATATAGATGATATATCTACAGATGTAAAGTTTCATTCACATCCATATCCACATATTTCTTTTTTTATTCACAAAAACCCTAGGAGGTGGCAGTAGGTACAGCATGTGAGTTGGATGCTTTGAATAGTGTTTAACAACAGATTGCTGACTAACACATTTTAAATTTTGATCAATTTGTAATCTCGTTGATGTAGGTACTCCCTCTACTGGTGTGTACAGTTCATAACAGACCCATGTCCTCATTTTTTGTGATTCCTCTCCATGTTCTCCCATTAATCTTCCTAAGGGAAGGCACACAGTGTTATGTAGATCTTTCACATTTTCATGGGTACCAGGGTCCCACTCAGAACACATTCAGTTTTGCCACACTCAAGATACAACTATCTTTTCAATTACACATTTCTTGGTTCACATCTTTTGTAGCACTTCTTGTGAACAAATCATTATTGATAACATGTTATAGTTTACTTATTCCTACTACTCATCTCTCCATAAGTTTAAATCTTTGAAGATTGTGGCATCCCATGATCATTAGCCATAGAGCACCAAATGGAAATATTAACGTTAAAAAAGATGGGTATCTTAACCCAGAAAACATGTTTAAAGTTACAAAAAAGCAACCCATTCCCCAAACCAGCATTGGCTTTTCCTCATTCCCCCTCCCACTGAGGGAGGAACAAGAGAGTGCACCAAATTGCTTTTGAAAAACTTCAAAGACCTCTTGATGATGCAGAGCTATTCCTGGTCACAAGACAAGAATGGGTATTGTTACTGCAATATTCTCTTGGTAATACTATAGTGTTGTGAATCCAGGAATGCCACAATATCAAAAAATTAAACTTGCAAGTGACATAATGGGCAATGGAAATATACAAGGAGAAAGTCTAAGAGAATAACAATATGTTACCAAGAAGTGGGATAAAACACATTATCAAGGAAATGTTGTGACTGTAAGAGGGGGTGGATGTGTTGTTCAGTAAGAATGAAGGGTAACAAATGGACAGTCTAAATGTTATACTTATGTTCATGAAATGTTAAAAGATCCAGGAGAAGGCCTCAAGCATGTGGAGTAGAACGTCTATGGAGTGATTTGTGAAAGGATGTGGCCAAGAATCACACAGGATGGGAAGTCGATGTGTGGCTGCGATCCACGTTATTGGAATAGTGTTGGAGCTGTGATCAGACCACAATATACCACAGTAGGGAATATTAGGTGGAGAGGGGTGATTTTAAGACAGGCCTTTTTGCTTAGTCCTGGACAGTAGTCATCATTAATTATATCCATGCTAAAGAAAGCACCAATAACATGAAAATATCAAAATAATAGCAAATGGTATAATCACAAAATTTTAGCTATATTCATGCCTCAGGAAGGTGTTTTCTGATTACACTGACTCTTGTGGACATCTCCAATTTCAAGCAATAGCTAGTTAAAGGGCATTTATCCCAAGGGTTGACAACACTGGAAAAGTTACAAGGAAAGCCCATCTTCTTAACATCACCCTCCTGTCCTACAACCCCATCTCATTCCATTCTATCTCTACTTCCTCAAAGTATCTGGATTCTTTTAAACATAGTATAATTTATCCCTTAATGTTATATCACATTATTAAATATTTCACAGGCTACCATCAAACAATTATTTACTAAAATGCATTAATCTACATAACAATAGTTCTTAGGATTTTATGATAAAGACTAAATATAAACTTTCTAGCTTTTATTTTGCTTCCTAAATGGCAAATCCCTTTTAATAATAACATACACCTGGTTGGGTTGATTTGTATTGTGCTATTGAAAAGAATGTCAGTGTGGGATAAAGTAGGAAGTCTGGACTAGGAAAATGGAGGCCTATGTTCTCTTCCTGGGTTCATCATTCAATAGCTTTGTGATCTTATTTGAGTCTGTCCTCAGTTACCCATGCCTAGAGTCTAGTCCTGCATTTGTCATTCACTAAATGTGTGACTTTGGACAAGTCACTACTCTTGGTGCCTCTGCTGCCTAGAGCTGGATTCTCTTTCTGAATTTTTCATTCACTAGATACATTTAGGGTATCTTTGTGCCTTAGTTAACTTATTGGTAAAACAGGAAGGGGAGAGTTAAATGATTGCTAAGGTTCCTTTTAGAACTTAACATTCAATTATACTAAATGTAGACTCTTCTTGATTTTCCTAACTTTTTTTGTAGAATGTAATGCCAGTGGCTTGTGACCAATAATGACTTGCCTGTCAGAGGTCGAGTAAAAGGCATTATAAAGAAATGGAAAAGAAGGTGGTCTGTAACTATGAATAGCCTTGCCCATTTGGTGCCTCTAAGGCATTAAAACAACAAGGTGAAGAACTTGTATGTATTTTTTTTTCAGAGGATGGAAGGCAAGGCAGTTGGGGTTAAGTGACTTCCCCAAGGTCACACAGCTAATACATGTGTCAAGTGCCTGAGGTCAAATTTGAACTCAGATCCTCCTGACTACAGGGGCAGTGCTCTATTCACTGCACCACCTAGCTGCCCCCAGAACTTGTACACATTGAGTTAATGTTCCATAGATGAATTACAGAGAAACCAGGACAAGAATAATATAGCATGGGGCAGCTGGATGGTACAGTAGATAGAGTACCAGCCCTGGAGTCAGGAGAACCTGAGTTCAAATTTGGCCTCAGAAACTTACTAGTTGTATGTCCCTGGGCAAGTCACTTGATCCCAATTGCCTCAAAAAAAAAAAAAAGGAATAATACAGCATGAAAAGATGTGGAAGGGTTACAATCTATATCAATGGAGGAAATGACTTTTATTTGTACAGGACTCTGTGACCAACCGTATTGGAAATGAGTTCTTTTATTCTTACATAATTTTAAAAAAAGAAAAAAAAGTTTTTTGCCTATTCCTAGAACTTAACTCCTGACACTAAAAGAGGCTGTTTCTCAAAATGCTTTTTAAAAATCACACTTTTACAGTAGGTGAAGTTTGAGTACAATAAATGTTTTTCTGATATTCTTTGAGACACTGTTGGGAATGACAGATGCTTCGGAATTATGGCTGTGTTGCTAAGGTTTCCAGAATCACATAATTTCTTGGCTATTTTAGGCAATCCTAATGGTACACTGTGATCCATGTGAATGATTCAATCATTAGGGGATAAATATTGATGGCTGTGAATTTATGGGTTCCTCTGACATATCAAGATGTCCAGATTTTGTGCATGTTCTAGATGTGTGGATGGTTTCCACAAACACCAACTAGGTCCTCATTTCAATAGACATAGGCCCTTATTAATATGAAAAATGCTCTAAGGTATCAGGAAGAAGTGATAAAAGGGTCAAAAACATTATGCCAACAATGCCCTAGCTTTTCTCTAGACTGCTGATCTTTGTCTCCACAGTATCTGTTCCCCAAGTTTGCTGAGTTTTCACAGAAGCCATTCTTTGGATGGTTTTAGGAAGATTGGCATCTTAAAGGAGCCAGATTTGACAGGCTTGCTCTTTATATTTATCGAGTATCTCTCCTTACATCTTCCTAGTCAATTCAACAAATCTAATTCAACAAATATTGATTAAGTCTCTTCTATAAACAAAGCATTATGTTAGATGCTGGGAGTAATTATGAAAAAATAAGAAGTAGTATCTTCTCTCAAAGAACTGTATTTTGACAGGGAGATACAAATATCAACAGATCAGCAAATGAAAAGTATAGACAAGATAATACGAAGCAATTTCAAGGAGAGGAGGGCACTAATACTTGGCAAGGAGATCTCAGGAAAGGTCATGAGTAGAAGATGGCACCTGAGTTGCTCTTGAAGGGAGACAATATAGCACTAACTCCTAGACAGGGCCGTCTTATCTTATCGAAGATTTCCAAAGGGAGGGGACTTCCCTGGGGATCCTACAAGTTAGTGAAATTGTCTGTTTATTTTGTCTACATCGATAAGCCAAACAAATATTCATTACACTACATTTAGCTGGGCCAACTAGCCTCAGAGATCAACTAAATTAAATTCAGGAAATGTTTATTAAATATCAGTCAACAAACATTTGTACAATGCTTACTACATACCAGTTTGGTGGCACAGTAGATAGAGCACAAGGCCTGGTGTCAGGAAGACCTGAGTTCAAATCTAGTGTCAGACATTTATTAGCTGTGTGACTCCAGGCAAGTTAGTTAACCTTGTTTGCTTCAGGTTCCTCATTAGCAAAATGATCTGGAGAAGGAAATGGCAAACCACTCCAGTATCTTTGCTAAGAAAACCCCAAATGGGGTCATGAAGAATCAGATATGACTGAAATGACTGAACAACAACAGTGTGTACCAGGCACTGTAAAGTATTGGAGATAAAAAGAATGGCCAAAAATATGATCCCTGCATTCAAGAAACTCAGTCAAATGGGGAAGACAACATGTAACCCAAACATGTACAAATGTGATACATACAAGAACATTGGAGCTAAACCTGTGAAACAACTCTGTGTGTATGTGTGTGTCTGTCTGTCTGTCTTTCTTTTGGGGGATGAAGGAAGGAAACCAGGAAAGGCCTATCGAAAAAAAGGGGACTTTGAAATGGATCTTGAAGGGTACCAAGGAAGCCAGGAGGTAATGGTGAGTAGAGAGAACGTTCCAGGCACGAGGGAGAGCCGGCGAAGTATTTCATGTGAGGAATAAATAACAAGTAGGCCAGTGTTTCTGTATCATAAATGCAAGAATATCAGTGAGGTAGGAAGGAGTCAGGTTGAAAAAGGATTTCAAAATCAAACAGAGGATTTTGTATTTGATCCTAGAAGTAACAGGGAGCCGTTAGAATGTATTTAGTAGAGGAATGATATGGTCAGATCTGGGCTTTTAGTAGATGGCTTTGGCAGCTTAACGGATTATGCAAGTCACTATATAAGCATATTCTCTGCCCTTTAGAAACTTACAGCTGGGGCAGCTACATGGCACAGTGGATAGAGCCATGGAGTCAGGAGGGCCCAAGTTTGAATCAGGCCTCAGATACTTACTAGCCATGTGACCCTGGGCAAATCACTTAGTGTCCATTGCAAGAAAGGAAGGAAGGAAGGGAGGGAAGGAGGGAAAAAGGAAGGAAGGAAGGAAGGAAGGAAGGAAGGAAGGAAGGAAGGAAGGAAGGAAGGAAGGAAGGAAGGAAGGAAGGAAGGAAGGAAGGAAGGAAGGAAGAACAGATTTAGGAAAGGGCAGAATGAGATCAAGGTACAGCTAGTGAGTCTGTTTGATTGTTCTATAAAATATAACAAGGAGAATAAAATGCTCCAAGGATCTTAATCTAACCATAGTTAGAAAGCTAGGTTGAAGTAAGATCATGGAAAGGTTTAAATCAACAGGCTGAGAAGTATGTCATTAATGCTTAAATATTAAGCCAAGGAGTTGATGAATACAATGAGGAACCACTGAACGTTTCTGAACCTGGGGGTGTGGGGGTGGTGTTACTTGGTCAGACCTGCGCATTAAACATATACTTTTGGTAGATAAGCGAAGAATGTGTTCTAGAGGGGTAAGACTAGAAAAAGAGAGAGAAATTAGGAGGTGATCAGAATGTTTTAGGCAAAAGGCAATCACAGGCTGAACTAGAGTTGTGGCAGTTAAAGGAGAAGAAGCAAGGGATATAAAAGATATTATGGAGGTAGAATGAATAATACTTAGAAGATAATTGGCTATAATAGAGTAAATAGTAGATAGAACAAATAGTCAAAGATGGGGCGTGGGTGACCCTGGCAATAACATCAACAGAAAAAAGCAAGTTTAGAGGAAAAATGGGTTTGGGGCTGAAGATGATAACAGTTTGTTAAGGAACTCAATATGCCAGTAGGACTTCTAGATGGATAATCTTTTTTTTTGTTGTTCAGTCATTTCAGTCATATCTAACTCTTTATTAACCACTTTGGGATTTTCTTGACAAAGCTACTGGAGTGGTTTGCCATTTCCTTCCCTAACTCATTTTAAAGATGAGGAAACTGAGGCAAACATGGTTAAGGGACTTTCCCAGGGTCCCACAACTAATAAGTGTCTGAGGCTAGATTTGAACTCAGATCTTCCAGACTCCAGACCTGACACTTTATCCACTATACCATCTAGCTGGCCTGAACAGTCTTAACTCCTAGAGTTAATTCTCTAGGCCATCTTTAACATTACAAAGGTGCTTCGTAATTTCATAGCAGAATATGCCAAACACTGTGGCTGGTCAGTATTTCCAAGGACAGGCTAGGCTGACTCCTTGTACAAATAACTGGAAATAAATCAAGTCTCAAAATATAACCCTCAACAGGAGGGTGGGTGAACATTGGAAGCCTATATTCACAGAGGGTTCCCATAAATAACTAAGGATTTCAGAATACTGTTTATACTATAGCTCTCATAAAGAGCAGTATTGTGTAGGAGAAAGAGGACTAAATGTGGGCCATTAAGACCTAGGTTCAAATTCTGCCTCTGACTTTTACTAATTATGTGAACTTGGGCAATCTCCATTAGCCTGAGGAAACTTTGGAAATTGTTCCCCAAGTTACAGCTGAGTTGCTGTCTGCATTGATGTTATGTGATGTTATATTAGATATATGTGTCATTATGCTATTTTGATTTATTTTCATTTTTTAACATTATTCCTCTAAATACAATGAGATTAAATAGGAAAACTTAATCCTGGGTCAAGGTCTATTTTTTGTATAATTACTAAAATTTCTCTTCTGAGACTTTAAAGGCTGAAATATTTTATTTGGCAGACTATGACAAAGAATAGGTTTAAAGAGTCATGGTCAATGGTCTACCTTTTGGCTATCCCTTCATTTCCCATCTGGCTACATTCCTCTGGACTTCTCCATCATTCCCCATGAATCTCATCATGCAAGACCACTTCAGCTCTGAAATTCATACCTCATCAGTACCCTCTGCCTCTGGAGCTCATTTCCTTTATGGAAGATGAAAAGTTCCTCTCAGAACCCCTATTAAGTGAGCCCACTCAAACCAGCCATCTCACCATTTCCCACCATACTGTACTCCTCTGGATTTCTTCCTTTTGTTTATTGTCTTCCCTCCACCCCCATTTAATTGTAAAGGCCTCGAGGGCAGGGCCTGTCTTTCTTCTTTTCATATTTGTACTTCCAGTGCTTAGCACTGTGCCTAGTAGGAGTTTCATAAATATTTATCGACTGAATGATTTTTGTAAATATATATATATATCTCCTATATATATTTACATAAATATGTTATATGTATAAATTACGTGTGTGTGTATATATACACAGATAACCACATATAGGTTGAGAGAGAGAGAGAGAGAAAGAGAGAGAGAGAGAGAGAGAAATAGCCTTTATTGTTATTTTTTGTCTATGTCCCATTTCCTCTACTATACTATATTTTGAGACTTGGTTTATTTCCAGCTATTTTACAAGGAACCAATTCAGCCTGTTCTTGGAAACACTGACCAGCAATAATGTTTGTCAATTTCTGTTGCAAAATCACAAAGAACTTTTGTCATGCTAGGATGGCCTGGAGAATTAATGGCTTCCCTAAAAATTGTCTGGGGCAGCTTGGTGGCATGATGGATAGAGCCTTGGGTCTGAAGTTAGGAAGCCCTGAGTTTAAATCTGGCCTCAGTAAGGGCAAGACTACTTACTGTCCTAATCATACTCAGACCAGTATGATACACAAAGCATATGCCTAATAAATATTTGTTGACCAAAAGACTGAGTATTATAAGGCAATTGTAATAACCAGAAGGGTCTCAGGAAATAATTTAATACCTTGGGCACATAGAACAATTAAGGTGAACTTAAAGAAGAAATGACAATTCCTGAGAAGTATATGTTGAACTCCCCCAATGTATAAATAGATCAATGAGAAATAACAAAATTACAAAGGAAATCAAAGATTCAGTTTTGTATGTTTGTAGCTTATAGTATATCTTAGAGAAAAATGCAGAGGATTCCTTATGCCAAATGTCACTCCTCCCACAAGACATTTTTCCATACTGAAGAATGTCATCGAATATGTAACATCTTCACTTGGGTATACATACATAGGCCCACATAATTTGTCCCAACCAACAATGTTTTGCACCACTATCATTAATTCATCATGTGACAAGTATTGTCACATTTATAATATAGTTCCTATGTAAATTACTACCATTTCATTTAATATCATATTTTTGGAAGCAATTAATATTACATAGAGATTGCCTACATTAGTTTTAAGTCCAAAAATCCACTAAAGAATCATGATTCTATTTTCCCTTTTTGAACTTATCTTTCATAAACAAAAATGTGTGAGTAAAAGATTATCCACTAGAGAGCTGCTAATTTCTAATATTGAGCAGGGTATTTAAATAAGTGACTGATGTTTTTGCCCATTGTCATATGCAAGGCCTTGAATTGATGTTTAATAAAATGATGTTCAATTTGCAAACCTAATTCTTGAGCTATTAAGAAATTATCTTCTTATCTCTTCAAAGCAATGACAGAAGCAAGGGCACTGATAAAAGATAATAATGAAAAGATAATTAAACTGTAAAATGTAATATAGAATTGGAAATGAAAAATGCAAAACGAGCATCCACTCACTTATTTCCTAGATTTGTCCCAATAAAACAACGGTAATACACAGGTACCAGCACTCCATCCCTCAAATAATCTCAATCATTCTTCTTATTTGTAAAATGGAAAGGTTAGGGTAATGATTTAAAACAACACCACCACCTCAGGGCCCAACATAGAGGGGGAATCCTTTTGGAGGCTTCAACTGGGGATAGTACCCGGACAAGAATGATTGGTCATAGATTCTTCTGTTACATCCTAGAAAATACAGGCAAAGGTGCTATGGTTGCTCATTTACATGGTACCATGGATCCTGAGTCTTCCAATTAGATTTTTGGAACTTAAAATAGTTCACTTCTTGTTACATATCAAAAAACTGTACATGTCCATTAAAAAATTAAAGACCTTCATGTTAAGTGGAAAACTCAGACAGCAAGGACCAAATATTTGTAAATGTGAAGATATTACTTCTTCCAGCACTGAATCAATCAGTTAAGGTTTTGTTTTAGTCATTGTGGAGCACAGCAGGATTCATTAAATAAAGTTTAAAACTTTGAGAAACATAGTCTAGTTGAGAAGACCAGGTACACGCAAATGAAAAATATTAAATGTCACTATTTGATTAAAATTTAAAATAAATAACATGGACTCTAAGAGTACCATATGAATTCAGTGGCAGAAGATATTGGTGAGGACTAGAATGGTCAAAGGTTTCAAAAAGCAGGTGAGACTTAATTTGCATTTTGACAGATGGGCAGGATTTGAATATGCTTGGGTTGGACTAGATAGCTTCTTGGGTGCCTTCCGCTGCTGAGTTTCTATGTTTTGATGAGTTCAGTTTTAGACATGTTAAGTTTGAAGTAATTGTGCAAGGAGAGAAGATGGTTGAGGATGATTCTTGGATTTCTCTGTGACTCGAGGGATGGATGGCAGGACAGTGATTGCCTTGGGTAATAATCCACTCCAATAAAAAGTCATAAGCATGACTTGAACATAGATGGAGACAAACACACTCAATTTAACCATTTCCTCACTCTTCTTTTTGCCCTCAGAACACACTGGAAACAATCGGTTGGTCATTATGGAAAACTTGGCAAATTTTTTAAAGTGTTTAGAATTAGGATAGACTTAGTATTTAGCTAATAAGCTTAACAAATAGTTATAAATGATCATTCTGCTTAGGCATTTAGCTTATGAGTATCAACACAGCTGCTATATCTAGTCAGCGGGAACAAAGTGGCACTAGGCCTGCAGACAGAAAGTTCAAATGTGACCTCAGACACTTACTAACTGTGTGATCCTGAGTAAGTCATGCCTTTGTCACAATATCCTCAATGGTTAGATGGGAATAATATCAACACCTACTTTGCAGAGGTGTTTTGAAGATCAAATGAGATATGTCAACGAGACTAAACTAAATTCAACAAATTCAAAATTGATCATTATCTTTCTCTCCAACTTGTCCCATTTTCCTAATTTCCCTGTTACCACCCAGGATACTACCATCCTCCCAGATTCACAACCTAGGGTCTCATCCTCCACTCCTTAATCTTTCACTATATCTTGCATATTCCCCCTTCTCTCCTTTTATACTGTCACCACCCTGGTGGTTCCTTCTCAGGCTTCCTTTAAGTCCCAACTAAAATTCCATCTTCTACGGGAAGCCTTTTCCAACCCCTCTTAATTCTAGTGCCTTCTCTCCCTTAATTACTTTCTAAAATTTATCTTGTACATAGCTTATTTACACATATTTGTTTGTGTGTTGTGTCCCCATTAGATTGTAAGTTCCCTGACAGCAGGGACTACCTTTTGCTTCTTCTTGTATTTCCACATTTATCATAGAGCCTATCACATAGTAGTCATTTAATAAATGTTTTTTGACTGACTGACCAATATAAATCAGCAACTATTCTCTAACTGACAGTCGGAGAAAGACTCATGTGGAATTGAGAAGCCAAGAGACCTGTAACACAACTAGAACAGGGCAGACATTGGACTTGAGCCCAGGTCTTCCTGAATTCAAGGCTAGTTCTCAATGTTATACTGCCTCTCAATTCTGTGATTTGTTTATCCTTTGTTATGTAAAATACTTCCATATAATAATTAATGAAATAGCAATATTTTCATTTACATAGCTACTTATATCTTCAAAATGCCTTCATAGATATACAAATCTACATGTGTATATCTACATATAGTTGTCTTTGATCCTCATCACCATTGTAGGAAGTAGGGTTTTCATTATCCATATTTAATAGATGAAAAAATGAAGCGCAGAGACGAGGTGATTTATCTAAGCTCACAGAGCCTGATAATGAAAAATAGATACTAAAACCCACATTTCTACTTTTAGTACAAGGCGCTTTCCATATAAACCCTAATGTCTCTCATACATCAACATTTTGCTCCTAAAAGGGATATTTAGCAGAAATAAAAGCAGGTTGCTGAGGATCTTAACAATGGCAATTAGGTATAAAAAGGTATACCAAAAAACTTGCGGTGTCATTTTGTGGCTATTGACTAACGAGCATAGGACAATAGACAACAGATTTAAATCACCAAAGCAGGAATATAGCCAAGATGCTAAGAGCTCTCTTAGCTATATGTTAAGCCATACTGACTGGAACTCACTACTGGGGAAGTTTTATAAAGTTACTTTTCCCAGAAATATTAAAACTTTACTTTCATGCAATTTGCATATAGAATCATCACACTTGGGATGAAAACGAGAAGTTGTTTTGTCCCATTGAATTATAAACTTAATTTTAATAAATCTATTGACTTTGGGATCGACTACAAAGTAAAAGAGAAAAAATGGTCACAACAGATTTTTATAATAGTATCAATACCTAATGAATAACAGCTCAGTAACAAGCAATATTGTCATTGAATCATAACAACTTCAATATGAATGACTTATAGATCCTTTCTATCCTTTGGTTATTGAAAATAAATATAGTTGAAAAGTTTAGAAATCCAAAGGAGGGCATTTTATAATAAGAATAACCCACCACCATCCCCCAACTATAAGCTTCCAAGGATCAATCACAAAGCTCCCTAAAAGATGTCATTTGTTGTCATTGTGAAGGCAGCTCATCAGATCACAGATCGGGTAATAGAAGCTCTGGAAGCCCTTGAGGTTTTTTCATCAGACACAGGCTGGCAAGGCAATACAGCTGAGAGAGAAGTCCCTAGTCCCTAGAATAGCCGCATCATCATGCAACCAAGACCAGAACAGGGCCCCAGGACTCAAGGAGGAGTAACAAGGTTAATGAATGGGTGGTAAACTTACCTATCCCACCCCACCTCCACCTATGAAACTAAGCAGCTGAGGGAAAGGCTAAGTAACTTTTACCAAGTAGACCTAGATTTTGAATGTAATTATAATTGTGGGTGGAGCTCATTATGAGAAAAGTCTGTATGCACCTAGGTCTAACAGAGGTTCCCAAACTTATTTGGCATACCTGCCCCTTCTCAAAAAAAAAAAAATACTCAATGTCTCCCTGGAAATCTTTCTTTAACCATTTAACTGTTTTTTTTTTTAAATTTACATCATTTAAAAATGTACAAAATATTTTTTTAAAAAAATAGATGCATCTTAAATTTAATAATTTGTTGTAAATTTGTGGGGGGGTTTTCCTGCACTGAAATTTTGATGACTCAATATTGTGCCATGTAACCATATAGTATTGTATTGCAAACAAGTCATTGCATGCTGGACTTCCCAACAATGCACAACATGCTCACCTGCCAATACTTGCTTATTAAGACCTGTTGGCAGACTTGACCACTGATTGGTTATAACTTGCATTTTATGTGTTTATTTGGAAAATAATGTAATCACTACAACTTTAACTGTTACATAACAGATGAAATATGTAAGAACAGTTTTTCAAAATTCTCTTATCTTATCTCTTCCTTGTGCTTCCATTGCCTCCTTATTTTTGTTCAATGAGGCTACTACTGCCACCCCCACCTACCCTGGATTGTTTCAGCCCTCCTCCTCCAGTGTGATATTGCCCACTTTGGAAACCAAACCATCTTCAGTATCCCTGATGCTGAAGAAGAGTAGAGGGACATAGAGAAGAAGTGGGTGGTGGCCTAGAGGGAAGGCTCTACCCTAAAGAGTTGGAGAACTCTTATTTCTACACTTTCTGTTGAAGAAAGTTAGGTGAGTACAGCTATGGTCAGTGAGAATACTCCTATGAAGTAGTCATATGTATTTAAATTTGTACTATACAGAGTTATAATTATGTAAAATATTAAAATTGTTTTTATTGGAAATCTCAATGGAAATATGCGGTACAAATTTAATAATTTAACCACTTCACAGGATTCATTAAACACACTAAATGGAACCTAGCTGCTCCAAAGCAATATCTAATGGTTACATAAGCAAATTATCAAACACTTTTTGCAAACTTATGGCAGCTACTAATAAAATGACATAAATAGGTACATGAAAGTCCTTCTAAATTCTAAATCTATACAATCTATAAACCTGTGATGGCAACAACCAGAGATGTAAAACACACGGTCTGCAGGCCTCTTTTGCAGCCTGCAACACTTCTTTATAAAACCAGAACCAGATTAAAATGTAACTGGGAAATACTTAACAAATAAAAAATTATAATAGAACCTAAATAATTTATGTTCTGTATAGATATATATTTGTCAGTCAATAAACGTTTATAAAGAATTTACTCTTTGCCAGAGACTATGACAAGTGCTGAGGATATAAAGAAAAGCACAAGACATTCCTTGCTCCCAAGAAGCTCAGAAACTAATGTGGAAGATAACACATAAAAAGAAGGTAAAAAGGGGGCAGGGAGGTTACACCACTGGGGCCATAACGAAGTCCTATAACCAAAGTGGGAAATAACCTGAGGAAGTGAGGATTTCTGAATTTATTTCATCTTACAGAATGATGAATTTATGGAGATGATGAAGTCCAGGAAGGTCTCTGGGTAAGAAACAAGGAGGAGAATTCCCTAGGTGCCATCCAAAAATGGAGAAGGATCAGGGAGAAACTCCCAAACGTCCTCCTTGTACCCTCTCTGATCCCTGGGGCAGGGCTTGCTGAGGAGTTTCCAAGTAACCTGGAGGGAGAACATGAAGTCCAAGAAAGCAGTCTTCGAGGAAAGAAGTGATGAGGGGCACGATGAAGAGAATTCCCTGAGTGCCATCCTTAAAAAGTGAAGGATCTGGAAGAAGTTCTTCAATGTCCATCCTCCTCTGTCTCCAATCAGAGGGAGGGAAGGGCCCCAGGGGCAGGGTATGCTGAGGAAGTATGAGTTTCTGAGTTTTCTAAGTCAATATGTGGTCTGCAAAGATCCTTACAGTTTAGTGGCCTTTGTTCTTATTTGAGTTTGAAACCACTGCTCCAAATAAACCGTCATATTATCTACAAAAAAGATAACTTTTTTTCTTGTCTTTTTGCTGCATAGCTAATATTTCTCATTCAATTTTAAATAGTCAATATAACTCTTATTTCTGATATTACTGGAGAAGTTTCTAGGTTATTCCCATTGAAGCTAATGCTTGACCTTGGTTTCAGATAAATAATATTTATCATTTTAAAGAAAGCTCCATTTATTTCTATGATTTCTAGTGTTTTTAATAGGAATTGGTGTTGTTCGTCAAAAGCTTTTTTCTGCATCTCTTGATATAAGCACACGATTTTTGTTGGTTTTGTTATTAATGTGGTCAATTAGGCTAATAATTTTCCTAATAATAAATTAACTCTGAATTCCTGTGATAAATCCAGCCTGATTTTAGCATATGATCTTTATGATATATTGCTATAGTATCCTTGAAAATATTTTGTTTAAATTTTTTGTACCAATGTGCATTAGGGAAATTGATCTATAGTTTTTATTCTCTGCTTTGATTCTCCCTGGTTTTAGTATCAAGACCATGTTTGCGTCAAAGAAGGAATTCAGTAATATTCATTCTTTACCTATTTTTTCAAACAGGTTATATATAGTATTAGAATTAATTGTTCTTTAAATGTTTTGCAAAATTCACTTGTAAACTATCTAGTCCTGTTTTTCCCTCCCTTTGATTATTAGACTTCTTTATCTAAGAGAGTTACCTAAGTATCCTATTTACTTTTTCTGTTTACTGGCATATAACTGGATGAAATAGCTTCCAATAATTGCTTTTATTTTTTCTTAATTGGTTGAAAATTAGCTTTTTCATTTTTGATGCTGGCCATTTAATTTTCTTTTTTTTCTTTTTATCGATCAAATTAGTGAAGTGTAACGGTTCATGTTAGAGCACTTTATTTAATTCTCTGTGTATCTTTTGGTTTGAAATGTGTTTCTTGTGAACAACGTATTGTTGGATTCTAGTTTCTAAACCATTCTGCCGTCCTCTTTCATTTTATAGGTGAATTCATTCCAACCATATTCACATTTATGTTTTCTAACTTTGTATTTCCCTCCATTCTATTCTCTTATACTTATCCTCCTCTTTTTTCTCCTATCTCCCCTTTAAGAAACTGTTTTGCTTCTGACTAATGTCTTTAGTCTTTCCTCTGTTTTGTCCCCCCATCCTCCTCCCATAACCTCTTTCTTTCCTATTTGCTTGTTGGTTAAGATGTATTTCTATATCCAATTTCTGCCTGTGAGTATGCGTTCTTCTCTCCTTTAACCATCTGATGAACATGAGGTTCAAGTGTCTCTCATTGCCTCCCAGTGTCCCCTCATTGTATAAACATCTTTGCATGCCCCATTTATGTGAGATAATTTTACTCATTCTTCATTTTCTTTTCTCTATCTCCCAGTGTACTCATCTTTTCCACTCATTCCATCCTTCTTTTGAGATCATCCAAACACAACAGAATCAAATTCAGGCTCTTTGTCTAATTAGACACCCTCTGTGACTCCTAGTGATGATCAGATTCTGTGAAGGTACACACATCATCTCCTCATATAAGGAAGTGAATAATTTAACTTTGTTTAGTCCCTTATGATTTCTCATGCAGGCTAGTCTTGTTATGCTTGTCTTTATTCTTGTGTTTCTATGTAAAGTTTTCTACTCAGCTATGGCATTTTCATTATGAATGCTTGGAAGTCCTTTACATTTTAAACAAAACCATTTCTTTCTCATGCAGAATTATTCTCAGTTTTTCTGAGTAGTTTATTCTTGGTTGTGAGCCTAGATCTCTTGCCTTGTAGAATATCATCTTCCAATATCCCTCCCCTTTAATATTGGTGGATGTTACATCTTGTGAGATTCTGATTATGGCTTCTCAGTACTTGAATTCTTTATTTCTGGCTGCTAACTGTACATTTGTCTTGACCTGGAAGCTCTAGATTTTAGCTATAATATTCCTGGGAGTTTTCATTTTGGTATTTCTCTCAGAAAGTGACCAGTAGATTCTTTCTATTTCTATTTTGCTCTATGATTCTAAGATGCCTCGTTTTCTTTTATGATTTCTTGAAATAAGATATCTAGGCTTATTTTCTATTTATGGCTTCCAAGCAGTCCAATGATTCTTAAATTATCTTTCAATTTATTTTCCAGGCTAGTCGTATTTCCTATGAGGTAGTTTACATTTTCTTCCATTTTTTGAATCTTTGGACTTTTTTATTTCTTGATGTCTTATAAGCTCATTAGGTTCCATTTGGACAATTCTAAATTATTTTCTTCAATAATATTTTGTATTTCTTTTTCTAAGCTGTTAATGCTTTTTCATACCTTTCTTCCTTAGTTCTTACCCTTTTCTCAATTCTTTCCTTTACCATTTGCATTTGCTTTTTAAAATAGTTTTTAGGCCTGGCTTTACATTTTTCTTAGGAATTCTTATTGGACTTGTGTCCCAGATGCATTTTTCTTTGAGACTTTACTTGTAGATGTTTTCAAGCCATTCTTCCGTGTTTGTTTCTTGAACTTCTCTGTCACCATAATTATTCTTTATGGTTGGGTTTTTAATTTTGTTTGCTTATTCTTCCAGCCTGCTTTCTGGACTTTAGACTTTATGCTAGCATGAAGCCTGTAGTTTTTTTTGGGGGGGGTGGGGGGAGATGGAGGAGATGCTGTTTCAATAATCCAGCTAGCAGCTTCTGTGGGGGTGTAAGATCCACCAACAACCAGCACCCAGAAAGCTGCCAACACAGGTCCTTTTTATCTGCTTTTCTTAAGGAAAGCAACATTAAGGGGTTAACAATCTCACTTTAATCCAGCATACAGATAACATCTGTAGTTCAGGGGGGAAAGCCAGCACCCTGAATTACAGACCAAATACAATTATCAACATCTGGGTGTACAGCTGGGGAGCTCATTAGAACGACTGGCCCAGAGTCACCGGCCACTCCTGCTGTGGCTCAGATCTCTGAGAGAGAAAGCTAACTTCTGCCCTTACATATCCTTTTCAGGGCCCCCAGGGCCCAGACCTCACTCAGGCTGAGCGTGGAGAAGTTCCCCACCCCCAATATCACATCAGATACAAATCAATGGCTCCCAATTGTCTCAGTGCTGAGAAATACAAAAACATCCCACTTTATCTGCCCCATTCAAACAAAGGTCAGAATCATTAAGGTTCCACAGCAAAAAGTCCCACCTTAATTGCTATTACAGATGCCTAGCCTGCTGTCCTCTTGCATCCTTGTGTTGCTTTCACAGCTCTGGCTAGAGCTTTGTAAGTTTTCAGTGCTCCCAAAGTGGTGCAATCTAGAGGGAAGTCAGTTCACACTGTCCTCTTGGGCACTGATCAGAGTTCTGCAAGTTCCGGATGCAGGCTAGGGTCTATTGGCTTCTTTCTGGTTTAGAGTTTCGGTAAACTGCTACTTGATTCTGCTCCTATTGGCCTGCTGGGAGCAATTGAACTGCCAGCTCCCTTTGTCCTGTGATGTTGTACTCTGCTCCTGGGATAAGAGTCACATATCTACCATTTGCCTCCTGGTTGTATTCTCAGTCACAGCTAATGCCAACATGCACATTGATTCCACACTGTCCTGGATCTGTGCCCTAGCACTGAATGGTAGGCAACAGAGCTAACAAATGGAACCATCCCTGTACTCAGAACTTGCTAAAGGATCCCTTGGAACCTTTTTATGGTGCACTATCTCAGTCCTCTCTCAGTCCCTAGGCACTAACTTATAAGATTGGTTGTACTATACTGCAACCACATGCTCTTGGCCAGCCACCCTGCCTCAAATCCATAGATCTATCTCCCTTAACCATTCTGGGCTAGAAGAATAACTCACTGTGATTCGTTGGTGGCATTTCCAATCTGAATTCCACCTGGTACATATTCTTGATATTTGTTGAGGATATATAAGGAGAGAGCTAGTTTCTAATACTTTACCTCACTCCACCATTTTGACTCTACCTCTGTAATATTGGTCTAAATACATTTCAGATTCTAAGTTAGATTTGTGTTTTCTTTTAGGTTTTTTTTTGTTTTGTTTCATACTTGTCATCTTTTAAGTCAGTACCTTGTATCTATGAATAATTTTGCTTAAATTATTTTGGTATACCTCTATTCCTATTTTTTTTTGTTTTACTTAAATTTATTTCTTTTTTAGTTATCTTTTTCTTCCCTTCTTCTGTCCCATCTCTTTCATCTCTCGATTAAATATACTGTTCAAAATCTCCCCTCTTTTCTTCTCTCCTACTTCTTAACATTCACTAGTTTTCTTTAAATACCTCTTTATATTTTTTTATGTCATCTTCATTAGGTCTCTTCCCTTTTAGAGTAGTCTGAAGTTTCATTCCACGATTTTGGGACTAGATGATTGTGTATTTCTTGTTTAACCTCCTTGTTACCCCAATGGGGTTAAAACTTCTGAAAAACTGGCTTTGAGCTCCTTCTTCTAATTAAATTTATGCCATCACCTTTATAGACCTCACCCCATGAATCTGTTGTCCTGATATGCCTCATTTTTGGAAGTATTAATACACAAGAGAAATAATGTTGGACAAAAATAACACTATTTGGTAGAAATTACCCTGTGTCTCAATTTATCCAGTCCAGCTCCCTGTCTTCCCTATGATGCTTTTCCTTCTGCAAAGCCTTGCCACTTGGTGAGGAGAAAGTACATTCCAAGGACCGGGAAAAGCTTATGAAAAGACAAAAAGATATGAATGAAATAAGAACTATAAAGAGAAGCAAACTGCCTGGAAAAATGGGAAGGAAAATGTAATATGAAATGCATATAGAAATGGAAGCTATAGCCATACTGTGAAGGGTTTTAATTGCCTAACAAAGGAATTTGTCTTTGATAGCAGTGGGTAGCCACACACCTGTTAGAGGCCTTCCTTTTAAACCATGTGATAAATGGCAGGTGAGTGTATTATAAAATGCAAAATATTTGTTTATGCAATAATAAAATATTTCATTTAACAATCATGTGTTTAATAATTATTTAGTGAAAAATAATTTTATTTAATAATAATTTTATTTAATAAATTTGAAATTAAAAAAAGAGGAAAAAAAGAAAACAATTTAATTACTTTATTTTTACCCAGGCTCTACTGACTTTCCAGACTTTCTCAACCATGCCACAGAAGCTCCCTTAACCTCGAAATTTACTCCAGCCCTGGATTCCTCACTCTCAAAGTACTTTCTGCCCCATTGGTCTCTTCTTCTGACTGATTCTGATGGAGTGATAGGACCTGGATCCCTAAAAGTAAAAGGCCATGTGTCTGAAAGCAACTCAGTCCCTGAATTTTCTCATACATTTCAGTAGCCCAGGTCACTGGTGTCTTTGTTCCAAGGCATCTAGCTCACCCCAGGCCACCTAGATCACTTAATTAGCTTACTTGACAGTTCTTTCACTGTTGCACCTATCCCATCCCAGACTACTTAATACTCCTTTCACTGTTGCACCTGGCACAAGGCAGACTACTTACCACTCCTTAATGCCATCCAGATCTTTTCACTGCCCATTTAGTATATAAGCATCAGTCTCACCCCCATTAAGCTGCAGGTTTACTAGGAACCCTGCCCATTCCTATTGGCTTTATAATATACTGTCCCTTGACTGGAAGAATGTTTAAGTGTGTGAATTCATTCCAGGCAGACGTCTCCCTGTACCCTGATGTTTCAGAGTTCCCAGCAACCCCAAGCCACATCAATTACTCTTAGAACCTCCATTTTAAGGAAAATGACCAGGCCAGCCATTTCTGTCCAGGCTCTACTTACTCTTTGTTCTTTTTTGTTTGTTTGTTTTGGTTTTTTTTTGGAAAGGCAATTGGGGTTAAGTGACTGGCCCAAGGTCACACAGGTAGTACATGTGTCAAGTGTCTGAGGCTGGATTTGAACTCAGGTCCTCCTGACTCCAGGGCCGGTGCTCTACTCACTGTGCCACCTAGTTGCCCTCTCTACTTACTCTTATTCCTTTCTAGGTTGTACTCTGGACTTCCCCCTGAAGCCCACTCCAGCCCTGGAATTTACATGTTGGGGAATTTACACAGCCCTGGTGGTCTTTCCCACTGATTAGATAAATGGCTCTTTCCAGAACTTGCATTTAAGGAGGGATCCCAAGTCAGTCAAGCCTCATTCCTCTGGAGTCTACACTCCAGGTCACCTCTACCATGCCCCAGGGGTTACTTTTGCCTCCCTTTTCCCACTCCTTTCAGCTTCTGTTGTGTGTTCTTTTCACCCATTAGAATATGAATCCCTGAGGGAAAGGTCTTTCTTTCTGCTAACATATGTACTCCCTCTGCTTAGCACTGTGCCTGGTACATACTAAGTACTTAATAAATGCTGTTGACTTCATAAGGTCAATTTTTTTAGAAATTTCCACTCTTGGGCTATGGGGGAGAAAATAGGAATGAAATGTTTTTTAAAAGTTCAGTAAAACTGTAGACAGGTAATTTTCCCACAGAGCTGCCAAAACATTGACCGACTGGTCACTAAAAAAAATTTCTACCACAAATAATTATGTTCAAGTGACTCAAAAATACTTTTTATCTCTTTTGTGGAACAAAATAATTCTATATTTGTCATTAATAAAAGTATGCTACATCCAATGGTCTATACTGGTTTATACTTCTTTCAAAATATTTTCACATATATCATATCTCTTTTTCCCTTCAAAAAAAATAGGTTAGAAAAAAATCACGTTCAGAGAATCAGTTGCTTACTATTTACTTTAATAGAAAACACTAATTAAAATAAATCTGTGGATCTCAGTGCTGGGACATTAGAGGGTATTTCTTTTCTATATCTATAACAGTGTAGATGTAATCTTCCTGGTGGGATAATGAATTTTCTATCACTATATGTATTCAAATAGAACTTACAGATTCTATTTGAATACATACAGTGATAGAAAATTCATTATCCCACCAGGAAGATTACTTTTTTTTTTTTGGAATATCTAATTGTTAAAAAACAAAAACAACTCTTTCAAATCCATCTCTTTAATTTTGCTGTGACACTTGTTTTTGTACAAATGCTGTACAGACAACACTGACCCAATCAGTATATTTGTCTTATGTAATTTTGTGTTGCCAGAAGTCAGACCACAGATGAACACAACTCCATCATGATACTGCTGTAATTCAGGATAATTAAAAAGCAGGCACATTTATTACTCTTAAAATAACAGAAGGCTTGAAACATTTGCCTTTCCTAATAATGAAATACATGGAAACTGAGAATTGCCCAAAACAATTATTTAAGTAAACAGACATTAGAGATAGAAATGAGTTGCAATTTAATCCTGTGGTTCCCAGATGGGAGAAAACTTTTAGCTTTTATTATTATTTAACATTGTGTAAAATAGTTTGACTAAGCTTGCTACACAAAACATACATACACATTTACTGATGAACTAACACTAGTTTAGGTTGATTCCTGGAGATTACTAGGAACCTACCAGGTTTGCAATCGTGGGCAATACTGTGATCATTATTTAATCCTTACCTCCTGGTTGTTTTTAATGCAGCATAATAATTTGTCCCTCTACAAATCATTTGTATATGTAATATTCTATCTTCTATCTACAGGCCTTTGCATAGGCTGTCTTTCCCCTTCTCATTCATACCTTAGAAAATCTTTACTTTCTTTCAAAGCTTAAGTTATCTTTTACATGATGTCTTTCTAGACTGCCATAGCTGTTAGTACTTCTTACCTGAATTTCCTTGTACTTATCTTAAATATATTTTCCATCTACTTAGAAGTGCAACAGTTGGCTCTCTCAGTAGAATGCAAACTCCTTGTGGGCAGGGACTCTTTAATATTTATCTATGTTTCATCACCAGCTAGCACAAGACCTGGTATGCAGTAGCTGCTTAATAAATACATATTGTTTGACTATAGATATTCTTGAAGTAATGAAACATAAAGAATAACTGAACATGACTTATTTGAATAGGGAGAAAAAAATGGGAAATGGTCTGTTTATCAATAAAACACAAAATTGGATTTGAAGATTTGAAAGGTAGGTAGGCAGGTACTATCTCCAATCTGAATGAATGAATAGATGAATGAATGAAAAGGCATTTATTAAGCTCTTAAAAATTAAGGGACATTAATGAAGGAAACGAAACAAATCTTTCTACCACTTAGAGCTGAGTAGTGGACAGAGAATTCATGGGTAGAAAATTGAGTTCTTCCAGGAATCAAGGCCAGAAATGACCTGAGTACACGACTGAAGCAAACAGGAAATTTGAAGGCAGAATAAACAGCAGGGTTTAATTTTGTTCTTCAATTGCCTTCTCCACCCATTGCAAATGTTACTATTTAGTGCTCCTAGTGATTGCTAAGAACATTGTTATCATTTTTATTAGCACAGATGGCCGGTATTGAAACCTTGCTGCTGCTCAGCATGACAGCTATGAAGAGCAGGCCAATTCTAAGAACCCCCTCGGCTTCCCTTTCTTTTGAGTTAATAAGTTATTAATATCATGAGCAGAGCAGGGAACTAGATAAACAAAGGAAAGAGTTTCTACTCTTAGGTTATATGAGAGAAACTAGGGATGAAATATTCAATAAAACTATGAAATAATCAGATATTTTTTCCCTAGATGTACCAGAACATTGACCAGCCCACAAAAAAAAAATAAAATAAAATTTCCTTCTATTATGAACAATTATATTCAAGTGGTTCAAAAACACTTTTTAACCATTTTGGTGGGGCAAAATGATAATTTCATATTTGTCATTAATAAGAGTATCTAATATCTGATGGTCTTCATTCATTTATATGTTTTCAAAATACTTTCTCATATATCATCTCTGGGGCAGCTAGCTAGCATAGTAGATAGAGTGCCAGGCTGTGAAGTCAGGAAGATTCATCTTCATGAGTTCAAATCTGGCCTCAGATGCTTACTAGCTGTGTGCCCCGGGGCAAATCACTTAACCCTGTTTGCCTCTATAAAATGAACTGAAGAAGGAAATGGCAAACCATCCCAGTATCTTTGCCAAAATGGGGTCACACAGAGTCAGACACGACTGAACAAAACAAAAATATCATTTCTTTTTATATCCCCAGCTCACCTGTGTGAAGTAGGTAGGTAGGACAAAATATTAACTTCCCAAAAATATTACAAGTAGAGTTGACTTTTCCTATTATATGAACATATACTTTCTGCTGGAAAGTAAACATATATCTGCACATGTATGGGTTAAAAATGTCTTGTTAAAAACATAAATTTCCTTTGACCCAGCAATACTACTTCTAGGGCTGTATCCCAAAGAGATCATGCAAGTGGGAAAATGACCCGTATGTACAAAAATATTTATAGCAGCTCTTTTTGTGGTGGCAAAGAAATCAAGGGGATGCCCATCAATTGGGGAATGGCTAAACAAGTTGTGGTATTTGAATGTAATGGAATACTATTGTTCTATAAGAAATAAGGAGCAGATGGACTTCATAATAACCTGGAAATACTACATGATCTGATGCTGATTGAGGGGACCAGAACCAGGAAAATATTATATACGATTATAGACACACAGTATCTGTGATGACTAACTTTGATAGACTTGGCTCTTCTTAGAAATGCCAGGTTCTAAGACAGCTCCAAAAGACTCATGATGGAAAAAGCTATCCACATCCGGAGAAAGAATTACAAAGTCTGAATGCAGATTGTAGCAAACTATTTGCTCTCTTTTTTTCTCTTTTTTTTTCTTTTTTGGTTTTGTTTCTTTTTTCTCATGGCTCATTCCATTGGTTATAATTCTTCTTTATAACTTAACTATTGTGAAAATAAGTTTAATGTGAAGGTATATGTAGAACCTATATCAGATTACATGCTGTCTTGGGGGCAAGGGGGAGGAGAAGGAGGGGGAGAAAATTTGGAGCTCAAAAGCTTGTGGAACTGAGTATTGTAAACTAAAAATAAAAAAATTAATTAAAAACCATAAATTTAATATAAAGGGTCACATACTATTCATGTACATAGTCATGTATGGCTATACATTACATTTATGTCCTGCTATTTATGATACTTATTTCCCTCATGCCACTCTGCACATTACATTTTCTGACGGGCCGCCTTTCTTTTGCTTTCGTTGTATTTCTTTCATGTTTTCTAAGTTCTTTCCCTGAAAGCATATACCTTATGTGCAGAGAGACATTCCTATGCCAAACTTCTCCAAACTTTCTAGTCCTCAGGTGATCATAGCTCTTAAGGTCATAAGTATAAATTTGGAAGGAGCTGTAGAAGACATTGAATCCGGTCATATCATTTTATAAATGAAGAAACTGAGGCATAAAGAGGTTAAATTATTTGCCCAGGTTCCCACTACTATCTGAGAGGGAAACAGTTTCAAACTTAGGGTTAACTACAACATCAGCACAGTAATACATAGCATTGAAATTCTCATCATCAAAGTCATTACACTGGACAAGGCTTTGTCGTTAGAAGGTCATGATATTTTAGCATTTAAGCCAGGAAGGGACCTTCAATATCATTGAGTTAAGAAGTTCTTAACCTCTTCTTGCATCATGGACCTCAATGGGAGTCTGGTGAAGCCTATGGACTCCTCGGAATATATTTTTTTTAATGCATAAAATAAAATGCAAAGAATTTCAAAAGAAACCAATAACATTTAAATAAATATAAAGCTGCTTCTGGTTGTTGACCGCGGCCCCTTTCCCCCCTTCCCCGCAGCCGCCGTGAAAAAATTCTTTCAGATCAAGGCAGACATCAAGTTCAAGAGCGCGGGGCCCGGGCACAAACTCACGGACACGGCGGGGGGGGGGAGGCACCAGGGCAAGGCAGAGCCAGCAAGTAACCAAGCAATCCCGCCAAGGACCAACCAATGAAGCTCAAATGGCAGCAGTGGTGGCGCTGGCCAGGCTGGAGCAGAAGCAACCACAGTCCCGGGGACCCACGTCCCAAGATTCTATCCGGAACCAAGTGAAGAAGGAATTACAAGCGGAAGCCACCATTAGTGGGAGTGCTCAGTCTTCTGGATCAAATGTGGTATCCCAGGCTAAGGAGGAGGGGTCTTCAAAACTGTCTGTGAGTGGGGTTTATTTTACCTGCCCATTCACTGGAGCCACCCTGAGAAAAGACCAGAGGGACGCCCATATCAAAGAGGCCACTAACAAGCACTCGGACAAAGACCCAGTGGCCGCTTCCATCATGAAGATCCACAAGTTCAACAGGGACCGAGAGAAAGTGAAGCTGGGAGTGGACACCATTGCCAAGTACCGGGACAACATCGATCTGCACCCAGAAGAGGAGAAATACAGGAAAATCAAATTGCAGAACAAAGTGTGCCAGGGGCGGATCAACTGCCTGGAAGGCGCTAATGAGTTTTTCGAGGCCATTGGGTTTGAGAAGATGACCCTCCCTATTCCAGAACAAGAGACCTCCGAGGAGTACTATGTGCCGAGTGAGGATGCCCCAGCCCAAGTAGAGAAGCTGGAACAGCACAAAATCACCATGCAGAGCTCAGAGCCAGTGCGGGCTCAGCTGGCCCAGCAGCGACGAATCTTCAAGCCTTCCCCGCTGGCTGCCCAGTTTGACCTACCTGGGGACTTCTTCAACCTCACAGCAGAGGAGCTCAAACGAGGGAGGAAGCTAAGGGTAGACACCATGGAACGGCTGAGTGTGCTTCGAACCAAAGCCATGCGGGAGAAGAAGGAGCAGAGGGAAATGAGAAAATGCACCTATACCCTCTTACGGGTTCGCTTTCCAGATGGGCACATCCTCCAGGGTACCTTCTATGCTCGGGAGCGGCTGTCTGCACTCTACAGCTTTGTGAAGGAGGCACTGTTGAATGACTGGCTGCCCTTTGAACTGCTTCCCGCCGGCGAGCATAAACTGTTGGATGAAAACCTAGCCTCCAACGAATGTGGGCTGGTGCGTTCAGCTCTTCTAACTTTCACTTGGGACACAGGCGTCTTGGAAGACATCAAGGCATCAGGGGCTGAGCAGTCCCCTGGAATTCTGAAACCTGAACTTCTTGCAACTGTCGAAAACCTCGCATGAAATAAAACCAGGCTTGGCCTCGGCCCCATTGGTTCTGTCTCATGTTCCTCCCCTCCTGTAAGCCCTCGCCGCTCCCCTTCTGTCTCCCAGATTCCAAGCAGAAACTGTCTGATTGCCGTGGCCTTTTGCTTGGGGAGGCAGGCTGCAGTGTGGAGGTGGGATTAGTTCAAGGATGAGGAGAATCGTCCTCTCAACATAGGCAGACTAGAATACGTGGTAGCCCTTTCTTTGCACCCTGACACTTTGGTTTCGGGACCAGGGTCATAAGAGCTTCCCCTGATCCCAGAGAATATGGCTGGATATAACCTTGTGGAGGCTCCCCACCTATCTTGGAAAAGCTAAATTTGTGCTGCTTTTTGTATACGATTTTAAAATTTGCTCTGAGCAGCTGTTAATGTACAGGTTATTTAACTTAAGGTATACTGTGAGTAGAGAGATGCTGGTCATTTCATTGGTGGGGGAGCAAGTCTCGGGCATGAGGGAAGGACTTCCTTGGCTGATGGGATCTACTTCAGAACTGGGTTCAGCTACTCTCTTATGTTCTTGTATATAAAATGGACAAAGAAGTAACTGGTGTGTCACTACATGATACCTACTAACACTAAATTATAAACTTGATTAAATAGAATATTTGAATACAAAAAATAAAATAAAATAAATATAAAGCTTTTCCCCCTACCCAAGTTCACAGACACTCTGAAATCTATCCTTAGACTCTAGGTTAAGAACTTACTCTGATTTAGGCTAATCCCTTCAGGTTCCAAAATGGGGAAATTGAGGTTTATGAAGGTAGATAGAAGAGTCTGAATTTGAATCTGTATTATCTGACTTCCAGTCCAGCACTCTTGTTCCTGTAACAGAGCTGCCTCAACCAACCAACCAACCAACCAGTCAGTCACTTGACAATTTGAAATCCACATTCTGTGGAGGATGATGCCTCTCAGTTGGCTGAGTTTTTGATGTTATCCTTTCCTCTCCAGAAATCCTTGTCTTTACAATGACTGTGATTTGTATATTCCTTTCCCCAACTTCCCTCATCTCCTTTTCATGCCCCATTTGAAGGTAGACTTTATGCCTTCCCTTGTGTGAATTAAAATGTACTGATGAAAGCCTTATTGCTTTTAGCATGATTATTCAATCAGCCTCATCCATGGAAACCTTTGAGTTCCAAAAAACAGCTGCAATCAACTAATATAAAAGACATACCCATATACATAGGTTTATCATCCAATCAGAGAACAAAATATTAAATAGATGAAGTTGACTGCCTATTTAAAAAAATTAAAGTGATCAGCTCAAATATTCTCTTCCTGATGTCTGTCAGTGCTATTTAAAGAGAAAAAAAAATTGGCAAATAACAGCTGTGTTGTGGAATTCATACACTAAGTGAAAAATGGTCTATATCATCTTGTAAGACATTGAGCATAGATATGTTTTCATTTAACTTCCTCTAATCAGAAACTATTTATTTTTTCAAAAAGTCTGTTTTTAGTTTCACCTTGCTCCAAAATAAGTAACCTTTGGTTTGCTTTTTTTTGGACACCTTCATTTGTACAGTACTGACATGTGAACCAGATATTCATGTTAACCAAATGTTCATACTCATGCATCTTTCTTTATGACAGTTGTAATGATTTGTATTTCCAGAGTTAAAATGTCAGATATTGATAGATGCATTTTTTTTGTATAAAAGTAAGAGATCCTCCAAGAAAATTTTCCTACAACTTTTATAGTTGCACAGTTCTTTAAAAATATATTACTGCTTGATAACGCTGATGACAAGCTTTAGAGCTACCTCACCCCAATTCTCCAGTTCCATCTATTTCTATCCCTCCTCACAATTCAAACAATGTACATCCATACTCATCTTTTCTATTACAGGGCAATCTGTGAAGGCTTAGTAATCCCTAGGTCCTCATTCACTGGTTCTCCTTACTTGCTACTTCCAGCCACCATGTCTTCATTAGGGCTCCATATTAATACGAAGTCCACATCTAGGAGAACAACCTTGTTGAGAAAGAGTCTATCATCCTTTCCAATTGCTGACCAGTGGTTGGTAAGCCCAAGATCACCAAGACATTGTTCCCTGAAAAAGCCAGCCCTCCTTGCTCTATTCCCTCCCTCACCAAAGTCACCATCCAATAAAGCAGTCTTTATAAGGGATACAATCCAGTAACTTCCCATACAGTACTTCAGCCCTATCTTCCTCAACAATTATAGGTACTGAAGACCCAAAAAAGAAATTAGCCAAAGTCCTTGATAACCATCAAATTGTCCAACATTAAAAATTGATAAGGCGTTATTACTGGAAGTGACATTAAAGAAGATATACCTTGCCAGAGCACTCCAGGAGTCCCTAGGGCCAAGAGTGTTTCTATCTGACTTGCAGCTGAAACACATTCTGTCTCTACCTATTAGAATGTGAGCTCCTTGAGAGCAGGACCATCTTTACTTTTCATTTTGAATCGTTCTCTTCTTTAGTCCATCTTCCACACTGCTACTAAAGTGATTTTCCTTAAGCATGGATCAAACCATGGCACTCTCCTACTCAATAAACTTCAAGGGCTTCCTACTGCCTCTAGAGTCAAATATAAACTCTTCTGCTTAGCTTTTAAAGCCCTTTACAACCTTTTCCTAACCTACTTTTCCAACCTTATTGCATATCATTTTCCTCCCAAGCCCTGTGATCCAGTCAGAACTGGTCCACTCTCTGTTCCACACATGCAAACCTTTATTTTACATTTCTGTGGACTGAAGTAGGGAGACTTGAGGCAGAGAAACAAGGTAATATACTGTTCCAATAATCTATGCGAGAGGTGATGAGGGCTTGAACTAAAGTGGTAACTGAGGAAAGAGAAGGGGTTAGAAGTGAGACATTTTGCAGAGGCAGAAGCAGCAAGTTTGGCAGCTGATTGGATATATAAGGAAGAGTAGGGATTTAAAAATAACACAAAATTTGTAATCCCAAAAGGCTGGAAGGGGTGATGGTGCTTTTGGAAGATGTAGAGATGTTTGGAAGGGAACTGGGTTTGGGAGGAAAGATAAGGAACTCAGCTTTAGACATGTTGAGTTTAAATGTCTCTGGGATATCTGGGTTGAACAATTAGTGCGGCAGTAATGAAGTTAAAGGGAGAGATGTTAAGGTTAAATACATATATAAATCTGTGGGAAATCTGAATAGAGACAATAAGATGACAATTTGCCCGTGGGTTCTGATGAAGAGAGAGAGGGAGGAAGAGGAGACAGAGGGAGAGAGAAAGAGAGGGAGGGAGGAGTGGTGACTATTTATCACTATATCACTATCTCCACTATCAATCCTGTCTGGAGGGCTTGCTGGAGGTCTAGGAAAATATCAGGTTTACATTCCTCTGCAATCTGTTTATTTGTTTATTATTCATTATGTGCTAATACTGGCTTTGGGTATCAATTGTATGCTAACTATAAAAACAACTGTATGCAAATGTAGTTTATGTTTTCAGGCCTATTAAACACTGAGTACCATTATTTCTGATTCTCCCTTACCTAGTCTAATCTATCTATTTCACTATTTAAAATTTAAATCTATTTCACTAATTTTAAATTAATTCCAAATAGTTTTTATAATTGCTGCTTCATAGTACATTTTGGGGTCTGGAAATACCATACTGTGATTTCTGGTTTTTTTCTCCATTATTTCCCCTGATATTGTAGATATTTTGTTCTTCCTGATGGAGTGATGGAACGTGGGTCCCTAAAAGAAAAGGACCATGTCTTTGAAAGCAACCCAGTCTCTGAATATCATACATACATATCATATCAGCATACATATCAGCAGACTAGATCACTGGCCTCCACCCAAGGCAACTGGCCCACCCAAGCCCACCTAGATCACCAAATTAGATTACATGATTTTCCTTTCACTATAGTTCTTGGCCCACCCCAGATGACTTGAATTTACAGACCACTCCTTAATCCCATTTAGATCACCTAATTAGCCTACTTGATAAACCCTTCACTGCACCTGGACCACCCCAGACTACATACCACTCCTTAATCCCATCCAGATCATTTTACTGTCCTTTTTGTATATAAGCATCAGTCTCACTCCCATTAATCTGCAGGTTCACTAGGAACCCTGAGCAGCTGCTATTGGCATTACAATAAACCTTGTCATTTGACTGGAAGAAGGCTTGAGTATGTGAATTCATTCCAGGTGGATGCTGCCCTGGACCCTGACATTTCAGGAATCCCAGCAACCCCAAACTGCATCAGTATGACATGGGCAACACTAGCACAGGACTGCTCAGCATGACGTGCCCTCATCAGAAAAGGTGCTGTGTTCTATGGGCAAGGTAGAATTGAAGTAGCTCAAAAGAAACCCAAGATGTGCAAATTTAGAGAATCCACCCCAAATATTCACATGTACTATTTGTGCCCAACTTATGTAGAACATTCTGAGCTCAGATTGGTTTGATAGCCACAGTTGGACACACTGTAACTTGACTCTAGCAAAGTTATGTCATTTTGGTCTTCTTCAAGAACAAAAGAAAATAACCAATCAACTCACTAACAAATAGTAAGTGTTAATTGAACTGGGGTCCACCAACTCCAGAACTGTTTCTTTTTAAAAAGTGATTCAACATGTTAAGTTTATTTTAACCTGCCTGCTCAAAATTCCCCGTCTACCTGCCAGCCTTTTTGTTTGCTCCCTTATAAGCCTTGAAAGAGATGACTATCTTTAATTTCACTGGAGTATCACTAAAGGGTATTCATATAGACCTTAGGCACAATTTGCATGACAATGTTCTGTTTGGAAACGAAATGACAGCCAGTATACATTTTCAAATCAGTATATCTTCTCTAGTAGTTCAAAGAATGCCCCAAAGTGTAAGCTGGGAAACTCATTTTTTCCCATTCTTCTGTACCAGGCTGATTTCAATTTTCACTGGCAGAGAAATGAGGTAAAAGGAAAGTATGTTTAGGTATGGGAAATAGCACATGTAAATGCAAAGAAGCAGAACATAATACTAATAATAATATCTAGAGGGGTGGAGCCAAGATGGCAGCTGGAAAGCAAGGACTAGCGTGAGCTCCCTGCCAAGTCCCTCCAAAAACCTATAAAAAATGGCTCTGAACTAATTCTAGAACTGCAGAACCCACAAAATAGCATAGGGAAGCAGG
>CM053622.1:620992105-621044663 GCA_028646595.1 Phalanger gymnotis | reverse complement strand
AATTTGGAACTCAAAGTTTTAAAAAATAGATGTTCAAAAACAAAAACAAAAAAAGTTTTTGCATGCAACTAGAAAATAAGATACACAGGCAATGGAGCATAGAAATTTATCTTGCCCTACAAGAAAAAAAGGGAAAAGAGGATGGGAGGGGAGTGGGGTGACAGAAGGGAGGGCTGACTGGGAAATAGGAAAACCAGAATATACGCCATCTTGGAGTGGGGGGGAGGGTAGAAATGGGGAGAAAATTTGTAATTCAAACTCCTATGAAAATCAAAGCTGAAAACTAAATATATTAAATAATAAAAAAATTTAAAAAATAATAATATCTAGCACTAACATGCTCTACCAATATCATCTCATTTTATCCTTACAACAATTGATAAATAATGAGCTTAGGGTCATACAGCAAGTAAGTATCTGAGTCTGAATTTGAACTCAGGTCTCAGAGTTCTACTTCAACATGTATCTCTCCCTGAAGACTATAAGATGAGATCAAAGAACAGTGAGTAATCAGTTTGGCTAGAGTGTATAAAGGATGATACTATGAAATTCAGCTGAAAAGAGGAATTAGAACTAGATGACTGTGGGTCTTGGATTCCAAACTATGCAGTTCATATTATATTTTATCCCATGGGCAATAGGGAGCCAATAAAGTTATTTTTTCCCCATAGAAAAATAGTATGACAAACCTATGTATCTAGTGACAGTAGTGGAAGTATAATTTGAAGAGGGGAAAACAATGGAAGCAGGGAAACCAGTTTGAAAGCTATAATAATAGTTTAGTGGAGAGATAACAGGTTTTCAAGTTAGAAGATGACACTTAGAGTCAAATGGTTGTGAGTATGAGATATTTGGGGGAGGCAGAAATACCAGAAACTGATAACTGATTGGATATAGGGAGGAAGGAGAGGGCGAGGAATGATAATTCTGAAATATTTAGCCTGGGTGACCAGGAGAATAGTTATGAGGAAGTTAGAAAGAGGTGCAGGTTTGAGAGGGAAAATGATGAATGGTTTTTGGACATACTAAATTTGAAACATTAGGGGGACATCCAAATGGAAGTTTCTAAGCATAGGAAGGAACTGGAGATTTAAATTTGGGTGTTAGATGCATAGTTTCTGGAGCATAGTAGATACTTAACAGGTTTTGATTGATTGGATGATCAGAGATAAGAAACAAGGAGATTGGGCATACCTTGCAATGAATAACTGGAAGAAATTATCTCACACCACTAAACACATTCTTAGTCATCTAACATTTGGTAGACTGTATTATTATATATACAAATTCAAGCACTCATAAGACAAATTTTCATATAATGCATTTGTAAAGGGAAATAAGTAGCTTTGGATAATAATTAAATGCTAATACAAGGCAAAACACTAATGTAATGTAGTCTATGGAGTTTTTCATTCTCATATAACTATCTGTCTGGGTGAATGAAAAGAACTTCATCCACAGGATGGAGGCAGCTGCCAAAGCCTCATTTGAATGTTAGGGACTCCAAGGTGCATTTTCTCCACAGCATTGTGATATTCTTCTTTGGCTTCAAAACTTTTTACAAGCTAGAAATGGTGGTGTTCATTTCATCTGGAGCAGTCCTGAATTCCATTCTATGTCATGAGGGCTTTTCATTGTTCTTTCGATTTGCATCAAGTTTCAGAAGACTTTTTATGTTCAGCCCACTGTCATTCTGATATATCTTAGTTAGCATTCTCAGCATGAATTACTCATTATGCTATTTTCTTAGTCATACTCCTCATGTTTATATAAAAGCCTTTCGAACTGCCTGTGAGAATGACTGTTTTCTTTTCACTTCATCGCCCCCTCTGTCAATTTTCTCCTCTAGGTTGACACCTCCTTTTTAATGGTTCTATCAGGCAAGGCTCTTTCTCATCATTTACCAGTTTTTCTGGCTTAGCTATTTCTGATTTTATGAAAAAAGCTCACTTCGTTTAACCATCTCTTTCTTCAGTCAGCAATGTCTTTGTCAGGTTTCTATTGCCTCCAAACCCTCTGGAGAATTTTGGCTACCTTGATACAAGGGAATGCCTTTGAAATGCTAGATCATAGGAATGGGACCAATATTTATGCTATGAACAGGCTAAACGTATTCTCTAAGGACTTTTCTGGAGTGTCATAGTTACGATTTGAGCTGTCCAATCCAATGTCTTTGGATTGTCAAGCTACCATGATATACAAAGACAGAAGATGGTTCTGGGAAGAATAGTTTCAGGAACACCAAAGCTCAGATTAAGGGAAGCTAAGAACACCCCAAAATCTGTTTTGTTTTTGTTTGCTTATTAATGCATTGAGAAAAGGGAATGATCAAGTAATAAAAAAAAGTCCATTGCTCAAGGACTGGAACAATCATGACAGATAACAAAGAGAAGGCAGAACTGCTCAATTCTTAATTTGGTTTTGTTTTTCAGAAACAAATTTCTGTGTAATTTTTATTTTGTTTTACCCAGAAAAATGACCATTGGACTGGAAGATACAAAACAAAAATGACTAAGAGGGAGTTGATACCAAAAATAAGTAAAGAAATGAGGGAGCTTGGCTATCCAGAACACCTACCTGATCTTTATGAACTATAGTTCATATATTTGAAAGATGGAGAGATATTGCAATACTAGAGAATGATAAATGACATCTTAGTCTTCAGAGAAGAAAATATAAAAATGCAATACACAAACAATAGGCTAGTGAGATTTACTGTGTTCCTAGAAAAAAAATTATTATGGATTATAAAAGGGAAGAGCAAGCAAAGCTTCACATTGTTTACCTGGAATTTCTTAGTGTCTGATATGCTGCTATCATAGAAATTCCAGATCTCAGTATGCTGGACAATGGTAAATGAAATGGATTCAAAACTGGTTGGATGGTCCAACTAAAAAAGTAGTAGCTAATGGAATGTTCTATGAATTTGAACTTAGTGCTATGTTGCTTTATATTATTATTAGTTACTCAGATAAAGGCATTGATGGCAACATTAGCAAATTTGCAAATGGCATAAAGCTAAGAGAGTTAGCTAACCCACTGGATGACAGACTCAGACTCCATAAAGTTCTTAACAGGCTAGAATACTTTTATAAGATAGAATTTATTAGACATGGATAGATATTAAATTCTAATGTAAGAATCAAAAGTTTCATTTACATTAACATTTATCCTTATTAAATTTCATCTATCTTATCAAAGAATTAAGAATGAGTATCATTCAGAAGGTAATCAAGAGGCTCATGATTAGAATAAGCAGTAAACAGAACATTACAAAAAATAAAGTATAAAAAATTAGAATAAAATATTTCATCAAAGACATATGATAGAGAAGAAAAATGTAGTGAGAGTCATGTAGTGAGAGTGAGGATATCGAATGGATAGCCTATTTGCTTCACATGGATAGCCGGATGTTAAGAAAATACAAGAAAGGGTCCCAACATGTTGAGTGGATTATGGATTACCTTTGAAAAACTTCTGGGAGGACGTTAACAAGGTCGGTATGGGAAAATTGTGATCTTCATTGTGGGAAGGAACATCCATGCTGATGAAACTACAGATCTTTTTAAGCATTTTAAGAGAAGGGATGTGACATATTTGTCACAGAACACCATCGCTGTGTCAAAAAGGAATGCCATACGAGATCATGAGAGCATGTCTTCTTTCCAGGGTGGACTGACAAGTCCATGTGCCTGCTCCATTATGGATGAACCAATTTCATGAGCAGTGAAAAGTTCTAGCCAGTGACTTCATATCTAGGACTGATTTTTCAACATTTTTCATTTTAAAACAAATAGCCAGCCATGCCTTTCAACTATTCTTATTAAACATTCAGAAAGTCCCCAACTTCTTACGACAACCATCATAACCAATGAAGAGACAAAATTATACAGAGGGGAAAAACGGTGTCTCATATTCATATCAAAAACTGGTAGGGGAGAAAGGAATACATACAGTAAATGTGTCATTCCATTAGCGTTCACTATGGTCATTGATCACTTCAATACCAGATCAGAATATTAAGAATAATAATATTTTTATCAACTAGTCTTCAAGAGATATTGGGCATGTCATATCATAAAGCAAGAGGTTTAATCCTTATTCTCAAAATGTTTTATTCTTAAAGGTTAGAAGAGAAAGAAGTAGCCCTCTGTTAGAAGATGGGAGAAGTAGGGGGCTGAGAACTTGCTTTCTATGACTCACTGATCATTTAGACCTACAGTGATAGGCAGATACCTCTGATAAGTATCGCCAAAGGGTGAGGCTGGAATCATATTATACCCAAAGATACATATATCTCACAAAGATATATTAAATGCATTAAAACAGGTTTGTTTGCACACTGAGCAGTCTACTTACAAACTGGTGGAAGGAAAACCAAGTGTAGATAAAAATGACATGAAGACTAAAAAAAAAATCAACTTTTACTACATGTTCATAAAGATTAATAAAACAATTTAAATTTAATCAATGATTTTAATACAGTTTCACTGTTTTTAGTGTGTATTGTTAAAGAAAGCATTTAGTATCATTAGTTTTTTCACCTTTTTTTTTTTAGTTCAATAAAAATAATTTTGATAGGTTCTTTAAAACCTCAAATCAGCTTTATAGAGATACTTGGGTAGGTCCTATCTGACAGTTTGCAGATAGGATAGTTTTTAATTAAGGTTTATAACATTTTATATCTATACACATCATTTGAAAGTACATTCTGACTGACTATAATTGCAGAGGATCTATTCTTTATTGTCAAACTCCCCATTGCTCAGTAATTTCACTGCCCGCAGTGCCATTATTTCCCATAAGATATACTCTGCAAGGCACTACATACTTAATCTCTCTCATCCATTTAGATGAGATTCCACAAACACAAAATTTCCTTTATATAGATTGAAATGCATCTGGGTATTATTTCCCAGTGTTTCAATAACATTAAAATATTCGTTTTCAAATTCAAATGATCTTTGAAAAATTCATCTTGACATTTACACGTTCATTTCTTCCTTCTGTGTTCTAATAAAGGACTTTGAAAAAAATGAATCTGGATTTAATAGCCAGCAAAAATCATCATTTACACAAACCACTGTTGATCATCTTCATGTTAATCATTAATCCAAGACAAATGCATGTTTTGCTTCTTCAATGAGGAATAAAACCGAGGTGATTATTGAGAACCAATTTATAGCATTTTCTTCTAACAGTCAAATGATTCCTTAGATTAATGACTGTGGGATGTAACACCACAATTCAACTTTGCCCACTCTCCTACAGTTTCATTCGGTATTCTTTTTCTTTCCCACCTCTAGCCTCCATGTAGGGACATTATGTTCCATGTTTATTTGTTCATAAATTCTCCCCAAGTCAACACATTTTAGTTATGTATCTTTATGCAGCATGTTTACAAATATTTGGTTTCAAAGATTGACATAGAAAACATATTAAAAGGAGTCACCTGGGAGGGCTAGGTTCAAGTATTGCATAAGAAGAGCCTATAACATAGGAGGGAAGTAAAGCACCTCTTTATTAAAAATGATTTTATTTTATAGTCAACAAACATTCAGAATCACAAAAATGCACAACTAAAGAAGACCTCCGAGGCTATCCAGTCTAGACTAACTGTACCTGAAAAATAATCCTGTCTTTACAGTTTCCATGGCAAGTGACCTTTTAGTTTTAGCTTGAAGAACTCCAGAAAGTACAAATCTACTTCTTCATGAGGCAAACAATTCCATTTTTTGAGTGGCTTTAATTGTTAGGAATTTTTCCTTTACCTCAAGTCTAAATTTGCCCCTGAAATTTTGACTAGTTATGCTTAGTGCCACCTTCTAGAGCAAAGCAAAACAAATTGAAGTCCCTCTTTCTCATGTTGGCACTTTAAATACTTTGAATGCCACAATCGCATAGCACCTCTCCACCACGAGTCTTCACACTAAAACATCCCTCGTTCCCTCACTGGGTCTCATAAGACATGAATTCCAGGCCCCTCCCCACTCCAATTGCCCTCTTTTGCTCTCCATCCAAAAGGACTTCGCTCCAGATAAAAATCTAGAGTAGTCTAAAATAGATAAAGGATAGCAGGACTACAGCCATGATACTATGGCCCTTTAAATAAGACTACATTAGCTTTTTTTGTCTGCTATAGCACACTGTTGTCGCATCCTGAGCATTCATTCCACTAAAACTTCAAGATTATTCTCCAATTGTTGTCTAGCCATGATCTCTCATACTTATGAAAATGATTTATTTTTTACTCATGTACAAGGCTTTTACATTTATTATTTACATTCATTATTATTATTAATTAAATTTTGCCTTATTTAACTTGACCTAATTCTGTCACTCAATTTGCTAGTTACCCTTACTAGATCTGTGGCATCAAAAAATTGGATGAGTATGCCATTTATGCCTTTATTCAAAGAGATGATAAAAAATGTCTAAAAAGAAAATAATATGGTGCCAAGCTCAAATCCCTAGGGAATTCCACCTCCCAAGGTGACATCAAATAATAAATAACTTTGCTTAGGGCCTCTTCATTCAAACAGTTCTAAATCCACCAAAGTATACCAGAATCTTTATCTTTTCCCAAAAGAATTTCATGAGTAGCTTTTATGAGATGTTTTGCTAAAATCTAGGTGAGCTGTATCAACAACAATTTCCTGCTTTACTAGTTTAGAAATTCTTTCAAAAAAGTAAACAATATTCATGGGGTATGATTTGTTCTTGCTCATTTCATGTTGGGCCTTTCTGATTACTGCTTCCTTTTTTAGATTTTTCACTAATCATACCTTTCATTTTATATTCTACAGTTTTGCCAGGAAATGAAGCCAAGCTCACTGGTCTATATTTTGTGGTTTCTTTTTTTCATTTAAAATTCTTTTCTTTAATCAAGACATGTGCCCTTTTCCAATCCTGAAATACTCCTCATGTGTTCCATAGTCTTTCAAATATCCCTGACATTAATTCAGCAATCTTGTCCACCGGTTCTGGGGACTCCTCAAACTTGGTGTGATTTAGTGGAGAAAGGTAAAGTTTCAACTCACAATGTTAAATAGTGGTTTTACCTTGTTTTTATGGCTTCTGTGGAATTTGCTAATCAGAAAACTATGAATTTGCTTTTTATCATGGACGTTATCTATGTTATGTATCAACTGCACAAATACTTTCCTATAGAGCCTTTAGGAAGGCATGGACTAAGTCTTCTACACATGCTGCAAACGCCCTCCTGTATGATTTCAAAGTATGTAGTAAATAATAAGTGGGTGGCAATGACCAACTTTCATTTCAGATGTTCAAACCTCTTACAGATGTTTAGTATATAAGTGTTTAGAACATACTATTAAGTATATAGGTGACAAATACATTCACCACCTTTTAGACATGGAGAAATTAGACCACATAGATGGCTTCCCAGGGAGCAATCAGAACCAGACTCAGACCTATAATCTGAGCCTACAGTCCATGGCCCCAAAGAGTAATGACTTACATTTTTCCATACTGCAAAATGATTTTCATATAGAAGTCATAAATGTTCAATGGCCACTGAATTATATATAACATAGCTATTTTTGCAATGTGTAAGAAATCATGAAGCATTTTCCTTTGTTCTGAATATTCTGGGTTTTTTTGAGGGAGGAAGGCAGGACAATTGGGGTTAAGTGACTTGCCCAAGGTCACAGAGTTAGTAAATGTGTCAAGTGTCTGAGGCTGGATTTGAACTCAGGTACTACTGACTTCAGGGCCAGTGCTCTACTCACTGCGCCGCCTAGCTGCCCCTGCTCCGAATATTCTAAATGAACATTTTAAAAAATGATTTTAAAAAGTTGTATGTATCAGCTTTAAACAAGATTAAAACAATCAGTCATATTAAAAAGAATATTTTCACCTTCTAATAATATCAATCCCTTACATTTACCTAATGTTTCATATCTTTCATAGCTTATTCACTTAATTTTTTTTCATTTCATCTTCTAAACAACTCTGTGAGAACAATTCTGCAGAATAAATTTTATCTCATCTTAGAGGTGAAGAAACTGAGAGAGGAGAGGGGAAGGGAACAGAATAAACATTTATAAGAGAGAGAAAGGTAGGGGAAGGTAAAGAGATAGAAAGGAAAGAGAAGAAGAGAGAGTGGAGGGGGAGAAGAAGAAGGAGAAAAGGAAGATGGAGAGGAGGGAAGAGGGAAATAGAGAGGGACAGGGAAGAGGAAAGGGAAGCAGGAGGAAGGAGAGGAAGAAGAAGAAGGAAAAGCGAGGACGGAGAGGGAAAGGAAAAGGGAGGGGTAGGGGGGCCAGTGAGAAGGAAGAAGGGAGAAGGGAAAGAGAGGGAAACTCCTATAGCTATTACTGAATAAATTCACTACTGTGTACATGATTTTTATTTAAAAAGAAAAAAATCAGTCACCAGCTCCACAGTTCTGTAATTGTGAATGGCACTTAATTAAAGGAGATGGGAGGATGATTCAAGTGGAGGAGTATAGTGAGATGTTCCCAATATTGGTAACTGCTTAGTGAATCTACATTCCAGTGAACTCAACAGTTCTTCATTTGACTGGAAAATATGCCTTTATGTATAAGAGACATATTTTGTCAGAATATCTGAATGTATTTTCAGTCCTTATAGTTGAACATAAGAAAATCAAAGCAATACTTACCAGCTACCAAGTGATCTCTATTATCTCCTCTTATCAATTTTATTTACTGCTCCTTACCCACCACCAGCATACAGACTCCACTGCAGTGAGATCAGCTCTTCTACTTCTTTTTTGATCCATTTCCTCCTGTCTCCGCTAGCATCTTGGCCCTTCCAACATTCCCTCTAGTCCATAACCTTGGCATCTTCCTATGTGCTGGCTCTTTCACTGTTGCCTCAAAATATACCTCTGTCTCCCCAGGCCTTGAACAACTTTCACTTGGCTGTGCTATCTCCGTAAGGTATTTTTATCCCATACATTTTTTCTCTTTCACATCCAAATTCCCGGAAAAAGCTATCGATACTCATTGCCTCTATTTCCTTACCCCCTCTGATTCCTCATTCTGTAATAATCTAGTTTCTACCATTTTCTTTCAGCTGAAACTGCTCTAGTTTCTCCATATTGCCTCTAGGATGTAATACGAACTTCTAGGGAACTCAAAGTTCTTTGCGATCTGATTCTGGCCTACCTTTCCAAGTGTCTAACATTTTACTTACACTAACAATGTGTTTACTATAGTGGAATGTGGTATTCCTTCACTATCTCCATGCTTTGGTCCAGGCTGTCCCTCATATCTGGCATGCACTATTTCCCCACATTTAGTTTTTGGTATCCCTAATCTCCTTCAAGGCTCTACTTATGTACCACTAGTTGTTACTACTTTCTCCCTTCTCCTCAAATTAGCATGTATATACACTCAATTGTTTACGTGTAATAGTTCCCCAGTAGAATGTAAATTCCTTGAGGGCAGGGCTAGGTTTATTTTGTCTGTGTACCTCAGCCTGGCTTAAGATCTTACATAGTGTAGAAGCTTAATAAATAATCATTAGATTTAATTTGGATTCCTTTCAGTTCTTTTGCATTTAGAGGATCAACCAGTAACACCCACACCACAGCTTTAGTTCCTAAACAAACTTTGACCATCACTTCTGGTCCCAGCACCTCTAAGTAATGTGTTTTCTTCTGCATGACTGATCAAATGGCCGGAGCCAATATTTTAGAGGTAACTAGGATGCATGTAATGAGCTGTTTAAAAATCTTAACCTTGTTTTCCTTCCATCATTCCTATAAAATGCCTTTCTAAGGGTGGTGCACTTCCAAAAAAAAAAACCAACAACAAACAATGTTACTGTTTTTATAGGACAGTGTGCAATGGAGGTTTTTTGTTTTGTTTTTTATAGAAGAGCTCAAGACATGAAATTAACCTTGGCTAAGAGAGTGACATTTCTTTCTCCTCATCCAAAGGCACCAAGGAACACTAAATACCACACCTGTGATTTAACAAGATCGGATAAGATAACATATGCAAGACACTTAGCAAATCTTAAAACAACGTATAAGGGATAGCTAATATTACTATTATTGCTACTATTATTGACTTCATTAGTGTAATGAAAAGGTCACAATTAACAGACTCCAATAGCTCTAGTTTCAGAATCCTTCTTTAACTTTATGTATGGAATTAATTCAATGTTACTTATCTTTTACAAAGACAAATCTATTTTATCATTGCTTCCTTTCATATCACTACGTTGTTCAAGTTTTACAAAGAAGTATTTAATATGAACTCAGTCCTTTTATACATGAATGGAAATTCTATTTTAAAGCAGAAAATAAGACAGTAGTACTAATCTAGTCAGACTGACTGTGTCTATGACTTAGTAGTTAAGTTGTAGGGAGTTTCCTAAGGCACACAGAGTTTAAAATATTTGGCCAGGGTCACATACTTAGTGTCAAGTGACTAGTTTTGTCTTCTTGATTCCAAACCCAGACATTCTATTAACTCTACCAGGCAGCACTTCCTCCTTAGCTATAGAGATTTTTTGGAAGAGGATTAAAAATAATCAAAAACATTATTTTAAATTATTAATAAGTTGACTTAGAATCCATAACACAAATAATACATATTTGAAAAATATGGATTGTAATATGTATTCTCTAATCACATATTAAGTTCACTAGGTTGGGTAAATGCTGAAGATCACTTGAGATTATACATGAATACAAAACACCAACATAAAGACCTAGAAATTATCCAGCAGCGAGGAGGTCATGAGGGCTGGAGGAGACTATAACAGTACCATCCACAAATAAAATCATCTAAAGCAGCCCACCAACAATTAAGATTCTCTCTTGCATTTACAGCTGGTATAGGGTATCTTCCATGACTTGAACAAACACCTTTGGTGAGTATTACACCTCTTACATTTTCATTATTTAAAGTCCAATTCAAGGTCACACAGTTAACAGAAGAATGAGGATTATAACTTAATTCCCCAATTAATCATTTTGGTGATTTTTTTAACCTATGTCATGCCAATTGGACTGTTTAAATGTCTGTATTTGAAAGAGAAAATTAAAATGCTTCTGGTTAAGAGGGAAAAAAAATTAGGAAACAAACCTAATTCAAGCTTTTAAGGTTTCATGTTTTTGCTTTTTCTTTAAATTTTCTAGATAAACAACAGAGATAATATAAATCTTAGAAATCTACCAAAAATTCCCACTTGGTGAATTGCAGAACTAATCATCATCTTCAAAGGGATTGAAATATGGTATGGTAAATATTATTATTAACCTCCTCTTCATACCTCAAGGAAGTGAATTATAAATACAAAATAACCAGAAGTTGAGTATATAAATCATCATTAGGGTGTTTTTTTAATGCTGCTAATTAGGACAACTTCACAAGACAGGCCATTTCAAGATTATTACAAAGGGCTAGAACACAATAAATATTTGTTAGCTCTTTAAGAATAATGTACTAGAAGAGACCTCTGTCCTCCAATCTTTCATCCCTTTATCTCTTCATCCCACTTTCCCATCAATACCACCACTAATAAACCTTCTCTAAAAGAGGATGAAGCAGAATACAAAGAGGTTCCCTCACCAGGCACAAAAAGCAAATCAGGTAAATAAATCTCTTTGAAGTTTTCATTTTTTCTCTTTTCAGCTAACATGCTGAAGACCAGGGCATTGGTTAGATACAGAGCCCATTTTATTCCATTGTCATCAGTTTTTAATATGATATTATCTTTGAACTCTAGTGTAGCTATGTTTTAAATAACAATCCATTTAATAGAAGCTGTACATTGTAGCCAGAAAGTCACCAGAATAATCAATAATGATAGCCACGATCCAAACAGACATTTAGAGAAAAAAAGAATAGTGCATATGGATTATAGATATGATCCTATATTCCAATTCACAGTGGACCAAATTACTTCATGCTGTTCAAAATTTAAATTTGACTCTTGGTGTGACTCTTATCTTGGGAATAATGGGGTTCTAGCCCCATTCATCTCTTTTTCTCCTCCTCTACTGACCCCCAGGGCTCTACTATGATTGAAATCTTCACCAAATAAAAATATTAGTGCCACCATAACACAGAATATGTCATTAATATTATGTTTTAAGCAATCATTAAAAAAAATGAGTTGTAGGACACTTCTGCAGATGGAACTAAGATGGTAGAGAACTGAAAGCATTCAGCTGAGCTCTCTCAACATTCCCCTCTAAACAATTTTAAAATAACACCTTAAACCAAATTCTGGAGGAGTCGAGCCAACAAAAGGTCAGAGTGAGACATTTTCCCAGCCCCAGATAACTTAAGAAATCTTAAAGACAGAGACAGAAGGGCAGAGTGACCTAAAGCCCTTGTGGATGAAATATCAGTGATGGGACCAGTGGTAAGAAAAGAAGCAGTAACTTCAGGAGCTCTCGAGCCAGAAAGAGTAAGGGGATCAGACAACTGGTCAGAAAGAGATTACAGGAGATCCCTGTGCTAGCACTTGATGCAGGACCAGACTCTGTTTGTCAACTCTATATCTTCTTCTGGACTGTATTTTAAGGGCAGAGAGAAGCATTTTCGGTTAAGAAGCAGTGAAAGCCCCAATAGACATTACTGGTTTTGGTCATAAGAGATCAAGGCCCTGGGGAACAGTATCATTTCTAGTCCCAAGAAATCAGGGATGCTGAGGAGCAGTATTGCAATCCCAAGGAATCAGGCACCCTTCCTGGATGGGAAGGACCAGAGTGCAGACCAGAACAGTGACCTCACCTTTTCCCAGATGACACCACCTTGGAAGCACCAAAAACTTTCAGACCTTGAGAACTAGTTCTAAAAACAGCAATATGAAAAAGCCTGAAGCTTGAGACAGTGCCCTTACTCTCTTCCTGCTGGGAACAGAGACTAACTTTAACATATGGTTTGAAATCAGAAATTAGCATGAAAAGATGAGCAAAAAACAACAAAAACAGAATGTGATCCCACAAAACTGCTATGGTGACAGGGGAGATCAATACTCAAACTCGGAAGACAATGAACAAAAAAACAGCTATGAGCTAAGCCTCAAAGAAAAAAAAATGTGAATTAGACACAAGCCCAACAAGAGTTCCTGGAAGAACTAAATTTTTTTTCAAAATCAAATAGAAGTGATAGAATAAAAAATTAGTAAAGAAATGAAAGCAAAGGAAGAAAATTATGAAAAGACAATTAATAGCTTGTTAAAGAGGCACAAAAAATACTGAAGAAAATAACACCTTAAAAAACAGAATTGGCCAAATATAAAAAGAGACATGAAAAATCACCAATGAATATAACCCCTTAAAAAGCAGAATTTGCCAAATAGAAAAAGAGATACAAAAGATGATTGAAGAAAATAATTCCTTAAAAATTATAACTGGACAAATGGAAGCTAATGGCTCCATGAAACATCAAGAAACAAAGTCAAAAGAATGAGAAAGAATAGGAGAAAATGTGAACTATATCATCAGAAAACAACTGACCTAGAAAAGAGATTGAGGAGATATAATTTAAGAATTATTAGACTACCTTAAAGCCATGACCAAAGAGTCTTGACATGATATTTCAAGAAATTATCAAGAAAAATTGTCCTGATATCCTAAAACCAGAGGATAAAAATAGAAATCAAAAGAATCCACAAATCACCACCTGAAAGAGATCCCAAAATGAAAACTCCCAGGAATATTATGGTCAAATTTCAAAGATCCCAGGTCAAAGAGAAACTACTTTAAGCAGCCAGAAAGAAACCACTCAAATACAGTAGAGCTACAGTCAGGATGACACAAGATTTAGCAGCTACCAGAAGCTTGGAATATGGTATTCTGGAATTAAAAAGAGTTGGGATTACAACTAAGAATAGCCTACCCAACAAAATTAAGTATAATCCTTCAAGGGAAAAAATGGATCATAATGAAATAGGGAATTTTGGATCATTCCTGATTAAAAGACCAGAGTGGAATAGAAAATTTGACTTTCAAGATTCAAGAGAAGCATTAAAAAGTAAACATGAAAGAGAAATCATAAGGGACTCAAAAAGGTTAAACCAATTTACCTTTATATGTGGGGAAATGATGCAGATAACTTCTAAGAACCTTATCATTATTAGGGCAGTTAGAAATATTCTACATTGAAAGAGGTCATGAGAGTGATTCAATTATGTTGGGATAAGATAACAAAATAGATGAGAAAGGAATGCCTTTGAAGAAGGGAGAAGGAAGAATAGGGAAAATTATCTCACATAAAAGAGGAACACAAGGAAAAGTTTTTATAGTTGAGGGAAAAATGGTGGGGAGGGGCAGATGATACTTCAACTTCATATCTAAATTGGTTCAAAGAGGGAAAATATATATATATTATAGATATGTATATATACATATGTGTGTATGTGTACATATATATATATGCACATACATATACATACATACTCAATTAGTAATCAAACCTATCTTACCTAATGGAGAACTAGAATGGGAAAGCAATAAAGGAAAGTGAGGTGAAAAAAGTGAGGGCAGATAAAAGAAAGTAGTGGTCAGAAGCAAAACAGACTTTATAGGAGTGACAGGATAAAAAGAGAGAAGGAGAAACAGAAGAAAATAGGATGAAGGGAAATTCACAGTTAGTAATCATAACTGTGAATATGAATGGGATGAACTCACCCATAAAACGGAAATGGATAGCAGAATGGATTAGAAACAATCTGTTGTTTACAAGAAACACACTTGAAAGAGAGAGACACACAGAAAGTCAAATAAAATAAGGGGCTGGAGCAGAATCTGTTATTCTTCAGCTGAAGTGAAAAAAGCAGGGGTAGCAGTCATGATCTCAGACAGAGCAAAAGCAAAAATAGACCTAATCAAAAGAGATAAGCAAGGAAACTATATCTTGCTAAAAGGAACCATAGACAATGAAGGAATGTCAGCACAAAACATATGTGCACCAAATGGCATAGCATCCAAATTCCTAAAGTAAAAGTTAAATGAAATATGGGAGAAAATATACAGTAAAGCTATTCTAGTGGGGGACCTCAACTTTGCCCTTTCACAGCTAGGTAAATCTAAACATAAAATAAATAAGAAAGAAGTCAAGGAAATGAATAAAATCTTAGAAAAGCTAGATATGATAAACTTCTGAAGGAAACTGAATGGGAATAAAAAGTAGTGTATCTTTTTCTCAGCAGTATCTAGGAATAGAAAGGAATATACCTTTTTTTAGTTATACATAGAAACTTCACAAAAAATGACCAAGTTTTAGGGCATAAAAAGCTCACAAAGAAATAAAGAAAAGCTGAAATGTTGAATGCACTATTTTCATACCTTGGTACAATAAAAATGCATCTAATAAAGGGCTATGGAAGCAGGGATTAAAAATTAATCGCAAACTAAATAATCTAATCTTAAAGAATGAGTGGGTCAAAGAACAAACTATATAAACAATCAATAATTTCATTAGAGTGATAATAAGTAGACAACATTCCAAAATTTTGGGATGCAGCCAAAACAGTATTTAGGGGAAATGTTATATATCTAAATGTGTACATCAATAAAAGAGAGAAAGAGCAGATCAATGAAGTGGGCATGCAACTAAAAAAAAAACTAGAAAAAGAACAAATTAAAAATCTCCAGTGAAGCACCAAAACAGAAATCCTGAAAATCAAAGGAGAAGTTAAATTGAAAATTTTAAAAAGCCATTGAATTTATGAATATACCTAGAAATGAATTTTATGAAAAAAATCACAACAGAATAGGTAAACCATTGGTTAATTTGATTTAAAAAAAAGAAAACTAAATTGCTAATATTAAAAATGAAAAGGGTAAATGCACCACCAATAAAGATGGAATTAAAGCATTTATTAGGAGTTGTTTTACCCAACTATATGACAGCAAAACTGACAATCTTAGTGAAGTAGATGAAAATTTAAAAAAGCAAAATGCCTAGATTAACAGAAGAAGAAATAGGATACTTAAATAATCCTATCTTAGAAACAGTACTTGAAGAAACCATTAACAAGCTTCCTAAGAAAAATTGATTTACAAGTGAATTCTACCAAACACTTAAGCAGGAATTAATCCCAATACATAAACTATTTGGGAAAAAATAGGTAAAGATGGAGTTTTACCAAGTTCCTTTAATGACACAAATGTGGTTTTGATACCCAAACCAGGGAGAGTAAAAACAGAGAAAGAAAACTGTAGACCAATTTCCTTAATAAATATCGATGCAAAAATTTATATAAAATACTAGTAAGGAGAGCATAGCAACATATCACAAAGATCATACACTATGACCAGGTGGTATTTAAACCAAGAATGCAGGGGTAGGTCAATATTAAGAAAACCATCAGCACAATTGACCATATCAATAACCAAAAAAAGAAAATCAACAAAAAATAATATGGTTGTCTCAATAGATACAGAAAATGCCTCTGATAAAATACAATACACATTCCTATTAAAAACCACAAGAAAGCATGGGAATAAATGGAACCTTTATTGGAGAAAGGCTCCATTTATTCCCATGCTTTCTTGTGTTAAAGTAATATGTATGTGTGTATATACATACATGTATATATATACATATACATATGTATATATATATACATATACATATATGTGTATGTATATATATATACATGTATATATATGTATATATAACAGGGCTAAACTTCCCAATAAGATCAGTGGTGGAGTAAAGATGTCCGTTATCACTACTATTATTCAATATTGTACTAGAAATGCTAGCTATAGCAATAAGACAAGAAAAAGATATTGAAAGAATAAAAATAGGCAAAGAGGAAACAAAACTATCACTCTTTGAGATGATATGATGGTTAACTTGGAAAATACTACAGAATCAACTAAAAAACTACTTGAAATAATTAACAACTTCAGCAAAATTGCAAGATATGAAATAAACCCACATAAATCATCAGCATTTCTATATATTACCAACAAAGCCCAGGAGGAAGACAGAGAAATAGAAATTTCATTTAAAATAACTGCAAATGATATAAAATGCTTGGGGAATCTACTTGCCAAGACAAACCTAGGAATTACATGAACACAGTTACAAAACCCTTTTCACACAAATAAAGACAGAACTAAACAACTAGAGAAACATTAATTGGTCAGGGGTAGGCTGAGCCAATATAATAAAAATGACAATTCTTCCTAAGTTAATTTCCTTTTGAATGCCCTACCAATCAAACTGCCAAAGAATTATTTTATAGAGCTGGAAAAGATAATTTAAAAAAAAATTTATCTGGAAGAATAAAAGGTCAAGAATATCAAGGTAATCAGTGAAAAAAATATGAAGGAAGGCTACCTAGCAGTTCCACATTTCAAACTGTGTGATCATCAGAACAATCTGGTACTAAGAAATAAAGTCGTGGACCAGTGGAATAGATTAGGTACATAATATACAACAGTAAATGACCATAGTAATTTAGCATTTGATAAACCTCCAAATCAAAGCTTTTGGGGTAAGAACTCAACATTAGAAAAAAAATGCTGAGGAAAACTGGAAAGTAGTTTGGAAGAAACCAGGCATAGTTCAATATCTCATACTGTATCAAGATAAGGTCAAAATGGATAAACTAGACATAAAGAGTAATATCATAACGAAATTAGAGGTGCATGGAAAAATGTACATATCAGATCTGTGAATAAGGGGAGAGTTTATGATCAAATAAAAGATAGAGAGGATCAAGGGAAGTAAAATTGATAATTTTATTTACATGAAATTAAAAGTCCTTTGCAGAAATAATACTAACACAGTGCAAGTTAGAAGCAAAACAGGAAAATGAAAAACAATTTACAAGTTTCTCTGATAAAGGCTTCATTTCTCAATATATAGGGAACTGAGCCAAATTTATAAAAATAAAATCCATTCCTCAGTTGATAAATGGTCAAAGGATATGAACATGCAGTTTTCAGAAGGAGAAATCAAATCTATCAATAGTCCCAGGAAATGCTCTAAATCACTACTAATTAGAGAAATGCAAATTGAAACAACTATGAGATACCACCTCACACCTGTCAGATTGGCTAATATAACAGAAAAAGAAAATGACATATGCTGGAGGGGATGTAGAAAAATTGGGACATGAATGCCCTGTTGGTAGAGTTGTGAACTAGTCTAAGGAGAACAATTTGGAATGATGCCCAAGGGGCTATCAAATCACACATATCCTTTAATCCAGCATACCATCACTAAGTCTGTACCCCAAAGAGATCATAAAAAGGGAAAAGGACTCACACATACAAAAATATTTAAAGCAGTTCTTTTTGTGGTGGCAAAGAATTGGAAATAGAGTGGATGCCCATCAATTAGGGAATGACTAAACAAGTCGTAGTACATGATTGTGATGGAATTCTACTGTGCGAGGAGAAACGATGAGCAGCAGAAGGGTTTCAGAAAAACCTGAGAAGACATGAACTCGTGCAAAACGAACTGAGCAGAACCAGGATAACACTGTACAAAGTAACAGCAATATTTTAAGCATGATCAATTGTGAAAAACTTAACTACTCTGGTCAAGAAAATGATCCAAAACAATTCCAAAGGACCCATGATGAAAAATGCTATCCGCCTCCAGACAGAGAACTGATAAGCTCTGAAAGCAGATTGAAGCATACTGTTAAAAAACTCTATTTCTCTTGTTTTATTTTTTGTCTGTGTTTTCTTTTGCAACATAGCAAATAGGGAAATATATTTTGCATGACTTGATATCTATATGTAACTGATATCAAAGTGCTTGCTTTCTCAAGGAGGGGAGAAGGTAAGGAGGGAGGGAGGAGATTTGGAACTCAAAATTTCTTTAACTTTTATTGTTAAATTTTTTTACATGTCATTGGTAAATATTAAATAAAATAAATAAAAATATATTTTAAAATGAGTTGTAAAGAAAAGTAAATACCAATTTTATTGTGATTTTTTTGAGCCCAAGGCATAAATTTTTCTAACAGAAATCAGTCCAGGAAATATAGGAAGCTCTCAAGACTAAAATTCTATACACACACACACACACACACACACACACACACACACACACACACTATAATTCTAGCAAGAAAAAGACTTGTTGAAAGAGACATATGTGGATATATAGGGAACTCATCAATGAATTTAGAATTTTTAAAAACAAAAGATGGAAGCAAAGCCAGGTAATAGAAGTTAAATACAAATACATAGAGGACATTATCCTATATGAATAGTTTACACAGAGTGCTGAGGTTCATAATAAGCTCAGGCTGATGAGGAAAACAAAGGACAACAAAGATTTTTTTAAATTTTTTTTTTCCTTGTTGCTGTTGTTCTGATCTGTTTTTAATTGTATTCCAAGAAAAAAGAAATATTAGAGAAAGAACAGGACCACCGTTACTCAGGGTATATGGGAAAATGAGAAATGATGACAGAGAGAAGGCTAAGCTGCTCACTTCTAATTTGCTTCTGTTCTACCCATCAGAAAGAATGACTGTCCATCAGGAGAGAGTGGAACAAAAATGGATGATTGGGGTGGTGATAGCCAAAACAAGATAATAGGATAATATCTTGAGACTCAAGATAAGACCTATGTGATGATAGCAGCATAAGATAACTGGGATAAGATCACTTAGCTGCCCTTGATGAATTCATCCACCTTTTGGCCCAGATGAATTATATCTCTGAGTACAGAAAAGACAATATTGGTAATATTTGAAAGTCATCGGACCATCCACACAACGCATTTTGCCTAACCATGCCAATTGACAAATGATCTGGGCTCAGAATTGAACATAAGAATATAAGAAAATCAAATTAGAGCACGTTTGGGAAAGTTGGCACTGTTCTCAATGACCCTTAGCTGCTTTCTAACATAAAATATCTATTAACTTGCAACAGTATTTTCGAGGTTGATAGTACATGATTATGGATCATGAAACATGACCCATCACAGAAGGATCAAAGTACAATTAACCCAAAGACAGTCAAAAGATTCCTAGTAGGTATTAAGAGGGTGCAGCATGTTATCAATAACATGTCAGTGATTGTGGCATAAAACACATACATTTTCAAGGAAATACATGAGAGTAATGGACAGCCCAAGTGCTACACTATTGTCCACAAAAAGAGAAAGGGTTCCAGCATATTGAATGAATACTACATGGAGAATTTATTTAAAGATAAAGGCCAAGAATCATACAGGGGATGAAAGCATGGGGAGGTTGTAATCTGAATTTGTCCAAGAACTATCCACACCAATAGGGTCCCAGGTCTATCAAATAAGAATCTTTACTATCAGCTTGTTTTCTTTTCCTTAGAAGCCCAAAGCATAAAATTTATAGAATTAATTGGGGCTTTTGGATAGTTGGGCTCCAATTTATCAAAGTATTATTATGTGTTCAAACTTTTAATCATGTATGAAAGAAATGTCAAGATTTATCAAATAATCACTATGCAATAGATCTTACCTATTAAAATACCTCTTCCTCATTTGTAAAGTAGATGAGGTATGAAGCCCAAGAGACCATTACCATTCAACATTGACGTGAAAATTTAAGACTGCCAGATGAATGAAATTAATTCATGTTGAACTAGCAATTCCTGCCCTACCTACCTCAGAGTGTTGTGACGATCAAATAAGATGAAAGATTCTTTGAACTCTTAAGAGCACTGAATAAATGAAAGTTACCATTAGTTTTATGATTAGCAGAATGGAGTAGTAGATAGAGGTGGCTTCAGAGCCAGGAAGACTTGATCTCAAATCTGACTTCTCATACTTTCTGGCTGTGTGTTCCTGGGCAAGTCACTTAACATCTCAGTGTTCCATGCAACTGTCTAAAATAATGGTTGCAGAAGAGTTACCAACCTGCTTTAGTAGAGAAAGCTTCCTCATCTGGAAATTTTCTATACTGAAGAAATTGCAGGTCCAGTTCCTATCCCTATAATTAATATCAATGATTTACTAAATAGCATGAGAAGTTACAAAAAGTCCAGTGTGTCTACCAAAGTATTGTCTATTAATTAATAATAATCAATCACTTTCTTAAGCTATTCCTGTATCTCCTTCCTATGCTATGCACCCCCCAACACACACACATCACATACACACACACGCGCACACACACACACACTTCTTTTTCAGAGCTTCTGACAGAAGCGTGTGCAACTTCAGCAAATTTATTGGCCACAGGTTTGTATAAAAATGAGAAGTGGCATATTCAACATTACTCTAAGCAAAAAACAAACAAATAAAAAACTTTATTAATTTTCACTTCGCTTTACCAATTTAATGATGATTTTATTTGTCATTAAGATCCTAAGGCAAAGAAAAACCAAAAGTAACTTCTGAATTATCAAAGAAGGCTATCTAGGTGCCTCTCATGATCTATATAATAATTCTAATAACTAGAATATTTCTCATTAAGTAGAGCATAATATCTATTAACTATATCCAATAGGAAAATATGCAACTGCTAATTGCCTTGCATATAAATTATTCAAATATGGTAGATAATTGGGAGTTCGCTTTGGAGATATGACTCAGTTAAAGGACAATGACCACTACTCACCAGCTTGAAAGCCCTCTTGCAAGTTCTGAAACCCTCCTCAGTGAAATCCCATGGAAAAAATGATAGAGTTTCAGACAGACCATGCTTATGTAAATTGACCATTCCCTGACACTACACAATGACACAAAAACAGGCATGTACCTTTTGTCATTAGTTCCTTGTTACTACCATCTTTTCTTCTTCTGTTACAAGCATCTTTTCTTCTTCTGTTACAAGCATTAGGAAATTCAAACAGCAAAGCTGTGGGTGGGGGATGGGAAAGCTCCTATACCCTCTAAGTAATCCTTCTTACCTCAGAATAAGAAAGGATTGTGATGGTAAACAAAATTAATATCAATATGAAGTATATTGTTGTTATCAAGAATAATTAATAATTATTATTTATTTTATTTATTGTTATTTATATTATTTTAATATAACATATTATTATATAAAATAATAATAATTAAGGCTTCTCCCACTTACCTTCTCTCTCATCCTTTCCCTTCCTTTTAATATATTTATAAAAACTTTGAACCTCTATAGAGTCAATGAAAAACAAAGGTCTCATTGGACTTTCTATTATTCTCATTCTTATTCCTGTGAAGGAAGGCCAATTAACAGTTTTCTTTTTCTCAATTCTTCTATCTAAAGTACTCAAGGCAAAACACCCATATAACTAGTGACCAGTAACACTAATAATGAAATCAGCTCTATCAAATGGCAAAGATAGAGAAGACTCCTATGCATATTCTGAGCACAAATCATTTGGCTCTTGCCAAATAATATATAACATTTGCTGGAAGGAAAAGTTAAAGGGATTGTTGAATTAGCATGAGACCACATAGATCTGAAACATTTACAGACCTGTCCAAAAAACCTTCTCTGCCAAAATGGCACTTTTTATAGGCATTCGTAAGGGGGAAAACCTATGCTGAAAGGCAAAAAGTGGTATTTTAAATGCACTATATAACAGGAAAGTCTTACAAAGTTCACCAAGAAGGCTACATAGATAATATCAGCTCTCAGCTTTGAGCAGAGTTCTAAAAACCTTGAGAACTCTCCCAGCCATCTCTTGGAATAAATAATGGAACAAAAGACTTGCCAGTCCTTTTTTTGGATTCCCCTTCTCCCTTCCCCCTTCCTCTTTTGGCCATGATTCTAATGTAAAAGTACCCTGTCTCATAAAACTCACTTCGCAAAACACAGTTTTAAAGGAAAAATTTATAGACCTACATCGGCTAGCAAAAAATAGAAATTTTTTTCCAGTTAGCAACAGAATACACAATTGTTAATTATAAGATTCAGCCTAGCATTTTTAGGACTTCCAGGAGACTTGTATAGGAAGATTAGAGATGAGAAAGGGAAACCTAGTGACATGGTATTTGATTGAAGACAGTTAGCATTTAGGGGATGATGACCAAATTTTCTCTTTTCCATGGAGACCAAACAAGAGGAAATGAGCTGAAATTTAATCACTAGGATGAGCTTCCTATCTTTGAGTGTATGACAAAATGTGCTAATAAGGGGGGCACTAATAATGTGATTTCCTACTCTAGAGGTCCTTTAGAATTGAATATTACATTTGTCAGATCACTAAGGTATGAGGTAAGGCATTTTCAAAGAAAATTTGGAATAAAGCCCTAGCATAGAAGACTGAATACAACTCTCAAAGGTGATTATTCAATTCCCAGCAGTAAGATTAAACTCATTTTATAGTCTACTACATAAATTATCTAATATATAAAAACTTGTTAAAACACATATTTCTTCGTATTAGTAAAATTACAGCCAGCTCATCTCTTATTCTAATGATACATTCTCTGCGTATCTTTTCCCCCACTTTTCTTGTGCACATTATTGTTACTGATTAATATACTATAGATTCCCCACACCCGCTGTTTATCTTTCCATAACCATTTGGGTCATAAGCAGTTTGGATTCTTTGGAAACTCTGGTGGCTCCAGATTTGCAGGCATATAGCATCACCAGAAGAATGTTGGTGATAGAAGGATGTGATTTTTCGTCAATATGGGATCATTAAAATCATTAACACAACTCCCCAGACAAAATCCAGCCTCTTTACTTTCCTACTGTTCAATTCTAGACCAGATCATTGTCTATATTGTAGCATCTGTCTAAGACACATGTTCTGTTGGGCCAGTTCTGTGGACTGCCTAACCATCTGTGTGCCATTCAATACAATAGATGCTTTTCATCCATTTGATATTTTTTCCGTATATCCCGTGATAGAGCCAAGGATGGCAGATGGAGATTGCACCAGGATTCACAGAACATTAAACAGAAAGTCTCCAGCATGTTACTGGACCTTCTATAGGGAGTTAATGGGAGGACAAGGAAAAGAATTGTCTAACACGCTAAAGCACAAGGTTGGGTCGTGAGTGACACTATTGGGAGGGAGGACCAGCATCAGGGAGATCAGAGATCTATCAAGTATTGAAGTACGTGAAATCATTTCCCAGAGTCTCTAAAAGACTCTGAAATAGAATGCTGCATTTGTAAATATAGTCTCTCCTAATCTTCCCATTTCTGTTAATGGCGCTATCTTTCCAGTCATTCAGGTTGAAAAGCTGCATCATCTTTGAGCCATCCCTCTCCCTCACTACCTTCCAATCAGGTTCCAGAATTTGGTATTTCTGTGAGTGATAACAATACTACTGCCACTGCTATTACTAATGATGATGATGGTGATGATTTACAAAGAATTTTAAAGTTCGCAAATTGCTTTGGAGATGTTTTTTCATTTAATCTTCATAACAACCTTGAGACATGCTATTATTATCCTTATTTTATACATGGAAACTGAAGCAGGCAGAAATTGGCTTGTCTAGGGTCAAACGGCTAGTGTCTGAGGCTAAATTTGAACTCAGGTCTTCCTGGTTCCAAACCCACTGCTCTATCTACGGGGCCACCTTGCTACTTCTACCTTCTAAATATTTCTTCAAATCATTTCCTTTTTTTCCTTTCATATAGTCACCAACCTAATTCAGGCCCCCATAATCTCTCCGCTGGATTATATTTATATCTCCATAGATTTTTAATTGGTGTCTCTGAATTCATTATCCCCCTCCTCCAATTCATCATTCACAAAAATGCCAAAATAATCCTTCCGATGTGCAATATGACCAGTACCTCCTTTGTGCAAAACTTCTAGTGACTTCTTATCAAATGCCTATATAATCTAAAAAGAAAATCTTTAGTCTGACAATGACACCTAAATCTGCCTCCACCCCCACCACCCCCCAAGCAATCTGACTCCAACCTATCTTCATCCTTATTTTAACAATGTCAGTTTATGGTGGTCCAGGGACAAGTCAAGAGCTACAGAAACACAAACCAGTCATAGTGGGGCCCCAGTGGTAAATACAAAGAAAGAATAGAGGTGCAAGTTCCAATATTCAATCTGAAATATTTGGATATAAGCAAGGTTTTAAATGCCAATGGGGAGGAACGAACTCCTGGGATACCATAAGCTCCTTCTGGGCCAGCCCAGCCTGGACAGACTCTTTGTTGGGCTCTGCTTCCTAAATTCAACTTTAACATGAGTGCAAGGACCAATCCCTAGGATTCACTGCAAGTGGTGGAGTCTGAGCAAAAGGATAGTTAGATTCCTCCTCCTTTTCACCTCTGTTGATCCTCTCTAATCTCTGGTATTAAAAAGTGGAGAAATTTCTGAGCCAAAACCTCCTGGATCCAGAGAATTGGTTCTTCTAGTATGTCTTTGATATTTTCATTCTGACATATAGGGAAGAATTAACTCACACCCTCAAGTGCTTTCTCCAGTGGGGTCTTCAATTCCAGGTGAGTACTATAAGTCTGGAAGAATATAAAGGTCCCTGAAGTGAGTGGGGCCCATAAGATAGGGAATAAGAGTTATTTGGACTGTTTATAGGCTTAAGTACAAGCTTTTGTATTTATTGTTATTGTTGGCTTAAACAAAGTCTATACAATATTCTTTTAAAAGTAATTGTTTGGTTTTGGTCTGAATGCTTATTTAGGAGAAGGACCTTTCTTCTTTCTGTATAGAGACTCAGGCAAGAATCAAATTCTGATATTCCTGAGAGAAATGAGGAAAAGGAGATAAGCCAAAAAGAATATGATTATTGAGAAACTCTCAATACTGAATCATATCAGCTTTGTTCTTTGGTTCTTGGCCATGAGTTACATACATTTTATGACCAAAAGTTAAGCTTTTTTGATTGAGATGATATTACTAATTTCTTTCTCCCTCTCAGGTCCTGTTAGTTATCAATAATTAACTATATTAGGGAAGAATCTAAGAGGAGACTAGAAGCAATTGTGCTTTCTATGATGCATAGAATCATTTTCTGAAATCTTGTGCCTAATCAGTCAATCAATCAAATCATTCAACAATTTATGTAATAGGTACCTTCTACTCCCTTTTTTCTATTTATTCTATTTTTAATTTGTGGAATAAAACAAGCATTTCAATACCAGCACAATAAAAAAGATGATTGCATATGAAATTGCAAATCTGCTATGTACAACTTGCTATTCCTTTCAAATAGACAACAAAATGATCAGGTAAATTTCTTTTGTTTTCTTTCCTCCCCCACCCCACCCTAGAGATGGCTACCACTAGACAGAAATAGATATATGTGAGTGTGTGTGTGTGTATGTGTAAAGGTATTCCATATATACTTCTATTTATCAGTTCTTTCCCTGGATGCAGATAGGGTCTTTCTTCATATGTGCTTTATAGTTAATTTGGGTATTTATGATAGACAAAATAACTTATTCACTTAAAGTTGTTCTTAAAACAATATGGCTGTTACTATATGCAGTGTTCTCTTGGTTCTGCTCATTTTGCTTTTCATTATTTCATGTGTCTTTCCATTTTTTTCTAAAATCATAGAGCTCATCATTTCTTATAGCACAGCAGTATTCCATCATAATCGTATACCACAACTTGTTCATCATTCAGCAATTGATAGTCATCCCCACAATTTCCAATTCTTTGCTAGAACATATAGGTTCTTTTCCTTTTTCTCTAATCATCTTTGGAAACAGACCAAGTAGTGGTATTGCTGGTCAAAGGATATAGGTAGTTTAATAACTCTTTGGGCATAATTCCAGATTGTTCTCTAAAATGATTGCATCATCTCACAATTCCACTAATAATGAATTAGTATTCCAATTCTTCCACATCCTCTCTGACATTTGTCACTTTCCCCTTCTATCATTTTAGCCAATCTGATGGGTGTAAAATGATATCTCAAGACTGTTTTAATCTGCATTTCTCTAATAGATAATGATTTAGAGCATTTTATATGACTATAAATTGTTTTGCTTTCTTCATTGGAAAACTGCCTGGTCATAACCTTTCACCATTTATCAATTGTGGGTTGACTCATATTCTTACAGATTTGACACAGCTCCTTATATATTTTAAATGAGACTTTTATTTGATTAACTGTCTATAAAATTTTCCCCAATTTTCTGCTTTCCTTCTGATCTGGGTTACATTTGTTCTACTTGTACAAAACCTTTGTAATTTACTGTAATCAAAATTACCTATTTTATACCTAACTTTGATCTCTGTCTCTTATTTATTCATAAGTTGTCCACCTATCCATAAGTCTGATAAGTACCACGTTCTTCTAATTTTCTTGTAAAATCTCTCTTTACAACTAGGTCATGTATCCATTTTGACTTTGTCTCGACAAATGGTATGAGGTATAGGTCCATACCCAGTTTCTTCCATGCTGCTTTCCAGTTTTCCCAACACTTTTTACCAAATAACAAATTCTTATCCCCAAATCTTAAGTCTTTACATTTGTCAAATACACGGTTACTATGTTTATTTTGCTATAACTTATGTCTACTCTGTTCCATTGATCTGTCTTTCTATTTCTTAGCCAGTACCACATAATTTTGATAATTATTGTCTTATAAATAGTTTAAGATCTGACACTGCTAAACCTTCTTCCTTTACATTTTTTCATTATTTCCTTTGATATTCTTGACTTTTGGGGGGAGGGTACCTCCTACTCCTAATAAAGACTCCTATCAGACAATCCTTAGGTATCTCAATTATATTCCCTAACACCACACGGATGTTTCCAAACTATCTCTTTGTTTAACCCAATATCTTTTACACCTAGGCATCTATCATTCTTCTTCAAAGCAATATATTTATTCTAGTTAATGATGCATAACTAGAATGCTTAGACACCTTATACAACTATATACGAATGTGCATTTCTTGACAAGTATAGTATATTAGCTAGTACTTGGCACATGGTATGCATTTAATAAGTGTCTTATCTATCTATCCATTTATCTTAAAGATGAAGATAGAAGTAGCAACTGGGGGAATCAGGAAAAGACTTCCAAGAAGAGATAATACTTGAATCAAACATAGAGACTCTCTGTTTAATTTATAAAGGAAAGATTAAGAGGATATGTCTCCAAATCAGGAGAGGTTTCTTTTTAAAATACTAATAAGATTAAATAATCTTATTTAAATTAAATTATCCTTATTAATCTTGATTAAATATTTAATTTTAATAAGGAACTTGTCACAGCAGACATAACTGAAAATGATATCCTTTAGAATGTGCCCACAAGAGCTTCCAATAAGACAAGATCGATCCCACTAAGATAGAATAAGGTGGGGTAGTGGATAGTGTACTAACTAGACTTAGAATCAGAAAGAAGTGAGTTCAAAGCCCACAGGATACTTAGTAGCTGCATGACCATGTATCATTCAGACTTAAGCTATTTATGCTTTAATTTCCTTATCTGTAAAATGGCAATAATAATTCCTGAGGTAGCTAGGTAATAGAGCGGGTAAAGCACTGGACATGAAGCCAGGAAACCCACAGTTCAAATTTGGTTTCAGATGTTGAGCAAATAATTTAACCTCTGTCTGCCTCAGTTTCCTCACCTGCAAAATGAGGGAATTAATATCACCTACCTCCCAGAGTTGTGGAGCTATAGAAACAATAAAGAATCAAATAAGCATACAGTTAAACCATTTTGAGCTCTAGGGAAAAGCACTAAATCATATTAGGATCAAATAAGATAATATACATAAAGCGTTTTACAAACATAGAAGCACTATATAAATGCTAACAATTATTATCTACCTCCCAAGGCTATTATCCCAAATAAGGTGAGCAAAATGCTATGATATTATTATAACATTTGGCATTTGAGGTTTTTTTTCAATCTTCAAATGAGTTTTTTCTGTGATCATTTTCTCCGTGAAGCTGATAAGTTACACAAGAACAACAAATGGAAACTCAAACTCATGTAGGTCTAGAACAGGGGTTCTTACATGGAATTCCAGGAGGTCTTAAATTTGGAGGGGAAAAATACATCACGTTATTTCCCTCAACTCTAACTGAAATTTAACATTTCCTTCAATTATGATATTTTTAAAATATTGGAAGGGGGCCATAATCTTTACTAGACTGAGAAAGAAGTCCCATGGCGCACACACACACACACACACACACACACACATATACACACATGGTTAAGAACAGGCTTAAGGTGTTCTAGAGTTTACACTAGAGTTTCAGTTAATATAAGTATTCTTCAAATATACTAACCACACTACAGTTAGGAATGTGACTTCTTCCTGCTATTACTGGATTGAGAGAAATAGTGTGGCACTGACAATTTCTCACCTGGAACATAATCAAGTAGCAAAAGGTCCTCTTTGTAGTAGAACTCTTCAGGGACTCTCTCTGGTGTTTCTTTCGTATCATACCCTAATATGGGGTTGCTGTGTACAAGTAGGCTGTCAATAGCTCTTATTAATGGACTACTTTTTGGGAGTTTAAATGTCAAACAATCTATATCTTTCTTTTTTTGAAGTTGGGAAGAGCAATTAGTGTCATTTAGCAATTAGGTGTATTCTTATGGCTTGTGTTCTGCAGTGCTGATATCTTACCACAATGATAGAATAAAGTTGGGTTTGGATTTAACAAATTTACCCATAAGCTCAATTATTTACTTGTAGTTTTTGACATTCTACTAGTTCTTTGCACCTAAAAAACCTTGGTCACAGTCACCTCAAAAAGCAGGTAAAGGTCGTTTGGTTATAATTAACATTGAGCCTTCATTTACCGGATGGTTACATACACATGAAACAACAAAACCAAATGCCAACCTCACTGTGATATAAGGGCTGACTGAGCACATACAGACCAGGGAAAGGAATATTTTGAGTTCCCACAGAGTGGTAGAGTTGAATACTGTTTGAATCCTAGGGGAGGTAGAGATTTTCCACCAATAGAGTCAGCATTCCACCTAGATTAGAAAAGGCATTTGACTAGGATAGCAATATCGTTTACTCAATTTAGGCAGGCAAGTGGGTAATAAATGTAATTTTAAAGCAGTGTTTTCTTTACCAGCACAGGACTTAAAAGACACAAATCTGGGTGTAGCTGGGGGAAAGGAGATGATTCTAATGGCAAATACGGTTGTTCAGACTCACTCTCAAATCAAGGACAAAAAGAATTAGGTATTAGCTAATCAGAACTTCTCATTTTTCTGCAGCCAAACTGTAAATGTTATCAAGACAGAGGAAACTCAATTTAAACCTTGGTGAGGGAACTTTTTAAAATTTGGATTTTGTACAAAGGCTTAAATATAACTTAATAAATTCCTTGTTTTCTCTAATATTGTTTAACGCAGGAGAAACTACACTTGGGAATGAGTCATTTGTTGACGATTGAAGAAAGTTAATAGTTCAGCTTTTATCTGAAATGAAAGTTCCAATCCCAGAAGACTATACTAAAATCCCAGAGCTAACTACTAAGCAGAGCTTTTACTTTATTTTATTTTACTTTTGCCACTAAAGTATTTAGTCTCAAAGTTAGAACTGTTGGACTGCTGTTGTTTAAGAGTATTTTCTCTTCCATATAATTTCCATTAATCATAGGTATCTTAGAAGCCATCTAGTTTAACATCTCCTCTGTTTTACATATTGAGAAAAGGGAGGCCAGAGAATGATTAAGTAACTTTCTGAAAGTAACACAAATAGCAAATAGCCAAGCTAAATTTGGAACCCAGATAGTCTGACTTCAGATTCTGTGCTTTTCACTGCCTGCCATGGTCTCTCTAATCATCTGATATTCCATTTCCTTTTGTTATATTCAGGGACCATGATGTATTTTCAATTGTAACATGAAATACAGCTCTTAAAAACTGCCTTTTTATTCATCACCCAGTACAGCCTATCAAGGTGGGCCCAAACCCTCTACAATAAATTTGCTATAATATTTCTCAAATAAAGATACCTTCTTGGTTGTTTTTCCAGAAATTAGGTTTTTTTATTATTATAAAAATGTTGATATCTTGATCTCGACCTGTCATTTCATTACTGTAAGAAATTCACGATAGTGTGGAATCTTCTTCCTCTGATGCAGGTCAGCCACTTGTCTTTGTCTTAAAAACTGGTCTATGGCATTGTCAGATTAAGAGACTTGCCCAGATCTAACATGTGTCATAGGCAAGACTTGATCCAGACCTTCTAACTCCGAGTTAAGTTCCCTATTTTCTCTATTACCTCTTAAAAGACAGCCACAGGATACTGACACTTACTCCAGGAGCACAGGATTCACAGGCTTAAGCCTGTTCCAGGGTTAGAAACCTTTTCGAGGTCATTAATTCCAAGCTCCTCATTTCACAGGTGAAGAGCCTGTGCTCCAGAGAGTTGAAGTGATTGCCCAAGGTTAAACAGCTAGTGTCTCAGGCAGGATTCAAATCTAAATCTTCCTGACTCTAAAATATGGGTACAAAATACTGACATTTGTGCTGCCAATGGCTTGAAAAGTGATAATTTGATGGAAATGTCATTTTTTTTTCCTATTGTGCACTCCAAAGGTATAACTTTCAAGGTCTCAGTTCACTCTCATGCCATGACAAGGTGCTAGAGTAGGACTTTTGTGACTGGAGTACCCAACACATACTATGACCATTTTCTAAGCTGTTTCTGACATAACAAGCCTGTAAGGTAGGTAACGGAAGCATTCCCTCCTACGGATTAAGAAATGGTGCTACAGAATGTTAACGTGATGTGTCCAGTGGTCTTCCTTTACAGCTTGATATCTCTGAGATACTAAATTAAGCCTGATTGTCCCTTTTACCTCTAACATTCTCTGTTTCTGTGAGGTTACATTCCTTTCCTTGTCATAGAAAAGTAATTCACTGAGTTCAACAGAGTCCTCTAATTGTAGTTCACCAATTTTATTCCGAGATTTCAAACACCTTTGGATATCATAAACACACCTTTAAAAATTCCACTCGCCCAGGGCTGACCAAAACCAATAAACAACCTGTCAGCAAATCTAAAAACAAATGCCTGTCATTGGAAGGCTTTTCCATCCTATTTATTATTGTAGTTTAGCAAGATGAGTACTCAATGCCTGTATTACCCGAATGTACTGGACTGGCTTAGTCTGAGGTCAGTAAGTTATTTTGGCCAAGAGAAATGGAAAGTGTGTCTTTTTTGGGAATATTCTATGTTTATCCCATTTATTTATGGTATTTTTAAAAATTTCGTTGTTCATCCACAGTGGCTTCCCTTTTTCTCCATGAGCCTCATCTTATAGGCTGCTATTCAAAAAACTTAAACGCCAGGCATCCCCACAGAGGAACTGACTAGCTAAATAAACTTAGCGGACCAACGGTCAAGTCTATCCACTGTTGCTTGGGTTATTTTCCATTCTCCTAAAACCCAAATCACCATAGCAATGACATTTTACTTTACCTAGACTCCTATTAGCCCAACACTTATCAGAGCAATCCAATTTAATTTGAAGCTACAATTTATAACACTTTTTACAAGAATTCAAAATAACTTACCGGTTCCAGTGCATGTCTTTACCAAACACAATTTTTCACCACCCACAGATTAGCTCATTTGATCCCTGATCTGTTATCATGGTGGCAAGTGGGTAACTTAACATATGTGAATGCCAGGAATATAACTGTGCTGTAAGAAATTGTGGTGAATACAGATAAACAAAGAATCATCTACATCAACTGATGCATAGTGAAGTGAACAGAGCCAAGAAAACATGCACATAATGACTGCAAGAAAAAAGAGAAAGAATAACTACAAAAAATTAAAAGCAAATGTCACAAAATTACAAAGAACAAACTTGGCTCATTCCTGATTACTTTTAGAGTAAAATATAAATTCCTCTATTTGGTAGTTAAAAGTCTTCACAACCATGACCCATCCTACCTTTCACTTTGCTCCTCTCTACTTACTCTGTGGTCCAACGAAACTGGACACCTTATTGTTCTTCCCACAAGACACTCTATCTCCATATCTTTGCACTGCTTGTCCCCCATGTTTTGATTGCTCTCTTACCTCACCACCACCTCTTGGAATATATATATATATTTTCCTTTAAGACACAGCCCAAGTCTGATTCTCTGCATGAGATCATTCCTCTAGCCTCCCTCCTCCTTCTGCTTGCATCCTTAGGTAAGTAGAGAACAATTCCTTCAAGGTAAAAGTTATTGTTGAATATGTCTTTTCCCATCACATTTTTTTTCATATTCTCGAACTGTTTTGTTTTCCTACTTCACTAATGTATAGAAAGTATGTACATTGTATACATCTCTTTTTCAAAATGAAGTTTCCAATTCCTTATAAACCAGGTACTTCATGGAATTTATAGGAAACTAGGAAAATCAGATATCACAGTTTCTGAGCTATAAGAACTGGTTGTGATTCTTTTACTCCTTCCAAGATGCCATTCTTTAGCAGGCCCATAGGCCCTGGTGAATGGCTACTGTTTCAATGTAATGCCATCATTTTTCTGGTAGCTCAAGGACAACATCAGATGTGTTCGAATCACACTTTCATATGTAAGTTTCCCATTTTTGCATTTAATTTTTATTACATTAATACATATTTATGGAATGAAACAAGCATTTCTGTAACAGTACAATAAAAAGATGATTATACACAAAACTGCAAATCTACTATGTACAATTTGCTATTCTTTTCAATTATACAACAGAATTATCATGATAATTTTGGAGGGAGGGTAGGAAAAAAAGAACGGGAAAAAAGGAAATTTACATGACATATGTCAATTTAATTTCTTTTTTAAAGTTCCTACAAATAATCCAACTTTACGCGAGGAACAAAAGAATCAATGCCAGAAGAATCTAGAGGTCGCTTTCAAAAATGCTTAGAATACATCATAGTTTTAAATCAAACCATTCCTGCAGCTCATTTATGAAACTTGAACCTAAATGGATGAGTTGAATATACCAGGGTGTTCCAACATGGTCATATATTTCATCTTGCTAGATTTAATCCCCTTTCCTTCCTTTAGATTTTCCATAACCACTACAAACTACAAGACTAGAAGTGAAATTTCACTTGACCTTGAACATAGGCGCTCTTTTTTTAATTTTGCATGTTATATAATTCACACCTTGCCTAATATTAAGCATTTTCTCTAGATAAGTATCAATGCACAACAGAGAGAAGAAGAATGATAGCATGGATGATCAAATCTTTGGGAATGCTTCCCTCTTATAGATCTAATTGTGCTATCTGTAGACTTTAAAAATGTTTTCTTATAGATGGGTTGTGTTGTATAGGAGTTGAAAAACTGGACTTAAGAAGACTTCGATTCACATAGGAGCTCTAACTCTACCCAGCTTGGTAATAGTGAGTAAGTTATAGAATCAGAGAATCAAAGAGTAGGAAGACAGCTCTATAGCCACCAAGTCAAATTTCCTCATATATAAAATGAGTATAACTACGTATGTATTACCTACCCCATAGAAGATGGGATAATAGCCCTATGATCCATTCATATAGTCACAGTATCAAGAGCAAGAAAAGAAGACTCCCAGCACAGGGAGTGATAAGCTCATGGGAGAAAATGCAGAATTACAGAGGATGGGCAGACATGAATAGGTTGTGATCTGAATGACTGCATATGGTAGCAGGAAGGGAATACCCACATTGATGAGATCACAAGTCTATTTGAGTATATCTACCTCATGGGGTAGTTGTGAGATGAAAATGAACTAATGCTTGTAAAGTACCTTACAAACTTTAAAGTCTTACATAAATGTAGTTATTACAAGTCTCTTGTTGGTGCCATCTTGCAATTTGGACTACTTCTTTTAGTAAAAGCTGGACATTTAATCACAAAGAAAGGGCATCACTTAGTTTTCTCCAGAATGATCTTTCTGAGTAGCAGAAAACTCCCTGAACAGTAACGAATGTATTTTACTTGGACAATCTGGAGAAAGCATGAATTTGAAATTGACAAGTAATGTTTTCAATGGTTCCAGAAATGTCCTATGGAATCATTTTATCCCTGTAGTCTTGGATGGCCCTGTAATACAACAGTTTATTTTTGTCCCTTTAGAATTCACTGCCCAATGGCTTACCCTAATGTTTTCCAAAATGGTTGAGAGAAATCATGATGGTTTCCCCCCCATAACTATAGATGAGTCAATAAGTTTAAATATTCTTTTATAAAACAAAAGGGTGGAGCATATTTAGGACTCATTCCTTTCCCAATGCCAAATCATGCTTATATTGCTAGAATTTTTAAAACTCTTTACCCAAGATAAAAATCAAAGTCTTTTTGGAAGTTATGAGGAAGCTATACATATTTAGGAGCTAGAAAGGTATATTGTTGCTAGTTTTTGGAGTAAGCTATGGAAATGATGCTAAGAAAACAACAAAAAACAAGGCATTGCTACTAAAGAGAAAAGTGAGCAGGAGACCAGTAACAGGTAGTGACGGCATCAAGTTCATAGACTCATAGGATGTACAACTGGAAAGTAACTTGGAACTCAACTAGTCTAGGCCCCCTATTTTATAGGTGAAGGAACTGAGATCAAGAGACAAAGAAGTGTAGTAACTTGACCAGGGTCACTGTCAATCTCAGGTCCAGTGCTTTTGCCCATATGCCACTGAGCATGAATATGGGTTTCCTGTCTCACTTCACCGAAATTTTAGAATTCATTTTAACACTGCATGTGTTAATCATTTCACTTGAGGTATTTCAAATGTCAGCTCAGGCACCTCACATTTCCAATCCGTGATCAGTCACAGTATTTTGCTTTTAATCTTTGAATGTAAAAGCCTTCACAGACTCTAATTCAGGTAATTATTCTGTCTTGTAGAGATTTTACTGAGCCATATAAGGTTATTATTTTAATACCATCAATCTGAATCTCTTTGGTTTAATTTAAGCTAATATTCTAAATTCAAATCTGGATAAGGAAATGATATCATACTCTGTTCAATAGTTCTCCACAAATTAAATACTGTGCCAATTCTTTTGAAAAGCATTAAATGTGTAGACCAGTTTATCATTTTCCTGAGTGTCCTCTTTCCTTCCTTCAATGTATATGTTTATTTGTTTAATGTGCTCATAGGATCATAGATGTAGAGCTGGAAGGAATTTTAGAGGTCATTTAGTCTGATTTCCTCATTTTATAGATTAGGAAATGGGCTCAGAGATACTTAGTCATTTGTTGAATATTATACAAGTAGCAAGTGGCAAAGCTAGAATGAACCCCCGTCCTCCTACTGCAAATTCAACACTTTCTACCACATCACACTTTCCTCCCTTTCCAGTAGAACTCAAACTCCTATTGGATAGGAATTATTTATCTTCTTTTCTTTTGTTTTCTTTTTATTATTGTTTTTGTTTTGTTTTTGCTTAGGGACTCTCTAAAGTTCATTTTGCTTCTAATGTGCGGGTGGTCTGCCCAATTGCCAGGAAACCAAAGGCAGTGCCTGCAGGCATTGACCTGATGCACGACAAACAGCACTTATTTTAGGTAAGATTTTGTCAACACAACACAGCTGCTGCATTTCGGACAGCATTTAATAGACCATTTTCACTTAAAGTGCAAAATCAGATAATGTTTAGTAGTTTGGTCCATTGTACCTCAAATCACCTGAGGTATCGAAATATTTAAAAGGATAATTGTGAGACTTGGATTATCTGCCTGCTGTAGGCTGACCAGCACATGTTATTTTATCTTAGTGAGAGAAGCAAAGAGGGTCTCAGGAGAAAGTTGTAAAAGTGCTACAATTATGGTGATAAATTTTTGGTGAACAGAAACTTTAAGAACTCCAGTGTAAACAATAGTTCCCTCAATAACTCATCAATTGTCGAAAGAAAAATCATTTCTGAAATACGCTAGGAACTAAAAAAAAATACTTATTAATATCCATAAATGCCAGGAATAACACATCCATTTTATAGTTACATTCCTATTGTACTTCAAGATAGTCAGTAGAGTAGATAGAGTTAAACTAGATACAAAGCTGCAGTTGTCTCTCTGTTCTTAGTTAGACTAAGCATAGAAGGAAATAACACATTTTTCTCCCACATTTAAAAAGGGTAGAAAGCATAAAACATTAGGAGACCTTGAGAAATGAGTATTTTTAAAGTAAAATTTAATTTTGGAAAAATAAGGTGAACATTTTGGAAAATGTTAGAATGTTTGGAAAGTATTCAAATAATTCACTTAAAGAGTACAGTGGTAGGAATCTGATTCTCAAGTTGCCCCCCAGTTTTCTTAGCTAAAACAAAAATGAAACACGGATTCGAACTAGGCTAAAACAATATTTTCTTTCATAAAAAGTGCAATTTCCATATTTTGAAAATAATTATGGGAAGCAGAAAGTTTCAAAAGTTTTGGGAAAACTAAGAAAAGTATTAAACATGAACTCTTACCTGAGGAGCACAGATAGTAACAATTTTACTACATTTACCATACACAGATGACTCTGCCAAGAGTTCTCCAACCTGACCATTATGACCTTTGATGATTAAAATTAACATAAAGTTTTCCAACATAACTTCTGAAACTGCCCTTTTATCTAAAAGTTTCAGGCCAGAAGCTTCTATTTTTGCCTGTCAAACTATATATGGTGCCTTCATCTTCTCTACTGTAGCCTATATTTGTGGCTAGACAGAAGACAGTACAAAGAATGTCAAAGTGATAGGCTTGACTTCCAGATGGTTCACTGAACTTTTTCAATACTATGACTATGTGGTATTGAGTCCCATCAGACACTTCATGAATATGGTCCTAAGGGAAACTTTCCAGAATGGTCAATATAAACATGCCACTACTTCCAGAGAAATAACATTTTTGTTGTCGTTTTCTTCTTTGTGGTAGAGGCTCTCCCTGATTTGCAGTTTTGATTTGTGAGCTCATCTAGGCACTTAAATTCCAGTTATATTTTAACAGACAGGAAACAACTAATTACTAATACTGTAGCTATTCCTGAATCACTTTTCTGTACAGTTGTCACTTTGCTACAGCAAAAATGAGTACAGACCCTGAGAAAAGGAATAGAAATGATAAATAATGTAGTAGCAACAATAGTAACATAGCACTAATATAGTGCTTTTAGGTTTGCAAGGCACATTACAAATATTATCTCATTTTAACCTCTTAACATTGAGAAGTAGGTGTTATTATTTTCCCCATTTTGTAAATGGAGAAAGTGAGGCAGATGGGTCAAGTGACTTGTCCAAGATCATACAGCTAGTAAGCACATGAGGGTGGATTTGAACTCTGGTCTACCATAACAAGGAGACTGAAAGAATCTAAAAAGAACCTTGATTAGCAAACACTTGATAAACTTTTTAAGTGGAGAGATACTGCAACCAAAGGCAACACTGATATAAAATAAAAAAAAATTCATTTGAAAAGTCATACAGAGAGGGATGGTGAAACAATTTGAACATTATCCCTTTAAAAATAAATAACAAAAGCAGCAGGAAGAGAAGGTAGATTGAATTTAAGGAAAGCTCAGAGAGAGAGACCCAAATAAGCTAAATCATTCCAAAGGCTTTAGTGATGAATCTGGAAAGAGGAAAACAACAGGACAAAAGATGGAAAAGATATGTAAATATTTTTATAAAAATATGTTTTTGACCTCCAAGTCAGTGGAACTGCCACACTTGGACTCTTCCCATAATAGTCCTGGTTGTGCTTATTACAGAGGTGATATACATGGCACTAAAGTGAATAAAATGGGAAAAGCAGCCGGATTAGACCAAGGGGACATATAGGAGATTAATGGTGGAGATGAAAAAAATTTGAGTTCATTAGGGGATTGATCTACAAGTTATCTGAAAGAAGTGATGATACCAAAAGTATGGGAGAAAAGCCTCCTGTTTTATTGATTCCCCCCTCAAGACAACAAAGGGAGCTACCAACCTTTATGCCTATTTTCCAAACTATATAACATTTTTATTGGATTAACAACCATACACACTCAGGATACACTTAATGAGGATATAAGGTAAAGAAAACTTACACAGCATTCAAATTAGCTGCTATCTGCTTCCCACTGACCATTCCTATGTACAACCTTATAGGATCATAGGGTTTAGAACTAGAAGGGATGTAAGAGATCATACAGTCAAGTGATATCAAACTCAAAAAGAAACCGAGGCCATTAAACCATTTATAAGGATCCCTGCAGGCCACATGTTGACTTAAGTTTTAAAATATGTTAACTGTATTTTATTGTATTTATTTATTTTGTTAAATATTTCCCAACACATTTTAATCTGGTTTGGCTGCACTGCAGAAAGTTTTGGACTGTGTGTTTGACACCTCTGAAGTCTAAATAATATTTTTGTGTATCATAGATCCCTTTTGGAAGTGTGGTAAAGTCTATAGATCCCTTTTCTGAAAATATTTTCAATGCATAAAATGCATAGGATTATAAAGGAAACAAATTTTATTGAATTCAATGATATTGAAATATAGTCATCGAAATATTATTAAAAAACAAGTTTACAGAAACCAAGATCTAGTCTAGCCTCTTCCTTTTACAGATGAAGTAACCAAGTATCAAAAAGTTGAGGTCACAGTCAGTTAGTGAGCTAGCATTTATTAAACAACTTCAGCATGATGTGTCAAGCGCTATGCTGAGAGTTAGGGAAACAAAAAGGCAAAGTAACAGTCGCTGCTGTCAAGACAATCACAATCGAAAAGAAACAAGCTGTAAGCAACTATGTACAAACAAGATACACATAGGATAAAGTGAGGGTCATGTCAGAGTGATGGCACAAATATTAAGGAGGACGAGTAAAGGAAAAGGCTAGACTTCAGCTGAGGCTTGAAGGAAGCCAGGAAGCCAGCAGGTGATGAGGGTGGAGAGTGTTGGCGGCAAGAGGACAGAGTCTGTGGACTGAGCACCTCATGTGAGGAACAGCAAAGATGACCAGGGTTACTGGATCACAGAGTAGGTGGAAGGGAGTAAGGTATAACAAGACAGGAGAGGTCATGAAGGGCAAGTGGAGTAGAGGATTGTGTATTTGATCTTGCAAGTAACAGGGAGGCACTGAATAGAGGGAGGGGGTGATAAGGGCAGATTTACATTCTAGGCTAATCAATTTAACAGGTTAAAAGAAATAAATCTGAGCAGTTGGGTTGTGCAGTTGATAGAGTGCTGGTCTCAGAGTCAGGAAGACTTGGCTTCATGAGTTCAAATCCAGACACTAGCTGTGTGACCCTGGGCAAATTACTTAAGTCTTTTTGCCTCAGTTTCCTCATCTGTAAAATGGGTTGGAGAAGGAAATGCAAACCATCCACTATCTTTGCCAAGAAAATCCCAGATGGGGTCATGGAGAGTTGGATGCGACTGAAAAATGACTCAAAAACAACAACATAAGAAACAGATCTTAGATTTAGACTAAGGTGTTTTGACAAGAGTCTTCAGTCTTAGGACAGAAGCATTACCTTCATTTTACCTGGACTCCAATCCTGCTCTCTTCTACCTCTGTATTTCATTCTCTTTAACCCTCTCATAGCAGAGTAACTCTCAGTTCTTATATCACGCTTTTTTACACACATGTCCTCAATTACTGATGGACAACACACAAATAATCAGTAATGGAGGCATGACGAATCTAATGTGGACTCTACTTGCCATAAAAATAGTTTAGAATCACCATAAGGAGCATATATATTCTTGGCTGATAATAACGAGCTAGTTTCCAGAAGGGAGGCTTAATTTTCCTGCGGTATTACATTAACACTGGATAGTCAAATAATAATTCTAGTGTCTTGCCTTTGTTAACTATTTCCTGTTTATCCTCTATATAGATTGTTTGTATATAGTCCTTTGCATGTTGTCTCTCTCATTAGGTTTATGAGTGCCTCAAGAGCAGGGACTACCTTTGCCTTTTTTTGTATTCCCTGCACTTAGCCTGGCATACAGTAGGTGCTTAATAAATTTTAAACAAATGCTTATTGACCAACTGACTGACTGTTAATGGTCTATGAGAGAGGTTGACTCTGGCGTTAGAGGTTGTTGTTGTTGTAGTTAAGTCTTTATGTCTGACACTTCATTAGCCCCTTTGGGGTTTGCTTGTCAAAGACAAAGGAGCGGTTTGCCATTTCCTTCTCCAGCTCATTTTACAGATGAGGAAACTAAGGACAACAGGGTTAGGTGACCTGCCTAGGGTCATACAGCTAGGTAGTGTCTGAGGCCAAATTTAAACCCACGAAGATGAATCTTTCTGACTTCAGGCACAGCGCTCTATATACTACACCCCCTAGCGAGGCTTAGAGGACCTAGATTCAAATCCCTACTTATCATAGGTGTGATCTTTGACAAGTCACAACCTCCCTGATCTTCAACTTCCTCATTTGTAAAATGAGGGGATTTGACTAGATGACCTTAGAGCTCCAAATCTATGATATTGTCAGCATAGCATGGTGTAGGAGAAAGAACACTGTGCTGTGAGTTGAGGCCTAAGTTTTATCCCCAGCTCTACCATTAACGAGCTGTATACCTTTCCTTTTCTTTCTTTCTTCCTTCTTCCCTTTTCTTTCTTCCTTCCCTTCTTTCCATTCTTCCTTCCTTCCTTCCCTTCTTTCTTTAAATTTTCAATGTTAGCTTTGGAAATTGGCAAATAATACAAAACAAATATTGTTAATTGGCAATGATGGAGAAAATGTTAATCATGCATATTAAACTTAGGGAAGCTTATGTAAAAGTATGCAGTACACACTTCTTTTTTGAGAGACATTAACTAGCACACTCTTTGTCTAAGCCCACTGCTGATCAGCACAGGACCTTTGGGGAACTCCATTTCCTGCGTAGGCTAGTTCATCACTCTTTATGTAGCCTAGCAACCCCAAGCTCCTTGGGGTTCGTGATATTCGTGCTAGACTTAGTATGGACACCCAACTGCTTTAGCCCATTATAGCACAGAACTCCTAAACCCAAGTGATATACCAGTGACTCCCAGCATCAGGGACTACAGATATATGCCAACCTTAGCCTTATGAGTTTAAACATGTCGCTTAACTCTATCATCTTCAGTTTCCTCTTTTGTAAAATAAACAGTTGAACTAGATCTGGGGACTAGATCAGGGCTTTCTGACTGAATCCAAATTTACAGAACCAATTCTAAAAGGCTGCAGGTTTCCCACCCCTGGACTAGATGCTCTTGAAGATTCCTTCAAGGTTTAAAACCCCTGTATTTCAATAAAGGGTGCACTGTGGATGTGTATTTTCTTATCCTTTTATTATTCTATCATCACAAAAATTTAAAAAGGATATGAGAAGGTTTGGCAGATTATATATAGATATATATATATACATATATATATATATATCTATATATATATATATAACCAGTATAACACTTAAATAAAGGGATTGCATTTGCTTATCATTTGAGGAATTTTTTTCAGAGAGACATGAGAGAGAGAGAGAGAGAGAGAGAGAGAGAGAGAGAGAGAGAGAAAGAGAGAGAGAGAGAGAAATGCTTCCCTTGTTTCTGCCTCCTTTCATGTGATCATTTCACAGCCACTTCCTGGTACTCTTTGTACTAGGCACAATGCCACACTGGTGCCTGCCTGCCTAGCTACCACTACTATGGGATCTATCCATTTAAAGCATTTAATGAGAAGAACGAGGTCACCTCCTTGGCATGAAGTTTTGTCGTACTTCAGGGTTCTAATAAACCTCACTTAGTCACTGTGAAGACACCTTTTTTTCCCCCTGACAGGTCACCCATTCCAAATCAGAAACCAGTTGCAGCCACATGGACGGCCTGAGCCAGGCATCACAATTTGATTACAGTTATTCAGATTATTCCAAAGAGATAACAAAACTAGTTGGCAGCTAACACTACTTTCTCCATTTTAGGAGAAAATCCAGAGTAAAAAACAGTATGAGTAGGAGTGAACATGTGAGAAAGGACCAGCAAAATAGAAAGTCCTAAGTGGAATGGAGTAGGCAGAAAGGAGGGAGGCCATTACGGAAAATGGCCTAAGAAAGAAATTTTAAGGGAGTATAGATACAAGAATAGATACACACATTACAGGTTTTGGTCAACTATGAATACTAACGCCCAAAGTACATTGAGGGCCTGTCTAATATTTGGGGTAAACAAAAATGGTAGGCAATATCCAGTTGAAATATAAATGTACTTTCAACTTCATAACTTTATCTTTTACTATTGATTTTCTCCCTCCTCTCCAATCCAGATTCAAGGAAAAATATTAAGAATTCTAGAATCCTCAAACTGAACAGAAAATCTCAGGGATCATCAAATCCAACTTCCATTTTAGAGGCAAAAAAACTAAGGCCCAGAGATTGCCATAACTAGTGATTAGTTAAGCCAAGACTAGAATCCTGGATTCCTGACTTCCATTCTAATGCCTGTTTAGGAAATTATATATTGTCTCTGAAAACACATATGTAAATAAAAACACAATTTAGGACAAATATGTCCATGAGAACATCTTTTCCAATATTCGTTGTCAATCACTGAATCCTAATAAAGCACACATGGATATTTCAAAATTTCCAAAAAAAAGTTATTTCCCTCCAGTGAGTTGTATTGTTTAAATACACATGTGCACGCACACACACACACACACACACACGTACATACACATACGTATATGTATGTGTGTGCATGTATACCATCAACCAATGGGAATCACTCTGGCAAGTAGAGATTGTTTTCATTCCTTAGCTAGAACTCATAGCCCCTCACAAAGCCTCTCTCTGAAGCATTTGCAGGTTAGTAGGTTCTATTTAGAACTTGTGTTCAATTGATATACCTTTTGCAAACCCAAGGTCACTACCATGTCACCATGTGGCATTGGAACAGAACTGTTAAAGGAACCATGAATAATCATTAAATATAGGAGCATATTCACCAATGGAACAAGGAAATCAATTACGTATAGCTGAGGATTTTTAATATGTTTTTTACTATAAAGGTACTGTCATTGTGAAATCAGAGATAGAAAAACAAGAATGTCCATAAGATTCCCTACAAATTGCAAAAGTTAGTAAAACTATAGTAGAAAAAATTGTCCATTCATTTCTTGAAAAAATATTTGGTCAAATATTTCTCATTTTTAGAAAAATAAAATTTAATGCTATTCACTTCAAAATCAGAATGCAAGGCTAAAAACATCTTTCCAAATAATTCATATCAATGCAGTTCCAGCATCTTAGAGATGTGATTCAATTCAATGAGCATTTATTAGGTATATAGTGAGTATGATACTAGGTGCTGGGCATACAAAGATAACAGCAAGAGTTCCTGCCTTAATGAATCTTTTATCATACTTAGTGATATAAAATGCCGATCAATAATTAAATATAAGATACTATAAGGAGGAAGAAAACATTCATAATTAGAAGGAGTAGGAAAGGCTTCCCATAAAGGACAGTAGTTCATTGTGTTATGCTGTATATCATCATTATTGACAAAATGTAGTTTATCTCATATTTACTTTATCATGTATCAGCAACCTTCATAAATTAATAAATACTTGAATTACTTTTATATCAAAATTCAAATCCATATTCTTAAAATTCTATAACAATTTTTTCCCCTCACAAAACCATTTCACAGCAACACAGATTTCAAAATGGCTTTTAATTAAAACAGGGTTTTGGCAGCAATGCTGTTTCTATGACAACTTGTAACTTTTGTGTTGTTCCTTTAAGGCAACATTCAAAGCTAATAGTACTAATAGCTCCACTCGGGGACACATTGCATGAAATTTTCAGTTGTGAATTTCAAAAATGTTTCCGCCAAAAATGTGCTTTGCTTGAAAAATATTCTGGTTGCAATGAGGAAGGTGGGATTTGGCACATCCCAACCACAATTTTCTAACAGTTTTGTAACGGTTGTTTATACTCAGCACTGAGAAAGTCCCAGTCGAGATGTTTATTCACATAATAACAATATCTAACATGGAACAGCTGTACCACTTGAAGATAAAGTCAAAGGTCATTGAGAGATTATAAAAACAACTTCCAAACTACTCTTGCTGAGTACTGAGATACAGAAACAGTTTAGCTGTGGAAAGGGAGAAAAAGAAAAGGATTCGAAATACTTTTAAAACTCCATGGAGACTGCAAGGTCAATAGTAATAAAAAACTGACATTTACATAGTGCTTTAACATTTGCGAGGCGATGTACATTCATTATATAATTTGAGAATCACACAATGCAGTAAGTAATACAGGGATAATGTGCCCATTTCATAAGTCAGGAAATGGGTCCAGAGATGATAAGTGATTTTCTCTTGGTCACACAGCTAATAAGTATCAGAAGCTAGCTCAGAACTGAGGGATCCTTGTACTACCCTTCCGTTATTCATCTAGACCCTATACCAGATTATCTCTCCAACTGTAATCTTTGGACAGAATTTTCAGAAGCGCATTGAAAGGCACGCAGCTAAATAAAAGAGCCACTAAGACAGAAGATACACTGTCTTGGAACACTTGCTTCTGTCATCGTTTGTCCTTTGTGCTTGTAGAGGACCAAAATGACATCATGATGTCAGAGTCAATATACAGTGTGTCTGGCTGTGGCTGATCATACCGATACAAGCTCAGAAGGCTCTACCACAGGTCAGGCACGAAGAGTCCGTTTGAGAAGAAGATATTTCTAAATTTGCTTAAGATGTCATACACCTTTTGTCCAAGGCTGGAAATGAATTAATGTCTTCCAGGTTTTCTCCTTATTTATAGCCTAAAATATGATTACCTCAACTCAAGACTCATGGGCTTCATCTAACCCGGCAATTATCAGAGGAGATAAATCTTACAAAGTAATGTTCTAGTGACTTATACACTAATGATTCAGAGACACACAGATTAAATTTGTCATAAATATAAATATATCAAAACCTTAAGGGAACAAATAGAATAAAGGTGGTTTAGGAGAACTTAAAGTGTTTTAAAGCTTAGGTATTTATCTGAAATGTATATCTAAATGACTGAGTCATTCCCAAAAATAACTGTATTTTATCAAATCATAAATTCAAAACAAAAAGTAAAGATATGAATAAGTGAAATTCTACCTCAAAAAAGAAGAGAACATTACTAATTCATTTTTTTCTTTTTCTTTCTTTTTTTTGGAGGGGGGAAGGCAGGGCAATTGGGGTTAAGTGAGTTGCCCAAGGTCACACAGCTAGTAAGTGTGGCAAGTATATGAGGTCATATTTGAACTCAGGTCCTCCGGACTCCAGGGCTGGTGCTCTACTCACTGTGCCTCCTATCTGTCCCACATTGCTAATTCATAGACCTCTTTTCTCCTGGATAGAAAATACACCCACGCAATTGAAGGACTGAGCCCTAAAGTGGTTCTGTCTCCAGTTGTCTTTGGGGTTTAAGGGAAGTTGATTTATTTCTCCAGCTGCAGGCACATCCATATATTAAATAAAGGCAACACTACTTCATCCCCTCCATCTAAACCATTATCTAGAAAAATTCAATATTAAGAATAATTCTTGACCCAATGCTTATGACATTGAATATATTACCAAAGCTGATTATGACAAACCATAATCAGATTCCAATAGAAAGAATGACAATTTCAATGGAAGCAATCTGGGCTGAACTTATCTTTTTATTTAGCAAGTCTGTGTATATAGTAAACATTAATAGTTTAAATAGTATGTCCAAGGGAATGTTTAAAATATGGAAGAGAATAATGTTTTCAAGCACTTTGGAAGCATCTATTAACATACAAAGGAAATGCTCATCATTAATCACATGCTAATTAAACATAATGAACCATTATTATTCATTAAAATGAGTTCCTAAGGCTCTATGTTAGCTGGCATCCTATTATCTGAGTTTGAATTATTCCATATACTTGGAAATCATGAAAACATTTTAGGATCATAGCATTTAGAGTTGGAAGAGGTTTTGGAGTTCATCTAGTACAAAATTTTGTTTTTACAGATGAGGAAACTGAAGTTCAGAAAGAGGGATTGAACTTGCCCGAGGTTACAGGTCAAAAATAATCAAATCAGGTTCTGAACACAGGTCTTCTTCTGACTTCAAATTCAAATTTCTTTTCACTGCATCCTGATGTATTTGTTTGAAAATAGTCCATAATTCAGATAAGCCTTTTCATGAATTTGTCTGAATTAATTTGGTTTTACTTGGTCATTCTGAGTTTCACTTAAATTATCTGCTTAATTATCTTAAATTTTTTTCTTAATGTATGTATCTGCTTAAGGTAAATCCAGATTATCCTTGTTTTTAACACTATTGGCTACATTTTGTTATGAGCTCAGAATTTACTGACCTTTTGTGAATTTCCTTTGATAAATATCCTTAAGAATTTGACATATGCTACTTGAATCAATATATTAAAACCTCAATTAAATGGAACCTGCCTAACTAGATCTCAATTGATAAAGAAAGAACAAATAACATAAAACAAATTAATATTAAGTTTAAAGAATTGGTGTTTCCTAAAAGGCAGACCAATATTCGAGTGTGCCAAGACTTGTCTCTCAATGATATTCCCCAAAAGACTTTGGAACAAAGAGGGAATTAATTAGGAAGGGGTCTAGAAAGAAGCTTTACTAGGTAACTGAGTGTGTGGCACAGTCCTACTTCCCTACATGTGAGCTTTGAAAAGTTATGAGATGGAAGGAAAAGGATCAGAAGATACTAGGACAGGAACAAAAATGGCAATGTCTATGGTCTCATAGAAGCCATATGTTGCCCCTATCCCCTTCCAGGAAGGAGGCATGTAGCTTTTCTCTTCCATTCCTGCAACAAACCAGAACAGCCAATGGAAGGGCCTCAACAGCAGATTTAAGGGTACTTGCATGACTATGAAGTACCCATGGCCTTGATTGTCTGACATAGAGAACGTAGCAGCTATGAAAGTGACTAGAACTTCAGTTGAAAAGTAATGATTTGTACAAGATCATTCATTTCCTTTCCTATTCATCTTAAATCTCCCTTCTCTGATTGTTCATTTCCCTCTACCTACAAGCATGCTCAAGTTTTCCCGATCTCAGTCTACTGTACTATCTCTCTCTTCCCCTCCATAGCCAGACTTCCAGTAGGAATATTGTCGTCTACTACTTGTTCCACTTCCCCATCGTCGACTTCTTAACTCCCTGCACTTGTTATCATTCCCTTCTCGTCCTGAGAGAGAGGCAGCAGGTGACTGCTGAATCAAACTACCCCTACCATTCGAAGAACACTCTCCCCTCAGACCCAGCTGGGTGCAGATATCCCCAGATCCTATACTCAAGAAATCTGGGAATAGCAACACTCTCTTCTTCCTCAAATAGGTCATGCTTTTATCCCAGTTCCCTTGAAGCCATTATTGAGGGAGTCCATCTCCTCTACCACCACTATCACCAATGGCTGACCAATTACCATTGACAGGCAGTCAGAACATTAAAGTTTATCAAGCCAGTTGGACATACAAATATAGTGCGGTAGTGAATGTTAATGAAGAGACGGGCTTACAAGAATGAGAAATACAAAAGCAAGTGTCAACAAAGGCCAACTGTGTTGTAATGGATAGACAATTAGTTTTAGAATCAGAAGACCTAGACCTGAATCCTAGCTTTGATGCATACTTTCTTTGTGACTCAAGATAGTCGGAAAGGTTACTGTGTGCCTCAGTTTCTTCATCTATAAATTGACGATAGTAACTTTTATGCTGCTAAGTCACAGGATTGGTGTCAGGAAAGTGCTTTGTGAACTCAAAGTGCCATATTCCTGTGATTAAAGCAGAAATATAATCAGTTAAAAAAAGAAAAGAAATAGCCAAAGGCAATATTTGTGGCAAGTTTTACCCTGGCCTTATCTGTTCTGCCTAGTTAGAGAGCTGTTCTGAGCTGGTGGCTCATCTGGGATGCCCTAACCCCTGAGCACCCTAGTCATCCAAGTCCAGGGATGAGAAAATGATCATAGGATGTGATGGTGCCTGTTGTAATTTTAGACTGCTTGTGGCTGATGTTGTTTATTCTACCTGCTATCACTTGACATTACCATTAATTACTCTGAATCTAATCAAGATGTTTTGCTTTCATTACATCATATGGTTTAATAATTTGTTAATAATTATATTTTAGGAATAAAGAAACCAACAGGTAGGGGTGAAATTAGCCAACGATGGTATCTTGAAACCAAGCCCTTGGTTAAGATCTTGTGAGGGTATTAACAGGACTTCACCGGTCTGAGGTATGGAAAGTTCATGCATGGAAGGTATACTAAGGAGGACCAAAAATAAGTCCCCGTGTACTTTTACATTATTATTCTTATTGGTGATTTATTTTAAAAATATAGTTTTAATCTCAGATTCCCAGGGCCCTGCCTTACCCAGGAGGGAACCTATCCACAGTAACATTTATTTAAAATGAGATGATAGCATACCCTTTAACAATAACAAATTTACACAGATTTTTTTTAGCCTTATGTGTTGGTATGGCGAAACTATTCTCCATATGCAAAAGGAAAAACTTTTCAAGAGATAAAAGGATGGCAAAGAGATTTTTAAAAATTGAAAATAATTCAAATGGTTACTGTCTGGTACTTGTATAAATTGAAATACCTCTAAATCAAAAAGGGAAATGTACAAATCTCACCAAAAAGGGACCAGGTAAATGCAGGAAACAATATTCCCCCAAGATAGTCCTTCTTCTCTGAGGAACAACATAGGGATCAGTGGCAGGTGTGTACATGATGCTTGAGATAATCTTGGTATAGGTAAGACCAAAATGAATATCTAAAAACTTACTGAGAATAAATTGTTTTTTTCACCAGGGAGCAAAAATGGTTGAGTAGGGGGGTGGGAGGCAGATGACGGTTTTACCCTAAATTCAGGTAAATCAAGAGAGGGAATAGTCCATTTGTTCTCCATCTTTCTCCAATCATTTTGGGAACGAGGGTGAGATGGCCCCTTCTCCTGAGGTGATTACTTTCACAGTCACAGAAGACTCATGGAGACAGAGAGGTCTCCAAGAGAGGAAGTTCTCCCTTCTTATGCCAGTACCATGGGGCAAAATTCTGTTCCCTCCAAGCTAGCCGTGATTCTGATTAAGAGCCTTATGTGTTGGGGTCTTACTCTGATGCTATGCTCATGCCACAGGATGACTTCATAGATGACATAACCTTATAACAAGTCTTTCTAAGTTTTGTAGCAATTACATCCTTTGTAACTCAGTTTGGAGACAATTTTATATTTAATTCTGCTCCACATAGTAAATATGTGACAAAGTAGTTCCAGCAAATATGAAAAATATTTTAGAACCTTTTAAAGCTTCTAAATGCTAAACTGGGAATACCAGATTAAAAAGTCCCAAAATGAGTCACTCCTAAGAGTTAAGGGAGAGGCCCCACAAGCTTGACATTGGGATCTACTGGAATCTTTCCAAACTGCTACTAAAACAACAACTCCCTTCTCTGTGGCTTGCTGGGATTCCCAGCTAGGAAGAAGAGCAGCCAGGGGAGCTATCCTCCTCCTCCCCTCTAGATAAAGGACTTTCCCACTCCTTCCCATCATTCTTGACTACTCTTTGCAATTCTCACTCACTCACTCACATACACTTCCTGTCTACACACACACACACACACACACACACAGAGAGACAGAGAAACAGACAGAGAGAGAGAGACAGAGAGACAGAGAGAGAGAGTCAGTCAGTCAGCAAACACTATGTGCCAGGCACTGGGCTAAGATCTGGCAATACACAGAAAGGAATAGGAGGCACGTCTCTTGGGGACCAAGCTCTTAATAGAACAGAGTTTAAGATATCTCATAACATGTTTAAGATTTGTTAGATGAAGATAATCATAACTGTAATTATGTTTTGACAAAACTCACTACTACTTAAGTGATATTCACTTAATACAGTTGGTAAAATTTAGGAAAATGTCAATCAAAACTTTTAATTAACAATAACAAAAGTAGCCCTATCTTTAAATTGTTTCAAAGGAGTCCTTTATAAGGTAAAAACCATTTGAGAAGACAAAGTTACAAACTTTCATCTGACTGTTTAGTGATTTATATAAATGACCTGGAGTTAAAAATCAGTTCCTGAGATCCAGGGATTGAATGCTGAAGGTCATTTATTCATATATCTTTCTAATTTTGAAATTTCTTTTTTTAGTGCATCACAGAAATGACTGATGTCATTTTAGTGAAGTATTTTTTTTTGTTTGACTCACATGTCAAGATGGTAATTGCACAGCTAAAACCCACATAGTATGTTATAGACATGCTTTTATGTAGCTGAGAATAAAGCTCTAATCTAGTCAAGAAAAGTAACAGAGAAAAGGTTACAAAAGGCATTTTCCCATGAGCTCCTTGTTCTCTGAATTCTATAAACCACCCCATCTGAGAAAGCTCAGATGGCCATGCCAAATCCAAAATTACCCAGCGCTGTGGGGGTAGGGTTGTCAGTTGATTCCCTAGCTGCATAATACGTTTATGTGGTCTTATTTCCTGAAGATGGTCCTCTCATCTTACAGGACCTGAACATCAAACTTCCAAGGGCCAAGGACTCCCAAAACAAAATCTAAATGAATAAAAAAGAGGTGGGAATATTAAATCTAGTTTTCCAGTTTCTGACTAGGATTGTCATAAAGATGAGCTGCAAAGTCTCAAGTAATGACACCCTAAGAATACATGAATTCCAGTTCCTTTTCACTATCATTTCCTTTCCTGACTTCCCCAGCAGTGTGGTTCTTTCACAGTGTTTAGAAACACTCCAAACAGATAACTGTTTCTGAGGACAAGATGATGGATTATTAGAGAAACATTTCCTAGCACAGAACTTGTTTATGGTTAATCATGGCTTACATTCATTTCAGGTAGAAGAGCAATTATATCTTTTTTAAAAAAAAATCACAAGCCTTTGAATCATAAGTGGCCTTGGACTTTTAAGGTGTTTTAACTTCAACCATATTTCAAAAAGAGCAAAGAAATCAATTTTGAGCTAGAGTCCCAATTATATCTAACTTTGAATATTAGCCAAATAGAGAGTATTTTGGATGGAGGAGAGAGGGAGGAAACAAGATTTAAGCAACTGAAAACTCTCTTGAAATCATGAAGGCAATCATAGGAAAGAATATAACTGAATTTTTCTGTGGTATTAAAAGTCTCATGCTAGCATAGTCTTTTAACTAAGTTGAACTCCAGACGGATAGTTTTCTGACAAGCTTCTAAATACAATACAATCAATTCATTTCAGGGCAGCAACAAACATTTACTAAGCACTATGTTCAAAGAGGTCTGCAAGGTACTAAGGATGTACAAAGATAAATGAGACAAGATCACTGCCTATAAGGAATTTTGCGGTCTAGTAGTTGACATAAGAAGCAACAGATAACGAAAATAAAAATAGAATATTAGCTCACAAGACAGTACAAAGTGTTGTGAAGCTTCAGAGGATAGAGCATAGAAACAGAAATCAGGGAAGTCTACGTGGAGAAAGTGATTGAGTTGGGCCTTGAAGAATGTCCAGGAGGTCAGAGATGTAGGATGCGAGTGGAGAGAGTAGGGTTCACTGGGGGAATGACATGGACAAAGGCAAGGAGTAAAACAAACATATTACATATTTCAAGATTTCTGAGTAGTCTAGTTTAACTGGAAAAAAACAGAGGAGTGGTAGCTTATAAGGAACCTTAAAAACTAACTCAAGAACAGATTTAATTCAGTAGGCAATGTTGTTGTTGTTGAGTTGTTTCAGTTAT
>CM053622.1:620964305-620991605 GCA_028646595.1 Phalanger gymnotis | reverse complement strand
GAGTAGGGTTCACTGGGGGAATGACATGGACAAAGGCAAGGAGTAAAACAAACATATTACATATTTCAAGATTTCTGAGTAGTCTAGTTTAACTGGAAAAAAACAGAGGAGTGGTAGCTTATAAGGAACCTTAAAAACTAACTCAAGAACAGATTTAATTCAGTAGGCAATGTTGTTGTTGTTGAGTTGTTTCAGTTATACCCAGCTCTTCATGACCTTATTTGGGGTTTTCTTGGCAAAGATACTGAAGTAGTTTGCCATTTCCTTCTCCAGCTCATTTTACACATAAGAAAACTGAGGCAAAAGGGTTAAATGACTTGCCCAGGGTCACACAGCTAGTAAGTGTTTGAGGCCAGATTTGAACTCAGGAAGAAGAGTCTTCCTGACTCCAGGTCTTGCACTCTATCCACTGTGACACCTACCTGTCCTCAGTATACAATAGGGAACCCTCAAAAAGGTTTTGAGTAGTGAAAGGACAAGACAATGGATATTGATACGGCTGCACATGTGTAGGATACAATTCAATTAAACAAGCACTTAATGAGTGCTTATGATGTGCAAAGGTAGATCTGATAGGAAAGATAGAGGGTAGGGAGACTGGTTGAAAGATAATAATATAGTTAGGTAATTAAAGGCCTAAAATAAGTGGTGGCAGTGGGAATGAAAAGGACAAGATGGATATAAGAGCTACTTTAGTGCAGCGTCTTTAAAATTTGGCAATATATGTGGTGTGAGATAGGCACAAGAATCAAATATGACGGAAATAAATGGAATAATATTAATAATAGAAACAGGGGCATTGAGAGAAGGAATGGGTATTTAGGAGGGAGCAATGAACTTGGAGTCCAAAGATCTGATGAAGAAGAGGAGGATCACAACAGGACTGCTGATAGAGTGATAGTACGATGATAATGTGTGGCACAGAGAGGATGTAGATGTTCAGCTCTATTTTGCTTCTATTCTATCTGCCTAGGAGAATGATATTTGGGCCAGAAAGGTTACAAATAAAATGGATAATAGGAAGTCAAAATTCAAAATAGATAGGGAGATAGTAAGAGAGCGCCTAGCCGCCTTGAATGAGTTCAAGTCCCTAGGCCCGGAAGACACACGGATATTCCAGGGCACTGAAAGAATGAGAAAGTAGAATAGCTGAGCCAGTGATGGGAGTTTGGGCAAGATCTTAGAGAATGCGAAAAGAGCCATAGGGCTGAAGGACAGAATATTCTCATACTCAAAAATGGGAAGAGAGGAATCTGACTAGAATCCAGTGAGCTGGACTTCAATTCCTGGAAGAATTTTTTGAACATATGAATGGGATGCTTAACAGACACTGAGAAAAGGAAGTGACTACTCATAGCTAGAATGATTTCATCAGGAACACATCATGCCAGACTGACATCGTTTCCTTTTTGGACAGGGTTACTAGATTGACAGGTCAGGGGAATGCGGCAAAAAACAGCATGACTGGATTTTAGCAAAACATTCAATAAAGTTTCTCATGTTATTTTTATGGATGGGGTATAGAAGCTGTTGGCAAAGTTGTAATAGATGGATTTGGAAGTAGCTGAATGGCAGGATCCAGAGAACAGTAGGAATAACAATAATTATTGTGAATATGATTGTGATATCTAGTAACATAAAGTTCACAAAGCACTTAACCTTTGTTATATTATTTCAATCATCATTCATGGTTTGATGTCAACTTGGAAGGAGGACTCTGGTGCAATGTGCCAAGGATCTCTGCTTTGCTTTTTTAAATCAATGACTTGGATGTCAGTCCTAATCATAATTGTGAAGGCATGGTGCTATGCTTATCAAATTAACAGAAGACACTATCTTGAAGACCAACTTATTACTTCTCAAAGCTGCCTTTCTCTTTTTTAAGTCCTCCTATTTTCAAATAGCAGAAGAGATGCAAATAGTACTTTGTCCCTAACGTCATTTTCTTGCCAGAATGTCATCGTTCCTGGTACTGCTTTCTTCATTCCTTCTGGAAGTATCTTTATTCCCCATAGGCATCATCAGGAGTAGGTTGAGGCTGTCAGTTTAGAAGGTCTCCAGATGCTCTCTATTGTGTTGTAAATACATGACCTGAGATGACAACAGACCTCACTATTGTTTATTCCAAGTCGACAAATAATCAACCACCCTTTTAATACTTGGCAAGGAGTCCCCAATCACCTTTACTTACTTCATCTTCTACTATTACTACATAACCTCTCTCTTTAGGGCACCTCCATCATCATTCTTTAGAGCGCAGGAAGCTACTCCTGAGATGACAGAGCTCATTCTCTACAGGAAGATCCTTGTACCTACTACTTAGCTCCCAGTGTTCCATGATCTTTTCTCCTCTGTGTTGCATCTTTAACTCCTGAACCTCCCAACAAAGACAAGAATTACCTGTTACCTCTTCAGATCTCTTTTTCTTCTTTCCACCATTGTATCATTAAAGCAACTTCCTCTAACTTGGTAAATAACATTTTGTTCCCTCATGTAATCAAAAGAAGAAAGATTTTTCCTCCGACTCTTTCACCTTTTCCTCCTAGAAGGTGAAACACCAAACCCCCTAGAAGGTTGAGCATACAAAGCTATTATTTGGCATTAGCAGACCCACAAACATAGCCTGTTCTCTCCAGATCATTATAAAATTCCCCTTATGTTTGTGGAGAAGAGAAGACCCAGTCATCTGTCATTCCTGCTGTTAGTTCTTGTTTCCAGTTCTTTAGGTGAACTCTGGTGCTTAGTTCATTCAGTTTCATTAGATCCACAATAAACAAATTCTGCAAAGCTCTAATGTAAGCAGAGGCAATCCTTATTTGCTTCACATAAGATAGTCTAAAGCAGAAGTTCAATTACCATTAAAGCTTGATCTTAGTAAATCTAATTGATTTAAATATCATCTATGTGCTTCCTTGAATAGAGTGCCATTATCACTGTAGTCTTTCAAATTCATCTTTCAAGGGGTTTTTATGGGACAATATTTCTGAACCTGAAAGTAAGGTCCACTGCTTTCAGATAGTAAGTGTTTGATTCTTCCATTATAGTTTTGCCTAAACCCATTCAATTTATAAGCATGATTTTATTAACTAATTTACCAAAAAAATCCTTTTTAGCAAAATAGTCAAACCCAAATATTAAACGGATAAAGAGAAGCTCTTATAGAGGAAGCTTTTAAAGAAATAAACAGTTCATTGTGATGCCTTCCTCACTTATCCTTAACTTTTAATCTAACCCTTTTCTTAACAACTTCCCTAGAATTTATCCTAATTTTTTATCTTGAAGATTAACTTCTGGGGCTAGTGATTGTTATGCATAAGAAAGCTATGTTCATGTTTTTAGATGATTTTGTTTTAAACACCAGAGTTTAATTAAGTTGGTAAAGATATTTAGTAACATTTAATTGCTATTAAAGCTTAAAATTGCACTATGATGTTTGGACCTCCTTTATTTACCTAAGTAACTCTGAATCCCCGATTATCCATTGGTGAAATTTTTTTGACTAGAAAACTTAGTAGTCAGCTAATGGAAAACAGAAAGAGCAGACTCTTCCACAAATTTAATGGTTCAGAAATGAATAGTCAAATTCCAAGACATCACATTGTTCAGGTTATATCATTTACTTCTGTTCTCATGACAAGATAAATATAAATTTCTTGAGATGCTATGTATAAATAACTTTTAAAGACTTCAGAATTCTGATCAACCCAATGACCAACCCTGATCCCAGAGGACTAATAAGGAAACAGGCTTCCCAACTCCTGACAGAAAGCTCATGGACTCAGAGTACACAAAGATACACACACACACACACACACACACACACATATATGGACACGACCAATGTCAGAATTTTTTTTGCTTAACTGTACATAAAACAAGGGTTTTTTTCTTTTATTTCAAATGGAGAAAGGGGAAGTGAAAGAAAATAGATATTTGTTCATTGAAAGACTTAATTTAAAAAGATGACATGTTTAGTATGGCAGATGTGAAAGACAATTTCAGTTATTTCTTTCTTTCTTTAGGGATGGGCCATGGCAGAAGTTGAAGCTTAAGCTCTCAGGGAAGAGATAATAAAAGGACATTTCACTGCTTTAAATAAGTCTGAGCTTTCAGGACCAGAAAAAATAAGTCCCAAGGCACTGAAAGAACTTGTAGATACAATCATTTAATTGTTATCTGTGATATTTGAGGAGTTGAGAAAACAAAGAAAAGTCAAAAAAAGCTGAGAAAAAGCAAAAGCTTTCAAAAAGGGAAAGAAATAGATACTAGTAATTATAGACTGATGACTTTGATGTCAGTTCCTGGAAAAAAAAAGTTCTAAAACAGATTATGAAAGAAATTGAGGGAAGGGAATAAACATTTATATAGCACCTACTATATGTCAGGCATTGTGTCAAGTGCTTTACAATTTTTACATTTGATCTTACTATACTCCTGTGAGGTAGGTGATGTTATTAAACCCATTTTAGAGTTGAGGAAACTGAAGCAGATGGAAGTTAAGTGACTAGGATCACACAGCTAGTATGTGTCTGAGGTTAGATTTGAGCTCAGGTCTTCAAGACTCCAGATCCAGTGTTATATCCACTGTGCCACCTAGCTGTCTTGCTGAGATTGTTCATGAGTTACTGTTAAGTTGTTTCAGTTGTGCCTTACTCTTTGTGACCCTCCTTGGGGTTTTCTTGACAAAGACACTAGAATGGTTTGCCATTTTCTTCTTTAGCTCATTTTGCAGGTGAGACAACTGAGACAAACAAAGTTAAGTCCAGGGTCACACACTTGGTTAGTGTATTATCTCCAAGAATAAGTATGAGTTCACTAAGAAAAGGTTTTATAGGGTTACTAGACTAATACATAAAGAGAAGGCAATACTTAGAGTATCTGGATTTCAATGAATAACTTGTCAAAGTCTCTACTGAAATCTTTGTGGACCAAAAAAAAAGAAATGTAGTTTGAATGATAGGAAAGTTAGGTGGATTGATAGCTAAATGACATAGCATACAAAAAAGCACTGGCTAAATGGATTGCTGTCAACCTGTGGGGAGAACTCCCATGCTAGGTTCCATCTATGGATCATCCTCAATGACCTGAATTCAGAAGAGAATGTTTAGGAAATCTATGAATGACATAGAGCTGATGAATGTGATATTAGGCTGCATTTAATGAGGTAATGTAGAGAATGGTGGAAGTCACAACTCTGATGAATTCTGCCATTTTTCAGATGTCACCTGAAGTATTATATTCATTTTAGATGCCACTTTTTGGAAAGAATGTTAATAAACGAATCTATTGGGATGGTTGGTGGGGAAAAAGGCAGATTTAGAGGTGGGCATGCTGGTTGTGTTCATCTTTTGAATGAATGTCATCTGGAAGAAGCAAGGCTTATTCTTTTTTTTTCAGAAGATAAAGTTAAGACTAATGGGTAGAAATTATGATACACATCTCAGTTTAATATAAGCTAGAACTTTATTTTTTTCAATAGAGATGCTCAGTAATGGAAATGGTTGCCCTGTGAAGTGGTTCTTTCTTCACCCCCTCTTTCTTCAACAAATGCACCTTCAGTACTGAGTTACATACCAGAAGCTGGGAGAGATAAGAAAGTTTGGATAAGACGAGGTCCATATGCCTTCAAAGAGCTTAGGCTAGTGGAAGATAAGAATTAAATATGGGTAGCTATGATACAGTGTATCATATACGTGTGTTATTGTTATTATTCCATCATGCCCAACTCTCCAAGATCTCATGGGCCATAGAGCACTCCAAGACCCTCTATCTATCTATCTATCTATCTATCTATCTATCTATCTATCTATCTATCTATCTATCACTGTCTCCTTAAGTCTGTCCAAGCTCAAGTTAATTGTTTCCATGACATTATGTCTCCATCTCATCCTCTCTCCTCCCCTTCTCCTTTTGCCTTTAAACTTTCCCAACATCAGGGTCTTTTCATTATATGGCCACAGTCTTTAAGCTTCAGCTTCAGTATTTGTCCTTCTGATGAATAGTCTGAATTAATTTATTTAAGTATTGACTGATTTGATTTCCTTGCTGTTTAAGGGACTCTCAAAAGTCTTCTCCAGTGTCACAATTCAAAATCGTCAATTCTGTGGTGCTCAGCTTTCCTTACAAATAGTCCAATCCCACTGGAAAAAGCATGGCTTTGATTATATGGACCTTTGTCAAGCAAGGTGATGTCTCTGCTTCCTAGTATATACAGATTTGCCATAGCTTTATTTCTAAGAAGCAAGCATCTTTTAATTTCCTGGCTGCAGTCACCATCAGCAGTGATCTTTGAACCCAAGAATACAGAATCTGATATTGCTTCCATTTCTTCTCCCCTCTATTTGCCAGGAAGTGATAGGGCCAGTTGCCGTAATCTTAGTTTTTTATTTTAATGTTAATCTTCAAGTAATCCTTTACACTCTCCTCTTTCACCTTCATAAAAAGGCTTCATAATTCTTTAATTTCTAATATTAAAGTGGTATGGTCTGCATATCTGAGATTGTTAATATTTCCCCTAGCAATTTTAATTCTGGCTTTTGATTCATCCAGTTAGACATTTTGCATGTTATACTCTACATATAAGTTAAAGAAATAAGGTGACAATATATAGTCTTGTAGTAATAATATGTATGTTAAGAGAGTTGCAAAATAAATATCTGTTCCTGAGTGGGGGATAAGAAAAGATTTATGGAGATGGTGCCACTTGTGTTTAGTTTTAAAGGCTGAGAAGTCATTCAGCGAGAAATAAGGGAAAGGAAGGGTTTCCTGAGAAAACAGAAAAGCAACAACAAAAGCACACACATATTGAAATAAAGTTTGGATGAGCACCTGTCAGGGAAGTCATGGAGGAGATTTCATAAGATAAAGAAGCTGGAGGAAGCTGAACTTCTTAAAACTTTAAGATACTTGGATTCATTCAGGGATAATAATCAACTTACATATACAGTATCTCATGATGGCAGAGTACCGGAGAGACAACAATGATAAAGACCTAGTTGGCCTGATCTCAATGTCTTTAAGAATGAGACATTCTTGAGTCCCCGGCATTGAGCAAGAACTAATTAGTAGTAACTAGTTAGCATCAGGGATAGAGCAGCCACAGTATCAGCTTTTCTTAGGAAAAATGTTGGTGTAGAATTTCAAATTAGCACAGTATTCCCAGGCAGCAAAGACAAAAACCCTTCTCTTCTAAAGTGTATATGTGTATAGTCGCGTATGATGTAAAATGCATCTGTCCAACCGCGAGGAAAATTGAAAAAGTAATTGGAAAAAAATAGGTTTATGGTAGATCTTATAACATATGCCACAATAAGTTTTGAATTAATATGGCACCTCATTTTTTAAAATGCATTTAAAAATTAGAAAAGAATGGAAGAAAGAACTTTTCATAATTATGGCTAGGGGAAATTCTTAACCAAACAAGGGATAGAGGTCATAATAAAAGATGAAGTATGGAATTTTTATTACATAAATTTGAAAAACTCTTGAAAGAACAAAACCAGTGCAGGTAAATTAAGAGAAGGGTGGGAATCTTAGCATCAAATCTCTTGACTAATATATGCCTGCTATACAAAATAGAGAGAGAATTGACATAAGTTGTATTATAGGATCATAAACTTAGAGCCAGAAGTGATCAGAGAGGTCAGATTCTAATTCTTTTCATAAAGTGGGGACCAGAAAAGTAAGATATCTGGCCCAACGTCACACAGAAAATAATAAGCAGAAAAGCCAATATTTAAACCCAGGTCCTCTGATTCAAAATTCAAAACTACATTTAAGACCAAGAGTTCTTCCATGATAAGTAATCAAAAGATAGGAACAAATAGCTTTCAAAAGAATTCCAAATTATCATTGATTATATGAAAACAATATAATAAAAAGAGGAATGCACTTTCAAATTCTGATGTCCCAGTGTGAAAACAAGTAAAGTTGGTGGAGCTATGGGAAAACAGGAATACTAATACACAATTGGCAAAGGTGTGATTTAATTCTTCCATTGTGGATATTAGCTTTGAATTACACAGGAAAAATGACTAGCTGTCTATAATCTTTGACACAATATTTTCATTACAAGACATATTCACCAAGGAAGTCAGAAACAGCACTGCTTTGGAGTAGCAAAGAAGTGTGGGAACAAGATGGTCATCCATTAATTATGAAAAAACTTTTGTATATGAATATCAGATTATTGATAAGTAAGAAATGATGAAAATGAATAATTTGGAGGAAAATGGAAAGATCTGAAAGAACTATTACAAAGTAAAATAAGGCCAACCAGAAGAATATGTCTAGTAATTAAAACATGTCAATGTAAAGATCGCTTTTAAAAAAAGTCAAAATCTGAGAAAAAAGAAAAAAAAATCAACAACCAGTAATGATCATGGAGAACTGATACTAAAATATACCTGCCTTTTTCTGAGCAAAAAGGTATGGTACCAAGAAGGCATAATTTGTATATGTTGTCAAATATGGCTAGTGCATCAGTTGTCTTTGCTTTACCTGTTTTTTCTCTGTTACAAGGGAAGAAGTAATCTCCAGATAAAAGACTATGATGTTAACGCAGAAGCCACCATCATCATCATCCTGGCTAGCATTTATATAGTGCTTCAAGGCATGGAAAGAGTTTTACAAATATAATCTTATTTCATCCTCCCAGCAACTCTGGGAGGTAGAGTCTATCGTTATCTCTATTTTATTTTTATTTTGTATATCCAGATTTTATTTATTTATCCCTATTTTATTTCTGAGACAGAGAAAGATTAAATGCCCTGGCCAGATTCATATAGTTAGTAAATGTCTGAGGCAAGATTTGAACTCTGGTCTTTCTGACTCCAGGTCCATTACTTTGTCTAATGTACTAACTACCTGCCTTAGTAAAAAATATATATATCTCTGATACATCCATTATAGTTTTGGTTTATCCCACACACTTACAACTGAGCCTATAATTTTAAAACCTGATCCTGTGGAGTCAATGTTTCAGTAGAGATATAGTCTCTCAAATGGGATTAGGTCTAAAGAATAAAGGCAAAGAGGTCTCTGCTGGGTTAACTTTGACATTTGGGCTTGGTATAATCTCTAATAAATGGAAGAAATGATTGACAATAAAAAAACAGCTGAATGAGATCTCAACTTAATGCCACTAGGATCTTAAAACCATTCAGAGAAATGATTTTATAACATTAATACTAAAAAGGGTCATGGAAAAAGTAGTGGTGAAGTATATATTAGAAATATTTCTCAAATATAGACTTCTTCCATATTAAACTATTCTTTTTAATATCTACAGGCACCAGTTCCCAGTTAGGATCAAGGTCCTGCCAAATTGTGTTTTGTTAGGAGAAAAAAAAAGGAAATAACTTCTCAAAACAGTGTTTTTGGTCTCCTCCAACAAAGCCTCTGTTCTGGGTTTTTGAAATGTTACTTTAAAAATAGAAGTCAATTCTCATGGGATGAAAATGTATTCAAACAAGAGTTTAATGCTGTGGGGAATATTTGGGACTGCCAAAAGCCAGAGAGGATTATACAAAGACAAAATGCCAAAAGTTGTTAATACAAGTGCTAATGATCTCTATCCACAGAGTCATGAGTACAGCTTTGTATTAATGGAAAGTGATGATGGGAATGGACGCTTTGTAAGATTCCTGTTAAATGACCTGCACTGTCAAGAGCTGGGAGGTCCTTGAATCTCATTTAACTCACATTTAAACTACTCATGGATAAAGTATTCCTTTTGTGCTGGGCTGATTTTTCCATTCCCTCCTTCCTTCTTAAAAGACATGCTGCAGCCAACTCTAGCAAGACTCATCTATTCTTTGTTCCCTAAACCTGCCTGGTGCATTTTCACATTTACGTCTTTGCTTACATCATGCCCTCTACCTAGAATTCCCTACCACTTCCCCTTCCCTCTCCCCATCCTTATTATCTGCCTATAAAGAGGATATTCATTCTTTAAAGCCCAGCTCAAGTGTCTCTTTCTCAAGGAAGTCTTCCCTGACCACTCCAACCCACAGTTGTTAGAACACAGTACTATTTTCTACTATCCTCCCCACCCCCTTCTAGCTAGGTGTTTCCATTTATTTCTTCCTGAAAACCCCAAGGCAACCAAGTTCAGGAACTGAGTCCTGCTTCAGGGGAAGGCTATAAGAACTGATTGAGCATCAAACTTTAAAAAAAAATTATTGATAGTGTTAAATATTTGTTGGTTAAAATCTGTGCCTGGGTTCCTCATCTCCTGTTTTTTTTATCTTGAACCCTGTATTCCCAGCCTCTTAACCTATTTTTTCCATTATTTCTTCCTGTAATATCCCATTCATAACTAAAGACATTCTGATTCCTGATTCTCCATCTGGCTATGGAATTCTGCAGCCCATCTGACCTCCTGACACTGTATATTGCTAGTATATTGCCCTGGTTTTGTCCCATAAGTTGTTCATCATTTTCTGCTTCCCTTGCTCTGGCTTTCCTTAGCCGGATCACATTCAAAGTGGGTACTAAACAGCCTGCTGACAAGAGTAATTATAGTGCAATCTCTCTCTTATGAGCTGATTTCACTGGAATGAAAAGTCCTTCATTCATCGGAATGAGTCTATCCTTCAGACAATACTAATCCCCATTTATATAATACTTTAAAGTTAACATAGAACTTTCCTCATAACAATCCTATGAGTTGTTATTGAAAATATTATCCCCACTTTACAGATGAGGAAACTGAGGCTTAGAAATGAAGTTACTATCCCATGGTCAAACGACTAATATGTATAGACCAAGGACCCAAACCCAAGTCTCTCAGTTCCAGGTCCTCTGTTTACCTTGACTATTTCCCTGTAGAGACTCATAATTTCTGGGCTGAAAAGCTCACAATTCATGGTATACCTCCTAATGGCCCAGATCCTGGTAGTGATTCTCCTTGAACTTAGCTAGGCTGGTTCTCAGATGAAAAACACAAAATCCATTCTGTAATGTACTCGGAGCCTTTTATTTCGGTAGTTACTGCTGGATTTTGCATTTTAGTGGTATATCCTTTAAGGCCATTCTTGTGCCTAGACTCATAGAACTATAGCATCACAGATGTAGAGCTGAAATGGACCACAGAGACAATTGAATCCAATCTTCTTACTTTACAGGTGAGGAAACTGAGGCACAGAGTGATTAAGTGACTTTCCTAGGAGTATAGGTAATATGTGTTTGGGAGGGATTTTAACCTAGGCTTTCCTGACTCCAATTTTGGTGCTCCATCCACTATGTAGCACTGCCACATCAAGTGAACCACTGGAGTTAGATTTTCTTAGAAAATAGTTATTAATATCAATACTGAACTTTGCAGGTTTTGTTTTGTCTTTCCAACAAGATTATCAGCTTGTCCAGGACCATGACTTTATGTCATGTTCCTTGCATTCCCCATAGTGCTTAGCATGGTGTCGCTATAAATATTTATTGAATTAATAACACAATCCACTTCTTTTATTGTGGCTAGTGCTAGTTTTAAAATGGTTACCAGGAATGAATGTCGTCAAGCATTTTTAAAAGCCAGGAGGGAGGGAAGGGAAGTGGAAAGGGAGAAGTTATAAATGAAGCCTTGTATATTAACTATAACCTGTATGCAAAACTATTTTTAAAATGGAATTAATGGGTAAACATTGTGGATTTGATCTTTAAATAACTCAGTTAACTTTACTCTATTACATGACCACAGACTATACTTCTAACATCAGCCCTTCATTCATTCATTTATTCAGTCATTCATTGACTCATTCATATAACAAATATTTATTGAGTGCTTGCTATGTATAAGAAACCATAGGAGATATTGTGGAGGATACCAAAAAGAAAAAAAAAGATATGGCTCCCATCTTCAAGGAGTTTCCAATTTAGTGAGTTTAGAAATGGCATAAATGACTACAAAATGTGGCAGAACGTTGATAGGTGTTATAGAAATATTAAAGAGTGCCAAAGGATTATAAAGAAAAGTTCTGTGGAGTAGATGACCTTTGAGCCTTAAAGTATGGATAGGATTTTGACCACGATGACATAAAAGAAGGCACTCCAGGTAAAAGGAATGGCATCAGAGATGGGGCAGATGCAGGGAAAATGAGCATTGGCACAAACAGTTACATTGCTCTGAAACATGGAAAAAAGTTCCTCTGGAGAGGTGAAAGGGAGGTGAGATTGATGATGAAGAGATAACTTTAAGGAGAAGCTACTGTTATATAAGTATGCTGAATAAGTCTGAAGGCAAAAGGAAGCAGCTGAAATAGAGATGCCAAAGACCGAGAGATGACTGTTGAGGTTAGGAGGTGTCTGAGAAGGTAGGAGTCAAGGTCAAGACTCCCAATGGGGAGATGTTATCCTTGGAAAGGATCTTTTTGTGTGAGACTAAAGGGAAGAAAGAAAATATGTGTGAAGATATCCAAAACAATTTGGATAAAGAAATTAGAAAATTGGGAGGTAGGGTGGAGGCACATGGTAGTGACAGGGAGTGGGAAGTGCTGAATAGACAGAATATCAAGGGATTTGGAAAGGTTAACCAGCTATAATTTTCCAGTTGGAATGTTGGCAAGCTAGCTTTACTAGGTATGAATGAGATCCTCAGAATTGCCAATGGGCAGGGCAGCAAGCCCCAAAACAGGGTCTTGGTGAATTTACTCTCCCAGTTGCTCAGCCTTGGTATTGATTGGCTGCTCAGTTTTGTGCATAAGAGTGGGCAGGCCAGTGGCATGGATGGGTCTCACTGGTCTCAAGGGAGAAACTAGGCAAAAATCTAGATAAATCAGCATATAAATCCATGTTTGAAAAAGAAAGTTCTCAAACAACGTAGTCATCAGCAATATCATCCCATATAAAGAATGGCTAGGCATTCATGTGGGATGGGAAAACAGAGAAGAATTTCCTATTTAATTAATCTTTTCTTATTCACAGGAATTCAATGGGAATATCTTCAACCTTAAAAGTAGACCACCAGGAGAAAAAAAATATTCTACATAACTTTTTAAAACATGACTATTTAAAATATGCAGTTTTTTTTAAAATGCTGTCTATCTCCTTTACTTTTCTTTGTAAGAGTAAGTAGTCTAAAAGGATGGGTTGTTGATTTGTGTATATATGCCCAGTGATAGTATGTGCTTTTAGTTACCCTCGTATTAAATAAAAATGGAAGTAACTTTGAGACATTCTCATTATCCCTCGAAGGCACTCTACTCTCAGGGATTTCTGAAGAATTTCCATTTTTAATGTAGAATATGTGACTCCTCTGAGTACAGGGCAAAGACCCACTCCCCTAAAGTCAGGAAGGGATAGAAGTGTCCTGTCCACGTACAAGAGATAGAAATGCAAGTTTTGTTAAAAGGATTCAGAAAAGGATTACAGAAGCATGAAGGTAGCAAAGAGCCTTTCTCTTTCCCAGGCAAAAGGGAGGAAGATGATAAAAATGTTTAGGCACAAGTTACTCCTCACTCAAAGAAGCTATTTACTAGATTACTATATTATTTTCACAGAACTCAGATGACAGCATTTATTGGTCTGAAATCACTGCAAGAACCAATTGCATTTTATAGTCAATTCTAAGGCCTGAAAAAAATGTAAATACAGATTCGGTGGGACGGAAGTTAAAAAGGGGGGATTTGCAAAAATCAAAAATGTAAAGCTACAAAACCATAAAAACATCAACTATCTTCTATTCGTGGTCTCAATCATTCAACCAGCTAATCAAACAATCATTTTTAAGCACCTAGTATGTGTACAGCATCGTGCTGAGTCATACAGAAGAGTAAATAAATCAGTCTCTGTCCTGGAGGGGCTTAAAATATAATCGAGGAGACAAGACAAAAGTATATTTAATTCTCCAAACATTTTTCAAGCAAGCTAAGTGCAAGGCTTGGAGCCAGCTACTAGGGAAAGATAGCCTAAAGGTGCGATGGGGCAGGGATGGAGCCCAGTTGAATACGTACATAAATAAATATGGTGGTCTTTGAAGGAGAAAGGGATCAGAGGCTTCTTGGAGAAAGTACCATCTGAGCTGAGCCTTGAAATACAAAGATTCTGAGAGGTGAAGATGAAGAGGGAACGAATGCCTTTCCAGCATGGGAGATGAACAGTAAAGAGACTCCTTGGCAAGAGATGAAATGTTGAGTTCTGGGAACAAGCAAAAGTCCAGTTGGGCTAGGATGAAAAATGTGTGAAGGGAATCAGGGAGGAATCATAAAGTGCCATACCGCCCACTATACAAGAGCACAGCTAATTATACAATAGATATGATCTGTGTGACCTTATAAGCAAGTCATTTTTTCATTTCTGGATGCCGTTTTCCTCATCTCTAAAGCAATTGTTTTCAGTTGTTTCCGTCATATTTAATTCTTTGTGACCCCATTTAAGGTTTTCTTGGAAAAGATACTGGACTGGTTTCCATTTCCTTCTCCAGCTCATTTTACAGATGAGCAAACTGAGGCAAGCAGGGTTCCATGACTTGCCCAGGGTCACACAACTAGTAAGCATCTGAGGCCAGATTGAACTCACAAAGATGAGTCTTCTGACTCCAGACCAGGTACTTTGTGCCACCTAGCTGTCCTCTCTAAAGCAATTAAACTGGGCTAAATGATCTCAAAATATTCCACAGAAGCAGCATCATGGTGTTGAAAAAGTGTTGGACTTTATTCAAGAGGGTGTGGATTCATATATCTTTTTTAATCTTCTCTTTGCTACCTTAGCATGAACAGATCATCCTACCTCTCTAAACCTCATTTCTCCATCCGTACAATGGAGGTAGAAATAACACCCACCTAACAGGATAGCAGTATCAGTTGAAGCCTGCTACATAAATATCAATTGTTGTTAACAAAATAATAATAGGGCTAGCAAATGGACTCGTGATTCACTGCTATAGGCAACTCCCAAGAGAGACAACTCGCTTGACTATAACATACCTTTGACTACATTTAACTATATATAGTTATCTCAGCAACTTGTGTTTTTTACTGTCATTTTATTTTTTAATATTTTATTTTTCCCAATTACATTTTTAACATTCTTTTTTTTTAAATTTTGAGTTTCAAATTCTCTCCCTTTCCCTCTCCCCTTCCCTCTCCCTATGAAGGTAAGCAAATTGATAAAGGTTTTACACACGCAATCATTCAAAACATTGTCTCCATATCTTTAAGTTGTCAGAAACTTAAAGAGTTCCCCAGAATACTAAGAGACTAGCACAGGGTCACACAGCCAGTGGTGGACAGAGATGGGTCTTAAACTAAAACCTTCCTCACTCCCAGGCTGCTTCTCCATCCATTATGCTAAAACAATTATTAATAGTAATAATAATGATGGTATTGCAGTTCCAAATCCTAAGACCTTGTGACTTTCAATGCTAAGGCAGGTTGGAAGAGAGGGAAAGAAAAGATGTGGGCAGCATCAAGGAAGCCTTTAATGAAGGGATGGAACCTGATGTGGGAGCTGGAGGAAGAATGGAGAAGATTTAGACGGGTAGAAAGTAAAGGAAAAGAGGTAGGTGACTTTAGGAAAGAGACAACATTGGCGAAGATAAGAATGAGTGCATCTTCCTGATACAGTAAGGAGACTAACTAGATGAAGGATGGCTAGATGCCGGGGAATAGGGGAAAATAAAGTTGCAAGGTTTTCAACTTGAGAAAGTCTCTGGATCCCACAGGTAAGTTCAACAAAGCTGCCTGAAACCACTCAGCAGTAATGAAAGCCTCTTGTAGTCAGTTAATATCTCTATATACCTGTAGTACTAGGACTGTTGGTTGGATCAATGATTTAATGGTTGGATCAATGATTTAAAGTCCCATAGATTTATTTTTGCCAGATATGATACCTTAGATGTGATCTAGCCCAAACCTCTCATTTTATAGCTGAGCAAAATGGAGCCCAGAGAAGAAGAGGAACAAGGAAATAAGCATTTATCAGGCACTTATTATTTGGCAGGTACCATGCTCTAGCCACTGATATCTTCTGAACTGGGACTTGCCCAAGGTCACACAGATCTTCTGATTCCCAATCCTGGGTTCTTGTCACTGTAACACATTGTCTATGAATCTGATAATAGAGCAAACTATAGAAAAATCTAAAGCCATTTTTATCTTTCTGTTTTAAAATCCTAACATAGAACATACAATGTCACTGTAATGAATTTTGCAGCTGATCATTTCCCTGATTAAAATGCAGTTGGGTGTAAATAATTGGCTGTGTGTAATGTGTTATTTAAAATGCCTTCAGTTGTCCTGTTCATGCCCCCACCCTCCAGGGAGAATATTAATAAGAAAACTCTGTATATTCATTATTACAGTTTTCCAATATGAGATCCTATCAAGTTGCACAGTAGATTTTTCAGATAAAAAAAATGTGATTTCCTGTTTAGTTTGGCTTTATCTGCATTGAAACTGAGCAGTCTTTCTAATCTGAACAAGGCATGGCATTTGCTTAAGCTTTTGGCATATGCCAGAAGGGTAGCACATAGCAATTTTTCATAAAGGTTTTCACAAAATCTCTCACATTATTGTCTCCTGAACAGCATCTGTGATAGGACCAGCTGTTTCTTGGCCCATCTTACCCGACCCTGACACAACTTCTTCCTCCCATGTAACTTGACTGGTCCCAGTTTCCCTGATCTAGATACCTGGTCTGTGGGTATGAAAGGTCCCACACTGTATAGTTGTGGGTCTTTCAGACTTGATGAGTGCCTGTGTCCTTCCTTGACAGTTACTGGCGTGTTTCCAGATAGAAGGAAGAGGAGGGTTGGGATGGGCTGGGGATACATTCAGAGAAACTTAAGGGCCACCATAACCATGTTGCATATCCTTGCTGGGTTAGGGTTAAGTAAACCTCTTCCTTTGTCAAATGCTCACTGACTTATAAATGCTTCATTTTGTACCAACATCAAACCTAAACTAAGAGGTCGCTAGCTTTAGATTCAAACCACCAACAACATCCCAAGCAGCAGGACAGTTTGTAGAATAGGCAGGGACAATTCCCATGGATAATTTCTACTTTCAGAATTTTAAGTAGTGAGACAAGTCCCCAAACTACCATTTCTTTATTCAGAATTCAAAGACCTAATTGAAAATGCTAAAACATATTTTGGCCATTAAGTAAACCTTGGATGCCACATTAACTTTGGCTTGATCTCAATGATCTTATGCTTAGCTGGCTCTATCTGCCCTCATCTACCTCCCAAGAAGGAAATATTTCATTTTAAGACTACTTAAATCAGAACCCATGCCAACTGTTTCTTCAAAATGAAATAAAGGTGGTAGAGGGATTTTCTTAAGTGGATTTCATAAAGCAGTCACCAAATTGTCCTGAAATGTTAACAGCTAAATATGTGCAATTTCTTCTCTCTCCTCGCATCCTGGAACAAATTTCACATGTGAGCGTTTCTAAGAATATCATCTCAAAAACATTATCAAACCTCTTTTTCGTTGTGAATAAGGAACCAGTGAGAAAAGACCATGGAAACTGTCAGCCTTTCAGGCCACAAGATGCTCAGATCCTTTGCCTCCAACCCAGAAACAGCAGCATCCTAGCAGACCAAATATCTGACAGAAAGATGGCCGTGGATAAGATCCATCTGGCTGAATTTCCATGGCACAAATGAGACAAAAGATAGCGTTTATAAGCAAGAATTTTGAAGTAATAAGAATACCACAAATTGAAAAAATAAAGATACATCTTTCCAGTGTGTAACAGTGGGAGGAAAGATATAATGACAGAAAAGTACACGTGGGCACAAAATTAGTGCTCATGCATACATTTTTATAGAACAAAAGAAGATTGAAAAACATTTTATTTACAACGATTTTTCATATCTTCATCTCTAAAAGGGGATATTTATCAAAATTTATCTTGCTTAGGTTAAAAGCTATGGACTCTGCCAGGAAAAAGATCTCTCAATTATAATTGACTCATTCATCTCATGAAGATTAAATTTCAGCTGTGTGATCTTTGAGGACTTCACAATGAATGAGCATGTGATTGAATGAAAGCATACATGCATGCTCTTGCTTGTGCAAAAATGAGACTATTGACATAGCATCAGTAGGACTCATTCTCTGAATTCTTTTTTCCAAAAGAGGTGATGGATTTCCACTGATCCATTCTCCTCTCTTGTTCCTCCTGACTAATAGCATGAATCTCTAAAGCAACTGGTCAAGGCTGTGAAGTTAACTGACCCGTACAGGAATCAAATCTGAAACATTACAACAATTGGCATCATATAAAAACCAAATGGAAACAACCCAGGACCCTGAACTTAAGAGCCCTGAGAATAGCAGTGTCCTTAAAACAATAGACCTGCTTTTAACCAGTTCCCTGATGTCATGATTAAGGGGAGAAATAATTGTGGAGAAGGGATCCACCATTCCCATCACCACTAACAACTGCAGACCATCTGCTACCAACAGGCTTAGATAAGGATAAGACACCTGAAAGTGGCAGCATCCCCTGACTCCAAACCACTGCTCCTGATTCCAGCCCAGTCCTCACAGTCATCATTAAGAGAAGCAGCTTCCGTGAAGAGGCCTGCCATCCCCACCAACTGCCAACCAACTTCCAATTCCTTATTTTTCCTAATTGTATGTAAAGACAATTTTTAACATTCTTTTTTTTTAAATTGAGTTCCAAATTTTCTCCCTCCATGCCTCTATCTCCCCTCCCTGGAACAGTAAGCAATTTGATATGTTATATATGTGTAATCATACAAAACATATTTCCATGTTAGTTATCTTGTGAAAGAAGACTCAGACCAGAAGAAAAAAAAACATGAAAAAATATAGAAAGTGAAAAGTGGTATACTTTCATGTGCATTTAGACTCTATCAGTTATTTCTCTGGATAGGAATAGCATTTTTCCTCATGAGTCCTTTGGAATTGTCTTGGTTCATTGTATTGCTGAGAATGGCTAAATCATTCACAGTTGATCATTGCACATTATTGCTATTACAGTGTACAATGTTCTCCTAGTTCTGCTCACTTCACTTTGCATCGGTTCATGCAAGTCTTTCCAGGTTTTTCTGAAAGCATCCTGCCATCCTTCTTGTAGCAAAATAGAATTTCATTGCAATCATTTATCATAATCTTCTCAGCCATTCCCCAATTCATGGGCATCCCTTCAATTTCCTGAATTAGATTTTGAAAAAAAATGCTTCAAGCCTAGTACTTTCAGACATCATCCTGGGGATCGACCCACACGGAGATACAGCCTACCAACCAATCCTGCAGATGCTATAGCCACATCTACTGAAGCCTCAGAAAAGAAAGTTCTTGTCTGCAAAGTCTTTCAAACTTGTTCAATATAAGAAACTTATTTGATTTTTTTTCAATAAAATAATATTACTATGTACTTTGCCATTGCATCCAGAAGGATCACAGAACCTTTCTATTTGAGTTGCAGATGAAACTTTCCATATGTGTTGTTTCCTCCATTAGAATGTCACCTCTAGGCTGTTTTTCTCTTTGTATCCCTGGCACTTAGCACAATGATTTGGACATAGTGAACATGTAATAAATGCTTTATTTATTCATTCACATGTGTCAAACAGCCACAGAGAATTTAGACAATGTCTTTTAAAATGTTTTGGCTATCAGTATGGAATAGGGATGGGGAACCTGCCCTAGATCATAATTTTCTGGAGTTATTTCCCTTCAAGGAAGTAGACACATAACATGACAATATGTTTTTTAAACCATGTAAATTCATAGCTACATTAAGCTATGAATACCTTCATTAAGCTGTAATATATACATATGTGAACACATATGTGCACAATAGATATGAGTATATATACCTTCATGTGTGTGTACATTATACGTGTGTGTGCACTATACATATGCATATACACTATGTATAATACGTGTATACTATACATATGCATGCATACACTATACATATGTGTGTACACTATACATATATGTGTATATATACATATGCATACATATACAGGGGTACCATAATGCCAGCTCAAACTGGCTCTTGAGAATTGATTGTTAAATTTTCAGAGTGAACGTTTACATCTCAGAAATCGGTGAATGCTTTAAATCAGGGCTTGATTTGTTTTGTTGATTTCTAAACTTTAAAAAGTGATGGTGAGAGCAAAAAATGAATTAATAATGTAGATTAAACTTAAAAGTGTATCATGAATTCTTTTCTTTCCAGAGAGCTAGCTATTAAACAGTTACCAGTACACCTCTGTGTATACATATATACACATGCATTCACAAACTTATATAGGTGCATGTTTCTAAACGTTATATATGTGCATATATAATTTATATTTTTTCAAAAATGAAAGAAAATGGAAAACCAAAAAACCTTTACTACAATAAGAAAAAAAGGAAAAGAGAATAAGTAAGCTACAAATTATAAAAGAGCAGTTTTAAAAATACTTATTTTTATATTACATACATGCGTGACTATGTATGTATATACAGACACCATATGTAGTGACATGGCATTACTGTTTTGTTTTTAAAATCTCCACTAATTACATTGAGAAAAATATATATGCAAATTTATTTACATACATGTGAAATGCTTACATATGGCCTAATAACGAATATTTTATGTGAAATTTTAAATTTCTGTGTGTATGTAATTTACTTATTTATCTAATTCCCCAACTCTCAATCACATGGATGGACCAAATCCCCAGAAAGTAGCTGAATAGTTCTTTCTTCTAGGTCCCAGGAGTAACCCTGAGAGGCTGGGGAGCTTCTAGTACTGTCAATGATGTGTCGCTCCCCCTCCTCCAGTGTGCCCCCCAATTGATTATCAGTCAGAGTTATCAGCATACTGCTTCAATTATTAGGTAATTATTAGGTAATACAAAGTACTTTAATTTTTTTTTAATTATGTGTTTTTTTCTTTACTTTAGACATTGTGTTATCATGGACATAATTATTTCTTGGAAAAGAACCTATACAAAGAATAGTTTTAAATTCTTGATGTATTAAAGATTTATCTTCTAAGAAGGCCAACTAATGATGTGGGTATTCAGTCAATGGATCTGATTTTGAGTCCTGGCTCTGCTGCTTATTAGTGCCCTGCCCTTGTCACTTAAACTTTCTCCTTATCTATAAAATAGGAATAATGATGTGTTTACTATGTTCTTCTCAGAGTTTTTATGAGAAAACTGATTTATAGACCTTAAAATGATATATAAATGTGAGCCATCATTATCATCTTTAGAGACACAGTAATATGGTCCAGGCCTTGGAGTTGGGATCACCCATGTCTAAGCCCTTTCTTGGCACCACATTAATTATGTGACCATAGAAAAATCACTTACTCTTTCAATATCTTATTCAGCTCTCTAAGAATACAATATAAAGACAAGTTGTTAATTTTCATCCTCGAAGTGAGTCTACACACTGAGGAATTGTCTACACTGATAAAATCACAAATATAAATAGCTCTTAATCCAAAAGAATGTAAGAGGAATACAATTTATAGCATCAGTGAGAGTGTTCTTTACCTACCTATCCATGGAAGTAGAATGATTTTCAACTAGCTCGTTCATGGATATGGGAGAAAATGCAATAACTCAAATGGATTTATATTTGTAGTCAGTGGATACAATCTGTGGTCTGAATCTAAATCAGGTAGAAGAGCACGAGACTAAAACCAAAGAAGTTCAGTTCTATCCCTCCTCTTCTATTTAATACAGGTTACCTTTGACACAGTCACTTAATTTCTGTGTTAAATGCCCCAGTTTCCTCACCTGAAAAATGGGGGAATTGTGCTGGATGCTCTGTCATAGCCCTTCCATCTATACATCCTATGATCCCATGCTTAGAACCTGTGATTTCATTGGTGTAGAGTGAGCAAACAGAGCATGGACTGTCTATCTGTTATCAGTCAGTCTCACTTTGAGCACAAGTGTTGTTGCTGTTCAGTCGTGTTCAGTCACTTTCTACTCTTCATGACCTTGTTTGGGGTTTTCTTGGCAAAGATACTGGAGTGGTTTGCGATTTCCTTCTCCAGCTCATTTTACAGATGAAGAAACTGAGTCAGACAGGGTTAAGTGACTTGCCCAGGATCACACAGCTAGCAAGTGTCTAAGGCTGGATTTGAACTCAGGGAAATGAGTCTTCCTGCTTCCAGGGCTGGCACTCTATCCACTGCCCCACCCAGCTGCTCTTGGGGTACAATAGTGATATTATGATAATAGCTAGCATTTACAAAGCGTCTTAAGGTTTACCAAGCAGTCTACAAATATTGTCTCATATCACCCTTACGATAACCCTGGAAGCTACTATTAGCCCTCTTTTACAGAGGAGGAAACGGACACCAAAAGGTTAAATGACTTCCCAGGGTCATACAACTAATAAGTGTCTGAGGCTGGATTTGAACTCAGAGCTTTCTGATCCCAGGTCCAGGGCTCTATCTATTGTGCCACCTAGTAGTGGAAAATGTTATAGAAAAATATGCATTTTCACAGTAGGTTAGGGGGAAAAAAGTACTATCTTTGAGCACAGGGATGAGATTCAGCTTTTAGATGGTGCTTTTAAATAGACTCTAAGCCAAAACCCATTTTTGAAATAACTACTCTTTTTCATTTCCAGTCTACTCATCATTCATTCTCTCTCCATCCTTCAGGTCTCATTGTGGTGAAGAACTTGTGCTCTGTACATTTTTCTTCCCTTTTTAGAGAAAAAATGAGAGAGGGAATTTGCCTGCCTTTCCTATTCTGGGAAATAAAAAAAAGCGATCTGTGGTCCACGATGAAACATAACTTCCAACCCAAGCAGGCACAATGGATAGAAAAGAGAGACTTTTGAGGATCTGTGAATAAATCAGTATGGGAGCATGTGTAACTAAGAGAGGAGCTTGCTTCTTCAAAGAGTTTCCTTAGACAAGTGGAACATTCCTGCCGCAGAGTTATTCTGGGGTTTTTCTCTTCGCAGAGAAACGATCGTGATTCTAGATCACTCTGTGTGTGTGTGTGTGTGTGTGTGTGTGTGTGTGTGTGTGTGCATTTTTTCCCTACAAATCCTTTTCCATAACAGATACTATTTACATAGTGCTTCCTAGGTCCCTAGTTCATCCTAAACTTGGCAACAATCAAATACACAACCAAAATCACGAGAAAACATAGCTTCATTTACGGTTTGGGAAAGAACAGTGGATGTTGTTTAGCCCTTTCACAGCTTATGGATACTATTTCAAAACATTAGCATTAATAATTCAAGAACTAATAGTTTACCTTTGTTTCTACCATACCAAAAATCCCATCGTACTAAAACAAACAACATAGGAATTGTGATATAAAAGATGCCATTTATGTATACAAGGTCCAAAAAGAAAACGTTTTCAAAGATTCGTGTGGTTCTGTCACTTCCTTTGAGTGTGTGTATGGTTAGGTAGGACACTTAACCTCTCTGGGATTTCTATTTCTTCATCTACAGAATGCAAGAACTGAATTAGATGATCTCTAAGAACCGAGTTCACATCCAGCCTCAGATACTTACTAGCTGTATAATCTCTGCCTCAGTTTCCTCAACTATAAAATGGATATCAAAAAAAGCACCTAGCTGTTATAAGGATTAAATGAGATAATATTTGTGAAGTGCTTAGTACAATGCCAGGCAGGTCATAGGTGTTTAATAAATGCTAGCTCCCTTCCCCTCTGAGGTCCATAGCAGGTCTAAATTCCACCATCTTATTACCTATAATAGAGATCTACAAAGACAGAGGGGGATGAGGGGAGTTGGTGTCACTCCCCTTAGAGATGTATGATCAACCATTTAGAGGGTAGGAAGTGAGCTGTAGCCCATGCTCCCTGACATAGTCAAACCCACAACCTCTCATTCATTTTTCAGTGGAACAGAGTGAGACACATAGAATGAACAGACAGGATTGGGTTGGGAGCTATACTGTAGATCTCCTTTTATTATCTTTCCCTGGAAAACAATGCCTTTTCTAAATGTCCATCATTCTCTCAAGACTACCACCATCCTTCCAGTAACTTAGAAGGCTGACAACCTTATTGTCTTCAACTCTTCACTTCTCAGGAAATTCTTGTCATTTCTGCCTCCGAGACATCAGTAAGATTGATTTTTTTGCTCTCCACTCTCACATAGTACCTATACTCATTGTTTCCACACTATGTTGCCCTATATGTGCACCTGCACCCATTTTCCCATTCACTTTTATGTGTTATCTTCTCCATTAGAATGTAAGCTGCTTGAGGGTCTAGGATAGTGAATTAACCATATGTTGTAAGTTCTCAATAAAGTGCTCTCTCTCTCTCTCTCTCTCTCTCTCTCTCTCTCTCTCTCCTTCCCCTTCCCTCTCTCCCTCTCTCTCTCATTAACCCCTAACTGGTCACCCTGTTCCAGGTGTCTCCCCTCTCCAGTCCATCCTCCACAAAGCTAACAAACTGATATTGCTAAAGCATGAGTTTGATCATGTTACTCCCTGCTCAATTCCAGAGGTTCCCTTTTCACTCTAGCATCAAATATTACTTCATTTTTCTCTTATTCTTTTTAATTTCTATTTTGTACAAGTTGTATAAAGTATGTTATATGTACAATTTACACTATATAATTAATAAACACATAAATATACCTATGTTGGGGGTAATGCTAATTTTTTAACTGACAGTGGTACACATTCAAAGAAGTTTAGAGATCACTGATCTATGGTACTGGTACTTTAAATTCATTGTTAGAAAAAATGAAAATAATTATTCATGTATAATAATGAGCTGATCTCAATTTCTGAGCCCAACTTTGGGATGTTATTATTATAAGTCTAACACCAATTAAAGTTAGTAAAAAGAAAAATTAGTTGTGTAAATAAGCTTCAAATAATTCCTCATTTCCTAAAGAATCAAGTCCAACATCATCAGCCCAGCAATCTAGATCCTTCATACTCTGGTCAAATCTACCTTTCTAGCTTTCTGGATTTTGACTTCTAGAAACTTTTCCTCTAGCCTGATCAGTTACTCTCTGTCCCCTATACATGTGTACATTTTCCTCTCTGCACACGCTTGCTTATCCTATTCCACTGAGCTAAAATACCTGCATGCTCCCCTGTACCTCCAACTCCTACAATTCCTTTGAGACTCAGCTCAAAGTTTACTCTACTATGGACTCTTCTCTGACCAACCTAAAGAGATTTCACCTTCCTCTGACCACAGAGCACTTGTTGACTGTGCCATTCATTGTGAATTTAAATCACCTACAATTTATGACTAATTTAATTTTTTCATGTGCTTTTGTCCTATATCCCCAACTATATATATATGTGTATGTATATATATGTATATATATATGTATGTGTATGTATATATATGTGTATATATGTATATACATATATATGTGTTTAAGATCACACGTTTTTGTATTTCCCATAATTCCTAGTGAGGAATACTACCATAATAAAAAAAATTTTGGCACCTAGGGCAAGGGATATGAACTGTCTTTGAATAAAAAAATTCAAGGGAATGCAATGGGAATGAGGAAGCAAAAGCCCTAAGACCATTTCTGGGGAAAAGACTGGGCAGGGTAGAGAATAGGACAAGGCTGGGAGGAAATAACTTGAGGTACTTCTGGTGATAGGGAGAAAACATGCCATCCAATCGATTTTCATTTTAATTAATTTGTTGTTCTTGCTAACTAAGTAGTAAACTAGGTATTTCTAAGTCCCTGTGTTCCAGAGCTGCCAGCATGCTCTAAATTTGAACACCCTGAGGACAAAGCCACAGCACCGAAGCTCCCAGTTATGATAGTGGCATAAAGACTTGCACATACAAATAAGCTCAATAAATATGTGCTGATTTGCTTTGAAAAAAAGCAAGAAAAGCTTGAGGGAAAAGCAGGTAAAGCCACATTTTATCCCAGGAATGATGTAAGGGAAAAATGTGCTTTCTGATAGATCTTCCCAAAGATTTAGAGAAAAATGAGGACCCAGTGTTTCTTTATAATATAAATTTAGCGCATCAGGGACTTTGCAATTAAATTATTTTCAATAGATTCTGTCAAATTTTCTCCTTAAGCAATCTATCAAGGAAGAATGGCAGTAGAAAATCATAAGAATTATTAGAATGGAAGACAATAAAAATATCCAAAGAATGTTCTGTGATGGGAAACTAGAGAAGAAGGATGCCTGTTTAGTCAAAGAAAAAGACAGAGAAACACAGGCAGGCAAACAACACTGAATCATGAAAGCACAATACAGGGCTCCAGCTGAAAGACAAAAAACATCACCTCTTCAAGCAATAGTTCTTTGATCACCAGTAGCCATTTACCACATGACATTTTCTATATTTCCCCTAATCTTTCCACTCCATATTTAGACAGACCAGCTAGAAATTCAAATTGGGAGAAGGACCTGGAGTGGTTAGCTGCTCTATAGGAATTGTTCAGAGACAAACAAAAGCAAGATATCTTTTTCAACTACAGGTATATACAAAAGATACTTGTTTGTTCCTTCTTTTTCATGGTTAACATAATTTATCAGATCATTCACCTGACAATTTCAGTAGTCCTGGATGAAAGGTATATCTGGATTCCATATGTGTTATTCTTCTTGTAGCAAGTAGGAATATGTAATAGGAATAATAGAAACCTCTGAGTTTTCCTCTAACTGATATTTGTTTTATTTCAAATTAATATTGACTTCAATACTCTGATTCCATTAAAATCCATGAAAACTTAGGTGTTCTTAGATGTTCGTTCATATACCTCATTAATGTGTAAAAGATGTAGTCTAAGTAGTGCTGAACTTGGGGTCACAGTACCTGAATTTGAATCCTGGCTCTGACACCAATGAGTGTGTCCTTGATCAAGTCTTTTAACTTTTGGAGCTACAACTTCTTCGTCTATAAAATGAAGGGGTTGGATTAGATGACCTCAAAAGTTCCCTTCAGTTCTAGGTCGATGAACAGTTTTGCGTATATTGTCGTGCTTCCCTGAAATTAGTATTATAATCAACTAATTCCAGATTCCAGGTTCAGGACTCAATAAAATTGTACCAAATTCCCTATTCTTTCATGATTCTAGCCTATTGGAATACTTTGGAAAAGATGCTATGACCTCTGGAAGACTGGTCCTATCATTCTAGCAAACTTCTGTGTGGGTGGCCACAAGTGCTTAGGAGCTACAAGTGTGCAAGTCTGTGGTGGAGTCCAGACTTCCAGATTCAGAAAAATAGTATAAGCATTCGAATGCTATTCCCTACATTTCAGTTTCTGCTGCATAGCAACAAGGATATGTTCTTGCTGCTGTTTTATGACCTAAATCTAAACCACAGTTGATGTTACTGATTGTCTTTAGAAGGCACTTTAAAAAAACT
>CM053622.1:620877718-620963805 GCA_028646595.1 Phalanger gymnotis | reverse complement strand
TTATTATCATGGAATAGGATTTTATGAATTGAATATATAGAAACATGGCAAACAGATTAGGTCTTACAAAACATTTTCTTTAAAAGGACTTTAGGTATAGCCAAAGATGAGAGATTTGATAGAGCCATCAAGGTGGGAAACCATTTGTGGGTAATAGAAGAAATTTTAGCCAATTGGGTAGCATATTGAGGAGGTCTTTCACAGCATTCCTCCTCCCCCAGCTGCTAGTGTCTTTTCCTCTCTATTGGCAGTCCAAATGAGTAACCAATTGGCCTAAAGTTGGTCTTCATAAAATGCCACCCAGCAGATGTTCTGAGAGGTGAATATGGGCCATTATGTTAGTTTGTCTGATAGCAGGCAATCAACTATCATTTACGAAGTGCCTACTCTGTGCCATATAGTGTGCTAAGTCTGAAGGACACAAAGAAGGGTAAAAAAAGCCAGGCTCTGGTCTCGAGGAGCTCATAATCTGAGTCAAAATTTCCAGTGGTTCAAGCAAATAAGTTATCAGTATCATGGAGGTAGTGTGCCAAGCCATGGGAAGCCCATCAGAGAAGAAAGGGTTAGTGATGGCAGGGCTCTACACCCTGGGATGACTGGCAAAGGGAAAATAGTAGTCCAGACCAAAAAGCCTTTGGCATTATCTGGCAGGATTTACACAAAGGCTAGGGCATAGGCAGCAAGAAAAAAAAACTCTGCTATTAAAACTAGAGAACAAGATAGGGTCTCATTTGTAAAGAACAAGGCCAAAGCCCATGCATTAGGGCCAAGATCTCAGGTTAGACACAATCTATATATCTATGAATATTTATACCATATCTCCCTGTCCCTAAGGTATAAATTGATCTGAGAACCTGGGACCCAGTCTTCAGCCTGAAGTTTGGGGTATAGTGGACTCAGTTGTGTTGATTGGAAGGACATGAGGGTAAGAAGCCCATACAGTCATTATGCCAATTGCAATAGATATTCTCTAATCTGCATTCCCTTCCTAGCTGGTAAAATGTGTACTCATTACCAACCTTTATCATTTATTTTTGTTTCATCCCTGTGGTTCCTGTTATTTGAGACCTTTTTCCATGGAAATAGCATCAGGTGGCTATTATTTGAACCAACCAACTTTGTACATTTTAACAAATGCTAGCCATGTGGGAAAGGAAGTGTTTCCCTATCAATCTTTGTCTCTTGACCTAAGGAATTGTACTGGGGCACCAGCTGTTCCTTTCTTTATAGCATGGAGTGGGGATTCAAATGGAGCTACTTAACCATGCCTTAAACCCAAATCAGTTTGATTCTCATTGATTGGTCAACAGTAAGTCCCAGCCCAAGCCCAGGGGTCATTGTTTTGGTCCTGATTGCTCAGAGTGAGTGTAAATAGCAAGTGTTTCTGTTTTGGCCAGAAATCCTGAGGGTTTTCCCCTCCCAGATTGATTTTTTTTTTGACTAGGTAAAAGAGGCAATTCTTTGCTTCATTTCTTACCTAGTCTTAATCACTGAATGGGCATCACCTCAGTCAAACTGAAACCTGCTAAAGACCTGAACTTAAAAAGGCCATGGTCTCTCACTGCATCCAGGACCATCTCTAGTCATCCTGAACTCTTGAGAAGAAAATGAGGCTAGAAACTGCACAGCCTTCCTCACTTAAATCCAATTCATTTTCAAGTCATGGCATGTCATGGTCCTCTTAGAGAATGAAGGACAAACAACAATAGCATGGAGTAGTAGAAAGAACAGTGAGCTTAGAATAAGAATACCTTTTCACTGTCATGTCTCTAACCTGTCCTCATTGTAGTCAGTCAACGAGCATTTATTAATTACCTACTATATGTCAGGTACTCAGCTAAACTCTGAAGATTGAAAGAAAGGTAAAAACAGACTCTGCCTTCAAAGAGCATACTTTTAAAGGAAGAGACAATAACATAACCAGGTATATACAAGGTACATACAGAGTAAAAGGAAGATAATCTCAGAAAGAAATGCACTAACCCCTGGGAATGTCTGAAAAGATCTCCTGTGGAATGTGACATTTGTGGTAACTCTTTGAGGAAGTTATGATTTCTAAGAGGCCAAAGTGAGGAAGGAGAGAGAGGATTCCAGGAATGATGTACGGTTGCATGATATTGGACAAGTCACTCAAATACTCTGAGCTTCGCCTTCTTCATCTGTAAAATGGAATTTGTCCTGCCTTCTTAAGAGAGCTTTTGTGAAGGTCAAATGAAATACAGCTCTCTAGAAATGTGAGGCACAGCTACTCTTTAAGTAGAAGCAATGAAACGTGGTATGACCATAATTTAGCAAATACAATGTGCAGACATGCCTTTCAATACCGAAGAGTAGGGTTATTAGAAGTCAAAAATTCCCAAATGGCTACAGACAGAATGGCAGAAAAACAGATGTTAGCAGTCATGATGATCAGTGCCTATCAGCAGCTCCTCCACCCTAGGATATTGGCAGGCTTGGGAGATAAACAAGACAAAGTTTCGGACATGATTCTGATCTATGCTAACGCTCCAGTATGTGGTCAGAAGGACCCAGGCAAAGGGAGATTAAAAAAAAACTAGTACCTTTCTTCTGTGTTCTCCAGTCTGATTTGTTATAAGGTAGAAAGGAGGACACAGTTGATATTAAGTGCCAAGCATGGGAATAAATGATTCATCCTTGTGTAAATCATCCCAATGGTCACTAAGGTCACTGAACACTTGGGTTGTCATGTGACTAAATTCTGGTCAAGTAAAATAAAGTCAAAGTGCCCTGATGTGGTTAGTTATTGTCAACCCTCATCTTAGATTCTGTTCCTTTCCTCTGCTCTCCCCTCCCAAGGGCTTTTCTCTAGGTGTTTTCCTTCCTCTTTTAAGTTTGCAGTATCTCTAGTAAGGGCAGTTAGGTGGTACAGTGGATGCAGGCCTGGACTCAGGAAGACTCATCTTTGTGAGTTCAAATCCAGCCTCAGACAATTACTAGCAGTGTGACTCTTGGGAAGTCTCTTAACCTTGTTTGCCTCAGTTTCCTCATCTATAAAATAAGCAAGAGAAGGAAATGGCAAACCACTCCAGTATCGTTGCCAAAAAAAAAACCAACTAGGGTCATGCAGAGTCAGACAAGATTGAACAACAACTAATAACAAATCTCTGGCAAGGAGGTTCATTTAGCAAGAGGAAGCAAAAATGTAAACTCCTCTCCAAATTAGAAAGCAAAGTCGCATAGGCCCAATTTCTATTTAAATCACTTCATAACGACAATAATGACAATGCAGTTTTTCCTCCAACAGGGTACTGGATCCTAGACTTCCAAAGCCACAGCTTATCAGATTTTATACCAGGACTACCAGGCATTTCTTGAGTTTACCAATTATAACTGAGAGTTTCTCTCTTTATATGGAACTTCCTATATCAGTAAAAGCTAGGATCTATTTTGAAATCCATAGTCTGAGAGAGCTATCTGGAGTACCTAGAGGCTAGGTGACTTACCCAAGGTCACATATCCAGTATGTGTCAGAGGCAGGTTTTGAACTTAGGTCTTCCTGACTCTGAAGCCAGTTATCTATTATGTCATGCTACCTCTAAAAATACCACCAAAAAGGGCATGTTTCAGGCATTTAATAAGCTAATGTTCATTTATTCAACAAGCAAATGCTGCAGAGTTGAATGGTTAAAGGTGCCAGGTTGAGTTCAAATCCCACCTTAGACATATATTAGCTGTGTAACCCTAGCTAAGTCACTTAACTTTTCTTTTCCTCAATTTTCTCATCTATAAAATGAGATAATATCTCATGGGGTTGTGAGAATCAAATGAATTAACGTATGTTCAGCCACTACATAATGCTAGTTGTTATTATTAATTATTATTATCGGAACCTGGAATAGTTTTAGGTTTATTTAAAAAATAACTGTTCGGGGCAGCTGGGTGGCTCAGTGAGTAGAGCACGAGCCCTGGAGTCAGGAAGACCTGAGTTCAAATCTGGCCTCAGACACTTGACACACTTACTAGCTGTGTGACCTTGGGCAAGTCACTTAACCCCTCCCCCCTCCAAAAAAAAAAACCTAAAAAGTAACTTTTGGAAGTTGGAGGGGAGAAGACAGGTTACAACTAGGGGCTAGGTGTCCCCAACATGAGACACCTAGCTACAAATTCCACAATATATTTAATGGTGCTAATGCTGGCTAATATAACCACAACTAGTGGTGTTGGCAAATGTTTAATAACTGGCTTTCTGGGGAAAACATATGCAAGACACACTTTAGAACTTAATATATACCGTTTCATTTTCTCCATCACTTTCTTAGGTCTAGACAATCAACAAAACAATAAATTGAACCTTAATTTATGATTTGCCAGTTCCCAAGTTACACATGCTTACACTGAAAACTTAAAGATGAGCTCTCCTGCAAACTGGTTTGAGCTGGCTCAAGCACATCACTGCCCATAACTGTGCTAAGCACTCTGGAGATGGGTGAGAGAGATGCAAAAGATAGACCCTGCTTCCAATAATCCTTCTCTCTCCCCACAGCTGGATTTACAAAACCTAGCTCCAAACAGCAGGGGTGGTACTACATGTGCCCAAAGCATTTCATTAAATTCATATTAGTGATACAACCTGCTTTAATACTTGAAGCACTTCTGAATTTTTCTGTGCAAATACTTCCTCCCTCATATCCCTTCTCTATAAAGGTAACAACTCCTCTAATACCTAGGAGGTGGTTCTCATGATTTTTGGGGGACCAAACACCCGAGTCTGCATGGTTATGTGAATGCATTCAGAAAAAAAAGACTTTCCCAAATTATGACATTTATTTATATCAAAAGCTCTACAAAGTATAGATATAGACAGGTATTTTTAAAATATTATTTTATATATGTATAAAACTATATTTATATATGAAATCAAAATTAGCATTATTTTCAATGGGAAAATAATCCCAGTAAACATAGCAGTATTGCAGAGGTTGCCCCTTTCCCTAATATTATTTGATAGAATTTTGAAAATGTTATTTATAGCAACAAGATAAAAGGAAGAAGTTAAAGGAATTATTAAAAGCAAAGAAGGAACAAAATTATCCCTATTAGTTGATGACATAATGGTTTGTCTACAAACCCTTAGAGAGACTAGTTTAAATAATTGGAGAGATATTCATTAGTGATGGTTGGGCTGTGCCACTATATTCAAAATAGGAATGCCACCTAAATTAATTTTTAGGTTTAGTGCTGTAATTACCAAGGGCATACTTTATAAATGTAGACAAAATAATAAGTTCATTTGGAAGAATAAATGGTCTAGAACCTCAAGGGAAATAATAGGGAAAAAGTTAGAATGAAAAGTGAATAGTACTTCCAAATTTCAAATTATATTGTAAAGCAGTATTCTTCAATATCATAGAGCTGATTTTGAAAAAGGGAGGGGTGGAAATAGCTCAGTGGAACATTCTACATGAGGAAGAATTGGAAACAACTCAATTCAATCTAATGCTTAATAAACCTAAGAATATAAATAATTTGGGGATGTATCACCTCTTTGACAAGACCTGCTACAAAAAACAGAAAGCTAGCTGGGCATGGTGACACATACATACAGTCCTTGCTATTGGGGCTTCTAAAATTGGTAGATCACTTGAATGTAGAAATTTTAAGATGCAATTGGCCTAGAGCCAATTTGATATTCCCACTGTCTGGTACCAATATGGTAAGACTTCAGGAGTGGAAGACTACCAGATTGACCAAGGAGTGGCAAACACTGTCCAGGTCAGAAAAAAGAGCAGGTTAAATCTTTAGTGACAATCTATATTGGAATTGGGTCCTTGAGTAGGCAATATACTTCTTGCCTAGGCAAGATAGGATGACCTAGTACCAAAACAACCCTCTCCATAAAAAAAGAAAAATAGAAAGCAATTTGGCAGAATATAGGATTAGATCAATATTTTATCTCATATACTAAAATCAACTCAAAATGGACTTGAATAAAAAAGATCACACTATAAAAAAATAGATGAGATCAAAGTCACATACTTTTCACATTTAAGACAAGGAGAAAAACTAAACAAATAAGGTACAAAGATGATGACAAAAGATAAAATTTTAAAATGTTGATTGCATGAAATCAAAAAGATTTTGCATAGACAAAAGCAATGCAACTAGATAAGAAGAGAAGCCTACAACTGGGAAAACTTTTTGCACCAAATATCAGTAATGTTCTGAGACCCTCAATATTGTACTCCACACTCTACATCTGTAGCTCTGCTTTGTTTCCACTCCATGGAACAAGATGCTCCCATAGCCACTGTGTGTCACTCTCTTCCTCCCTCATCTTTCCAGCTTCCTCTTGTGGGCTTAGATTATAAGGTCCTTAAGGGTAGGGACTTTCTTTTTCTTATTTGTGTCCTCAGTACTTAGAACAGTTCCTAGCACACAGTAGTTACTTAATAAATGCCTACTGAATATAGGCAACTAACAAAAATATGACTAAGAGCTATTCCCCAATGGAAAAGTATTCAAAGCACATTAACAAACCATTCACAAAATAATTGTAAAGCAGTAGCAACTATACTATTTTACATCATTAATAAGAAAAATGCAATCAAAATAACTCTGAGATCTCACCTCACACCCAGAAAATTTGCAAAAATGAAAAAAATATTGGAAACAGTTAATGATGAAATTGAGAAATTGGCTATTGAGAAAATGCACACTAATGTACAGTTGATATAATTAATTGCCCAACCATTCTGGAAAGCAATATAGATCTGTGATTTTAAAAATGAATAAAATTTTATACACTCTTTAACTCAGAGATCCAAATGCCTGGCTTATATAATGAGGGGACAAAATACAGATATAAAGGTCCTATGTACACTGAAGTATTCATAGTAGCACTTTTTGTGGCAACAAAAAAATGGAAACCAGGGTAAATGTCCCTCAATAGTGAATCGTTAAACATACTGTGTTATATGAATGTAAGAAAAAAAGTAACAACAATGAATAATTCAGGGAAGCATAAAAAGGCATATTAATCGATGCAAAGTGATGGACATAAATGGAAAGGAAAAAATCACGACTAAATTTTGTGCAATTATAATGACCAAATATGACCATGGAGAAAAGATAAGAAAATATACTTCCTTTTCTTGCATAGTTGTGAGACTATGGACGGTACATTGCATATACTGTGAAACTTGGGTGAAGATTTCATTAGTTTTATTAAATGTTTCTTCCCTTTGTCCCACTTTCTTTCTCTTTCCTCCCCACTCTCCATCTCTCTTTCCCCCCTGCTTTCCATCTGTTTCTGTCTCTGTCTCTGCCTCTCTGTCTCTCTCTATCTATCTCTCTGTCTCTGTCTCTCTCTGTCTCTCTGTCTCTGTCTCTCTTTCATTCTATGTCACAAGAAATGGTTCTCTGGGTAGGGTAGATAGGAGAGATATTTTTGGAAATGAAAGAGGCATTAAACCAAAATATATCAACAATTTTTAAAAGAAGAAATTCAGGTTGTTCTTCACATACAGAACAACAAACAACAGCAAAAAAATTAAATAAATGGACTACGTTTTAACTAACAGGTCTCCAAATTTGAAATCATTTCTGAATCTGCTATCTTGTATATAGTTGGACTACTAACTCTTTTCAGCCAAGATAAAAAGCAATGTTAACTTAGAAGAAAGAACATGACTGAGAAGATATAGTTAATAATGGAGGCAATTCCAACTCACCTATTTAAGCAAATTTTTTATACTGATAATAGATAAAATATATAACAGTGACAGACTCTCAGCATAGCCTATGGAAGTTTAATTGACATAAATCAATCATCAAAATAAAGAGACCTAAAGAGCCTATAAGTTGCATCAGCCACAGCCAGCAAACACTGGATGCCTTTATGAAGTGGATAGATATGGTAGCCAAAGGCAACAATAACTTAGAATGTAAGTTGGCTTGTAAATACTTACAAAGGAAGAGGATAAGCAACATCACCTCATAAAACAGCAAGATGTGGTTGAGGAAAAAAAAACAAATTTATAGAAATTTTGGCAAACAATTCAGTTATGCCAGATCATTCCAATAATTTAAATTTAAAAATGAGAGTATTTCATTTAGATTTTTATAATGTCTAATATTTCACCTATTCATAAGGAGTTCTTTGAGCTGCCAGAAGTATACATTATTTTAATCAGACACTGAGATGATTTTTAGAGCAAACCACACACTAAAGTCTAAATTCCAAATTGAATGTTCCATGAACAAGTCTTGACATTATCAGTGTTTTCCCACATAGAGTATTCTTGCCTGTAGTAAAGTCCTTTCGAATATTTTGATCCTCAAGAGAGAGAAAATCACCATGTAAGGGCATTAAATTGCTGGCTTAAGGGAGTGTTCTGGCTTTCCCAGAAAATAAATTCTGGTATAATGTTTCAGGAGAAAAAAATGGCAATAAAATATAATGTTTTGAAATAATAAAACATGTGTTTTATAGTGTATGAAAATGATCTGAAGTAAATTAAAACAATATCTCCTTAAAATTTTAAGAGTTATTTGTATTTTGCATATTAGGGGATTTGTGTAAACATGAAAGTACATTCTGCAAATGGTGAATAGACTGGCCACCCATCCAGAGACAGGTTCTTTTTATGTACTGATAGAATCAACACACAGAGAATTCATTTTTGTTCTAGTGGATGAAAGCAGAGAAACCCACTCCCTTAACATCTATCAATGTTTTTTAGCTGCCTAGGAAAATTTAGGCTCAGGAAAACATTGTTTATATTAACGTAGTAATCTTTTCTTGTTTAAAAAGTACTCTAAAACAACTAGTTAAAGAAATCATTTATCTCTTTCTTTACTTCTTTCTTTGACACAGAAATTGATGTAATGGGATAGGCTTTGGAAATTCCATTCAGGAGTATCCTATTGCTCTACATCAAATCTCTTCACTTGCATCCCAAAGAGATGGTGCCAAGGAACCATTCGGAAGCAGGTTTTTCCTCAGGTCATCTTTCTCTGCATCTTTAGAAAAGAAAGTAAATATCCAGGCAAATCATGTATTGCAAGAAATTTCTGATTGCCTTAAGAAGAAGAGATGATTGATCTAAAGGACTTCCTCCACTAGTGGAAAAATGCCTGAATTCTCAAAGAAATGTCATTGGGTCAGCCTGACATCAGAGTTAATGTCACTTAAGTACTTCCTTTATGAAGATCCAGTCTCCAATGGCTTGACTCAATCATCCTCATTATTAGATAGGATTTTTTTAAATCAAATTGCCTTAAAAATGAAGATTGAGTTAATCATCTCTAAATGATATTCACTAATAGTGGGGGAGAGGGACCCACAAGACAAGGCTAGAAATGAAGATTCTAGCATTATCTCTGCCCTTAACTTGCTGTTTGACCTCCGGAAAATAGCAGCCTCTGTAAGCTTCCATCTTAACATCTCTGGAAGGATGATTGTAAACACCTACCTCATAAAAATGTGGTAAATTTAAAATAACAAAAGAAAGAAATTTGAAATTATTTTGAAGAGTTTGATAGCATTACAAATGTGTGAGATAGTATTGTTACAATGCTGAACTATGTTAAGTCTTTAAGTGGTAAGTGTACATATCTTCTGTATGAGATATTGAAATTAATAAACAAAATGAAACTTCAAAATGATTCATGCCCCAGGTATGGACTGCCAGATTTTTGTGTGCAGTGATACCTGAGTGGATTCATGGGTACATAGCTCTATCTGCCACTTCCTTAAACACCCTAAGGAGTTGTTTCAACAGTATGACATTGTTCAGAGGTATTTTTTTCAAATTATCAAAATATTTCTCATTCAGTTTTTCAAACTCACAAAAATGTATTTATATAATATTATATTTACTACTCATTCAACTGGACAGTTTTCTAATTGTTAAAGACTAGGGCAAGGATGTCAAACTTCTTTAAAGGAATGAGTAAGATCTGCTAGCCTAGCTATGTTCAGGAGCCTTTAGACCAAATAAATAACAGAAGGGCCAGGCAGACAAAGCAGACCGGACAGAGACAATCAAGGGGAGCTTTAAAGGAACCAAGACTCAAGGGAAGTTATAAAGGAGGCTAAAGTTGGGTGAATTTCTCCATAAAGAAATAATACAAATGGATAATTGAGTGTGGCAAGGAGAACACACTAGACCCTACCTACCATTTTAGTAGAAGATTTTATTTTTTATGTTACTGAGAAAATAGAGGCCATTTGTCATTAGTCCCCTTTTCTTCCTAACTCTACATCTCAAAACCCCTTGTCATAGTCTCCCATTCTCTTCTCCTCCTTTATAATCACAGAATGGAAGTTGCCTCAGTCAAACTGAGACCTGGGAAAGACCTTAGCTTAAAAAAGCCAACGTCTCCCACTGAATCTGGGGCCATCTCCAGTCATCCTGATATATATCTTGCCACTGGACCCAGATGGCTCCAGAGGAGAGAGTAAAGCTGGTGACTTTGCACAGCCCTCCCTCACTTAAATCTAATTCACTTGCAAGCCATGGCATCACCTTCCTGATGTCACGGTCTTCTAGAATGAAGGACAAATGACAACAATAACAACAACTCCAGTCTGTGATAAAGAAATGGACCTTCTACTCAGCAAGGCCTTTTTCCTTTTAGCTGTCATTAGCTACTTCTTCTACCATTGGCTACAAACATGCTCGGGTCTTCATCATCCTTAAAAACACTCGCTTGACCCTACCATCCCCTCAAACTAGCTTCTATCACTCCCCCTTTTCACAGACAACCCCCCTAACTCCACCCTAAGACTTTGCCCTAGATCCTCTTCTCCTCTCTCTTTATACTCTCTCCCTTATAGTGACCTCATCAGTTTTCACAGCTTCAATTATCATATCTGTGCAAGTAACTCCCATGGAGGCCATTTGTCATTAGCTCCCTTTTCTTTTGACTCTAGATCTTAAAATCCCTTGTCATAGTCTCCCATTCTCTATTCCTTTATAATCACTGAACTGTTGCCTCAGTCAAACGGAGACATGGGAAAGATGTTAGCTTAAAAAGGCCTGACACCAGAGCTCCAATCTCATATTGGACTCACGATCCAAAACAGAACTCATTATCTGTACACTCAAACCTATCCCTCTTCTGAATTTTCCTCTTTCTGCCAAAGAGCACCACCATCCTCTAAGTCACCTAAGTTCCCTACTCAACCCCTCACTCTCTCATCTCATATATCCAATCAATTGCCAAATCTTATCTACTTCCACAATATCTTTTACATCCATCCTCTTTGCTCCATTCACACAGCCAGTACCCTAATTCAGATCCTCATCTCTTCCTTGGACTATTTAACAGCCTCTTAATTTGTCTTACTGCCTCAAATCTCTCTTTTCTCCAAACCATCTTTCACAAAGCTACTGAAGAGATTTTCCTATGGTTCTTGTCTGACCACATCATTCCTCTGCTCCACAAATTCTGGTGGCTTCTCCTTCCAAAATCAAATGAAAACTATTCTTTTGGCATTTAAAAATCTTCATAAATCTGACTCCAATTTATCTTTCTAGTCTTATTGTATCCTGTTGAAGGACAGAGCTGAGCAAAGATCACTTGAATTTGTGGTTAGTGTGAAATGAAACCCTCATAGTCCATTTAACAATTAACAAAATGAGGTCTACATAATTATAAACAGGGAAAAGATATTCAACAAATATATGAAGTGAGAGTAATGCTCACTGATTCAACAGAGCACAGCTTCTCTGCCTCTAAGTCTCCAAGGGTTAGAGTTTCCTCTAAGTTTCTAAGTGTGGTGTCCTAGTTATGCCTCATGGTTTTTTGTCCTCAAGCTTCCAGGAGGCAACCCCAATGGTCTGCGCCTCTAGCCTCCTGAGTCAATTAAGTCTCAAAGAAGGTTTCAATATTTTTAAGGAAATTGACCAACCCAGTCCACACCTCAGAGAATTCTGGTATTTCTCCTACCATGATTTCCATCATTCATTCTTTAAAACAGTCACACTGACCTTCTTATGGTTCCTCATAAAGGGCATTCCCTTTCTCCTCTTCATGCCTTTGCACAGACAATCCCTCATTCTTGAAACATGTTTCCATCTTTTTCACCTCTTAAAATTCCTAGATTCCTTTAAAGATCAACTTGAACACTATGTTTGAGATGAGGCTTTTCCTTATCCCCCATCCCCTAATGCCCCCACTTCCCACAAATGACCTTGAATTTTTTGCAGGTACTTGTATGTGTGCTCATTGTCTCCCCTCATAGAATGTAAGCTCCTTTGTGGCAGGGATTGTCATTTTTGCCTTGCTCAACCAGAGCTTAGCACAGAGCCTGGCAAATAGTAGATGCTTAACAAATTCTTGGTTGATTGACAGATTGCTTAGAAGCCTGAGAGTAAAGTGGAGGAAGATGTCTGCTACTTTGATTTTGAAAAAAAAAAAGTGGTTGTCAATGTCAAGTGATGCTAACAACCTCTGGACTATGTTCATGACAAAAGCAGATCTGAATTGTGTCACAGATAAACCTATGCTATGATTTGTGATAAAATGCTTCATTAAATTGGCCCTGTCACCTATTAGTTGGACATTAATGTTTGATGTTCAAATAGCATGCCAGTACTTAGGACCCCTTTCCCCTTACTGGTACTCTGTTGAAGTTAAGTCCTTATTTTTTCATTATGATTGTTAATATGGTTATAATTATTAATGAATAACATGTATGTAATGCTTTAAGGTTGGCAAAGCTCTTTATGTATGTTATATTGTTTAATTCTCTCAGTAACCCTAAGAGGTGGGTGCTATTTTTATCTTCAATTTACAGATGAGAAAACTAAGGCTGAGAAGTTAAGTTATTTACCCAAGGTCACATAGCTAGTATGTGTCTAAGGAAGGATTTAATCTCAGATCTTTCTGATTCCTGGGTTAGCACTCGATCTACTATTCTACCTCAATCACAATAAAAATGAAACAAGAACATAATCAGAATTATAATTACAATGGGAACGATTTTATACGTGGTGATCAAAACTACCTTGAAATCAAACTCTCATTTGTATATCTACCACTTGATAATCTTCATGCTCTCTGATGACTTCCTTTAAACCAAATCTTTATTGACATATTAATATATTTGTCCATAACCTTATATGGTCTCTTACTACCTTACCAATGGGAAAGTGAACATTCAACATTTCTGTTCTTTCCTCAGTTTGCATCCACCACATTAGTCCTTCTTTTGGCCCATTACTCATGAACTTAAATTCTGTCTCTGAGCCACTGTTCAAGTCACATGCATGAGCAACTTCCTGTTTCTTATAACCATAACCAATCTCTTCTATTTTTTTAAATCAGCACTTGCATTATTCCATTATACCCTACAAATAGCCAACACAACATCTGACCTACCCCCTACCTCTTTTATATTTCTGAGTATCACATTTGCTTGTCATCAATGCTCTTTTAGATGAGAAAGTTAATCAAACACAGGAACTAGGTCTGCTCTTTTAATTAGTACCCTAAGTGCATTGTCTATTCTTAAATGTCATTGTTGACCAACCTGTGAATGACCATTATTGAACCCAATGTTCAAGCCTGAATATAGACATAGGGTCCTCTATAAATGGTTTGTCTCCATCCAGAGGCCTCTCCCTGAAGAAAGCCTAGAACCACATGTGTCCTCACTTGAAGATGGAAACTAGAAGAATCTCTCTTCTCTAAAGATCTCAACAACTCCGCCTCTTGCGCAGGCACAGAACACTGAATAATATTTCTTGTCATCAGTGAGGAGAGTCTTATGCAAATGTCCATGCTTGAACCTCAGGTTGCAATTCAATATTTATTGCCTAATATAGGTCTGGGCAGCTAGGTGGTGTAGGGAGAGAGTGCCAGGCCTGGAGTCAGGAAGACTCATCTTCTCGAGTTCAAATCCAGCCTCAGACACTTACTAGTTGTGTGACCCTGGGCAAGTCACTTAACCCTGTTTGCCTCCATTTTCTTATCTGTAAAATGAGCTGGAGAAGGAAATGACAAACCATGCCAGTATCTTCATCAAAAAAAAAATCCTAAATGAGGTCATGAAGAGTTGAACACAATTGAAACAACTTAATAACAACAACAATATAGGCCTAGACAAGGCCTATGCATGCTTAATCAGATTTGGCCAGGCAATTATTCTCAAGAGTAGCTCACAGATTAGAAATCTTAGGCCTGGGATTTAAAAACAATTTCATCCAACACTGGCAATATAAAACTTCTTTAGAACAAGTGGCTCATCACCATCCTGGGTATTTGACATCCCTAAGTTCATTACCTTCTTCCCTAAAATTTTTCTTCATCCTGACTTAATAATTTCTGTCACTGTTACTGGTCTCCCAGTTTGAAACTAAGGGATTATCTAGGACTCCTTTCTCCTTCACCTCTCATAGTTAATTAGTTATGAAATCATGTTGATTCCATATCTGAAACATTTCCTGAATATATCTCATCCTTTCAATTCCAACTGCTGCCACCCTAGGTCTGCATAGACACCTGCCTGGTGCATTGCAATGGCCTCTGAATCAATCAATCCTTCATGCTGGTGCCAAGATAGTCTTTCTGATTTATGTATGTCTATATGTAATATATATGATATATGTTTATATATATATATGTGTGTGTATATATATGTGTGTATATTTATGTCAATCTTGAACTCCACCTCCTGCGATTAAGATTTATCTCACATTACTTTCCTCTATAAATCCTATTCTCTATGCAAATTAATTACTCTCTATTCCCCAATGTGACCTATACTTTCGCACATCTGTGTCATTTCCCACATTATGCCCTATATGGGGATATTTGCTCCTTCCTTCATCTGTATATATATACAGACCTCCTTGGAAAATAACAAGGTTCCACTGTTGGATCTTACATGGCACTTTTGTGTGTGCGTGTGTGTGTGTGTGTGTCTCAATCACATAATGTTGTATATTATTATTGTTGTTGTTGCTGAGTCCTTTTTCAGTCACGTCTGACACTTCATGATTCCATTTGGGGTTTTCTTGGCAAAGATATTGGTTTGCCATTTCCATCTGTAGCTCACAGATGAAGAAATGGAGGCAAACAGGGTTAAGTGATTTACCCAGTGTCACACAAATAGCAAGTATCTGAGGCTGGATTTGAACCCACAAAAATGAACACTCTATCTATTGCACCACTTAGCTGCCATATGATAGTTACCTACACTTATTTTTTATCTGTTCCCTAACCCTCACTAGACTGCAAGCTCCATAAAGACAAGAAGCATGTCTTGCTTAAAACTTTTCTCTACCTAGGTTCTAGCATAGTGTTCTGCACACAGTAGGTTCTTAATAAATGTTTGTTGAAATGAAATTAAAGTCTTCATATTCTCAGGCTCATAAATGTGGGCTGCTATTTCATTCTTCCATCTCCTTCCTTGCTGTAACAGTGAGACAAATTCACGATATCGATGGTGACCATGAATATGCCTGTATAGTTTTGAATCACAGAATATGAGACTCTCCATATAGAAGGCAAAAGAAGTAAAACATTTATTCAGACACCAGTGGATCAAATCCCAAAACCAATAACTCCAATTCGACATAGCAACAATTGTATCCCCAAACCAGTAAGTTCACTTCAATGTAACAGCAAGGAAATCAAAAGACAATATCACAGCAAGGAGCCAAGCCATTCTGTAACCTTCCCCTCTGGCAGGGCCTTCCCACAAACACTCATTCACAAATCCTGACTGTCTGCTTGCCTGCGTCCTCTCCTCCTCCCACAGTTCTGAAAGCTCTTGCCCTTCCAGTTCTCTCTCTGTCTCTCCGTCTCTTTCAGTTCTCTGTCTCTCTCGCAGTTCTCTCTTCTTCAGAGCTCTCTCTACTCTGAGCTTAACGGCTACCCTCAGTATAAATAGGTGTGTGTGCGTGTATGTATATGTATATATACATACATGATATATAACTATATATAAATATATTGTATGTATATAGATATGGATATGTATACACAGTTCTCTATCATTACATATATATGTGTACATCTAGCCATCTCTATCTCTATCCCTGTAACTAAAACTACCATCCAGTTCAACTTCAAAGGTGGATCAGGTTTGCTTCTGTAAGTGTAGTTGTAGCGAGTGCGTTGTTTTATTCTCTTGGGGAAAGGGAATTAACATTTTCATGAGAAATGATAGATTGCCTGTTCCTAGAACTCTGCTTTTCTTTTAGTCCACTTGCAAAAGAGAGGCAAAATCTTGAGTTTTAGGTACTTTCTCTTCTTGCCTGAAATTTAAATTAGGCCTTTTGTTTGGCTTTGGCTACTGAGGGGAAAGGGGAGGAATGGGTGGGGGAAGTACTTGAATTGATGAAGTAGAGAGTAGATACACCTCTTCATTCTGTAATTTCCAACAACATGAAGCCTGGGCTCAAGCCCAGACAGCAATCAAGAAAAGAAGAAGATAATAAAAGGCAATTTTCCTTTTAAATGCTGTCAAGGACAGCCTCGTATGTTACCAGAGTAGGTAGAAACCCATGTGAAAACCTCGGAGAGATTTATTCTCCCTCAAAGCAGCAACCCTGTGATCTGAAATTCCATCATAAGAGATTTAAAAGATTCAGTGCTTTGGGTCTTAATAGTGTTTTTATCATTAGGATTTCCATTTTAAATATTAATATCCTTAGCCTAAAAAGTACTCGGGCAAGGATTATTACACATATCTCTAAAGTCAAGGAGAGGCAGCGTGGAATAATAGTCAAGCCAGGAAACCTGGGTTCAAGTCCTGCCTGATACATAGTGGCTGTGTGACCTTGGGTAGTGACTTAATCTTTCAGTGCTCTAGGCAATTCTCTATAAGTTTCAAAGAAGTTGAGGAACTGCATTTGTAAAGGGAATTTCCTCTTCTAGGAGTTCTTTATAATACAGAAATAACAGATCAGTCCATCAGCAAATATTCACTGAGCACCCACTGATGTGCCGACATGGAGTTGAGTGCTAAGGATACAAAGAAAGGGGCAAAAAACCAAAACTAGTCCCTGCCCTCAAAGAGCTTACTGTCTAATGGGGGAAAAAACATGCAAACAACCATGTACAAAGGGCCCAGGATAAACTGGAGATCATTGACATGTAAGGCAAGATGTATTAAATAGGGTGAGGAAAAGCTTCTTCTGTTAGATGGGATTTTAGGAGATCTAGATGAAGGGGAGAGCCTTCCAGGTATGGGAATGGCATGGTGAAAATTTCACTCTCTAGAGACTGTCTTGTGCAAAAAAAAAAATATTAAGGAGGCCAGTGTCACTGAATGCCAGGTAATGTGAGGTCAAAGGGGAAGGAAGTAGGGTATAAGAAGACTGAAAAGGAAGGAGAGGGACAAGTTTCAGAGGGCTTTGAATGCCAAATAGATGACTATTTTTGATCCTGGAGGCGATGAAGATACTGGAATTTGTTAAACTGAGGGACTGACATGATAACAGCTCAGTTTTAGGGAGAGCAGTTTGACAACTGAGTGAAGGATGGACTGGACTATGTAGGGAGATACTTGTGACAAGATCAATCAGAAGGCTATTACAATAACCTAGGTATGAGGTGATGGAAGGCCTGTACAAAGATGCTGGCAATGCCAGGAGATAAAAGGGGTGCTACATGAAAGATGTTATGAAAATACCATCAACAGAATTTAGTAACAGATAGGGTGGGAGTGGGGAGGGGAGGGGGAGAGAGAGAGACAGAGAGGGGGGGGGAGACAGACAGACAGACAGAGGATTTAAGGATGACATCTAAGTTGTAAGCCTGGGTGACTGAGAGAATGGTATACCCTTTATATTAATAGGAAAATTAGAAAGAGGGAGGGTTGGGGGGGCAGGAAATAATGGGCTCTGTTTTGCACATGTTGGTTTTAAGATGCCTAGGGGACATCAAGTTCAAGATAACCAATTGGCAGTTGTAAATGTAGGACTAGATGTCAAGAAAGAGGTTAGGACTGAAGAAGTATACCTAAGAGCCATCTACATAGACATGACAACTGAAATCATGGGAGCTGATGGGATCACCAAGATAAACAGTATATACATGTAGAAGAGAAGAGGGCCCAGAATAAAGCATCAGGGGGACATCCACAGGTAGGGGATGTGACCTAGATGCAGATCCAGCAAATGAGACTGAGAAAGAGTGATTATACAGGTAGGAAGGCAGCCAGGACACAGTAGGATCACAAAAACCTAGAAAACAGATTATCAAGGAGAAGAGGGCGACTGACAGTATAAAGGCTGCAGAGCGGTCGAGAACGATGAGGACTGAGAAAAGGTCACTAGATTTGTCAATTAGAGATCACTGGTAACTTTGGAAAGAGTTTTTGTTGAATGATGAAGTCTAAAGCCAGACTTTAGAGAGTTAAGAAGAGAGTAAGGCAAGAAGAAGTGGAGACATTAATTATAAATGGCCTTCTTAAGGAGTCCAGCCACCAAAGGGAGGTGAGATATGAGATGACAGCTAGTTTGGAGAGAAGGATCAAATGAGGATTGCTTTTGCAGATAGGGGAGACATGAGCATGCTTTCAGGCAGTAGGGGAGGTGACAGGATGGTGGCAAAGAATATTGAAAGGAGAGCTGGAAGGAAGTTAAGACTGTTTCATAATCCAATCTAGGGAGGGCCCTGAGCACAACACCAGCTTCATGCAGCCAGAGCATCAGCATCAAATGCCTAGTAAATGGACATTGAAAATTCATAACTTTCATTATCATAACAGCCTGTAAACAAAGAGTTCTGTACTTCATTTTCCATTTTCTTGCATCCCAGTTTCTCTATCAGATAAGCAATGATATTATTTCTAGTAAATAAGTGGAACAAAATTATCATGGAAAGCAGACATCGCCATTACCTACTTCAAACTTTTATTCATCTACTATCAATTTAATTCTAACAAAATTTTATCCAGATTAACAACCCAAGGATTTTTCTTTGACAAGCAAAGCCCAAATAAATAAAATCCAATAAGCCTCGTGAGCAGAGCCTTAAAATGATACAGCAAACACTTATTATACAAGCCAGAAGACTATAAAATAATCTAATAACATCCATCCACAGCAAGTTGGTTTTAGAAAAGGAACAATCAAAAATTATCCATTGTTTAATTCTCTGTCACTTAATAGAACTGTCTAACAATGGACAGACCAAACATTTTTTATTGCACTTGTAGATGTAATAGCAGCCTTCCTAAATAGAAAATGATTCTGAAGCAAATTTTCTGGCATTAATACTGATGAGTGCCTCCTATGTATACTTCAATTCCTTCACAACATCATCACAATCAGAATAAAAGCAGAGGCTCTGGCTCTTGAATACCTACTTAAATACAACCCCAGAGTCAAGATCTACCTCAGAGGCCATCTAACACAACCCTTGCCTGAGGTAATTAGGATGGGACATTTTTTTTTACTGTTTTCTCCTTTAGAATGCTAAAGTAATCAAGTGCCTTTGATTAAGTCTTACTAGGTACAAAGTCCCAGATCCACACCCTTTTGCTGATTAGGTGTGAAGCCATAGGGCACTGAACAAGGTATAAAAACTCAGAGGTTAGCATCTTGTTTGGGGGTCTCATTCACTGGAAGAGTGTTGGTATGGAGACTCTGGATAGCTGCTGGATCCCCTTGGCTTTGAAGAAAACCCAGATGTTGGTGCTTCTCTTTTTGGTAACTATGTATGTGATGTCTTGATCAGAAAAAGCCTGTCTGTTGAATTGTGTTATTTGATCTGTTGATATTTTCTGTTTGTAATTTCTATTTGTATTTGCTCTGAAGTTCAGGGTGCTGGCTTTCCCCCCTGAACTAAGTGAATGATATATGTATGTTTGATTACAGCGAGATTGTTAACCCCTTAAAGCTGTTTTCCTTAGAAAAGCAGATCAAAGAACTTGTGCTAACAGCCCTCCTGTGTGCTGGTGTTATTGGCCTTACACAGCCATAGTAGTGGCAAGCCATATTGTTGTTACACCTGAGCATAAATTGTTTGTACGATATGCAGGTGGCCATTTGTTTGTAGGCTTCAAGTGATAGGGAATTTAATACTTCCCAAGGAAGCCAAGAATTTTGGACAATTCCAGACACTGCTTTGCTGACAAAGGTCCGTGTGGTCCAAGCTAAGCTCTGTCCAGGAGCAATGTATGCCTGTAAGAGTTGGCTATAAAGAAAGCTGAGCACTACAGAACTGATGCTTTTGAATTATGCTACCAGAGAAGACATTTAAGAGTCCCTTGGACAGCAAGGAGGTTAAATAAGTCAGTATATAAAGAAATTAATTCAGGTTATTAGCTGTAAGGTCAAATATTGAAGCTGAAGTTTAAATACTTTGGCCACATGATGAGAAGATGGGACTCACTGGAAAAGACCTTGATGCTGGGAAAGTTTGAAGGCAAAAGGAAAAGGGGATGGCAGAGAATGAGATAGAGAGAATGTCATGGAAATAATAAACATGAACTTGGACAGACTTCAACAGATAATGGAGGATAGAAGGGCCCCACATGTGATGGTCCATGGGGTCACAAAGAGTCAGATAACACCTTCCCTGTGTCTGCCTGAAATCTGTCTCTGTTGCTAAATCTGCCACTTGTTGCTCCGACTTCTTCCTTTCAGAACCAAACAAAACAAATCTAATATCCTTTCCACACAGGAAGCCTTCAGATATTTGAAGACATCAATTGTCCTCACTCTTTCCCCATTCTTTTCTCTAGGCACATAGTCTTGAAAATAATTTTAAGACACCAATTTAAGACATCAATTTTAAGACATCAAAAATCAATTCTATTCAGTCCACAAAATGGTACCATTTCTTCTGATTTCTACCTTAATCAGTCTGAGAGTAAATCTCATTTTACATTTTTTAGTTTATGTGATAATAATCCCTATTTTACAGATAAAGACATTGCAGCTCAGTTGAGGTCACATAGTTAGTAAATAGCAAAGTAACAACCAGAGTCTGGGTCTTTCTGATTCTCATTTCAGTTACTACACTATACTGTCTCTCGAAAGCTTGAGCCACTGCTAATGGCAAACTCAGAGTCCCTTTGCCTCCCAATACTCAGGAAAATCAAACTGCAAAGTTATAAATGCCAAAGATGGAGTGTACTCAATGACTTTTAAGTGCACTGTCTACTTTTCATTATGCCTGCTGTCCTCTTTGCATTTGAGCTTCATCTACCATCACTATGCCTTTGCAAAGACTGTCCCCGTGCCTGGAAGGCACTCTCCATCCCCCCTTTTACCTCTTGTAAGGCCTTAGTTTCTTTAAACCTCCACTCAAGAACCATCCCCTACTTCAGACCCTTTTTTACTCCAAAGCTGCTAGTGTCTTCTCTTGCTTTCCAAAATTATCATTTATTTATTCTGTGGATATTTTGGATCTATTTAGCACATGTTGCTCCCTTGATAGCAGCTAAAGTCCATGAAGGTCAGACTTTTTTTGATTTTATCTTTGAGTGCCTGAACCTAAAACAGTGTCTGATACATAGCAGCAGCTTAATAAATGCTTAATGATTAATTAATTGATTGGCCTGCTCTTATTTCTTTTAGGTTCTGTGCCAAAGGACCAAAGATTTATATTCCCTCTTGATTCAAAATCATTTGCTTCTGTTCATTATAGGTTGCCTGATTATTCCTGTTAATGAAAAGATATGCTCTCTCCTCATCCCCAAAGTACCTGGAAGCAACTACCCATGATAACATCAAAGCCTGTAAACACTATGATTGGCAAGTAGGGCTTTGCCCAAGGGTGCCAAAATTTGGGTGGGGTTGCCTCAGTGGGCCTATCTTCTACCCAACCTCCTACTGACTCTATGGGTATAGGCTGCCTTTTTTCCTTCTGCAACTATACCTGTACTTGGATTATTCTCCAAATCATTGCTTAGCTCTACCTACTTCTGCTCCACTGAACCATCCCCAGCCCCAATACCTAGTATTAGCCCTGAGAATCATGCCAATACTTGCTCCTTTTCTACAAACACTAGTTTATGTTAATGAAACTCTTTATGCTTGGCAAAGCACCTTCTTCCCTATCTCTCATAATTAACATGAGTTCGGATCTGGACTCGGACATTTACTAGCTGTGTCTACCCTGGGCAAGTCACTTAACCCTATTCACTTCAGTTGTCTCCTCCGTATAATGAGCTGGAGAAGGAAATAGCAAGCCACTCCAGTGTATTTGCCAAGAAAACCCCAAATGGGGTCACCAACAGTCGGACACAATCGAAAATGACTGAACAACAACAGCTGCCTCAATTTCCTCAACTGTAAAATGGAGATGATAAGAATACCTAATTCCCAGGGTTATGAGGATAAAAAAATGATAATATTTGTAAAGTATTTTGTACAGTGCCTATCACATAATAGGTGCTTAATAAATGGTTATTTCCTTTCTTCCTTCCTAATCTGAGTTAGGAATTTAAGTATTGGATTCCTATTTTATGGGTGAAAAAACTGAAATTCAGAGAGTTAGGTGAAATGATTTCTACACGGTCATACAACCGGTAGAATATCAGACCTGGAAATCAAATCCAGGTGTCCTGAGTCCAAATCGAATATAGCATACTATCTCTCAGCCATTAATAAAAATATAGCTGGAATTATTTTCCCTATATATTTATGTAGGTGTGCATATATATTTGTGTATATGTACATGCATGCATACACATATATGTACATATGCATTTCGTGTGTATGTGTGTGTATGTGTGGCATATTCCTGTAAGATATCCAGCTCAAGATTTCCAAGAGGGAATCTGAGATGTATGGCTAAGTTCAGGAGAGAGGCTGGGGCTGGATAAGCAGATCTAGGAATAATCTGCATAGAGACGATTGAACCCACGGAACCTAGGTTTCAATCCCAGCACTACACTTTTTAGTTGTATGCAAATCCTTTGCTTTGCAGATGAGTTTCATTTTCTTCATTTTTAAAATGAAGAGAATAATGTCTTGACTATTCAGGGTTGTTGTGAAGTGTAGATAAATACAAGAAAAGTGTCTTCCAAACTGCAAATCATTGTGGAAATGTAAATTGTTGTTGTTGGGCAAGGAGCCATGCCTAGTCCAAAAGCAAAGTCTGAACGTCACTCTCAGCTGTGTCTGACTTTTCATGACCCCGTGGACCACAGAACACCATTATTATCCATGGGAATTTCTTGGCAAAGAATGGTTTGTCATTTCCTTCTCCAGGGGACTGAGGCAAACAGGGGTTAAGTGACTTGCCCAGGGTTACCCAACTAGTACATGTCTGAGGCTGGACTTGAACCCAGGTCTTTCTGACCCTTAGTCCAGGGCCATATTCACTGAGCTACCTAGCTGCCTCCAGCTATGTGGAAACTTGTACCTGTTGTGTATTTAGTAATTGCCAGAGGCTTTAAACTTTCACTATAATACATATGAATTGACATCACAAAATAAAAATCTACGTGCTATGACATTAAAAATATGTGTACTTAAATAAGTGATGTTAAAATGTATCCATTGTTGATCTCTTTTATATGTCTCACCCCAGAAGGCTGTCTATATTACCTTTGATTAGTCCAATGTTTTGTCAAGTTTTCCCTAGAGAGATACAGTTGTTCCTTGAGACAAAAACTACATAATCAATGATTTATTCTTATGCTTTAATATATGCTGAGCTAAATTCTTCTACTGTGATTTGAGCCGGACAAGGAAAGCAGGAAGTCCTGGGTTCTAGACGTACCTCTAACATATGCTAGTTATGTGACCCTGAGCAAGTTACCTAATAGCTGAGGGCCCCAGGCAAGTCTCTACAACTATACTTCATAAAGAATATATTGATCTACATTGGTAAAGGCAGTTTCCCACTGGGAGCTTCCTATATTGATGAAATCACAGATTCAGTTAAAAAAAAGAAAAACATCATTTGTTAGATCCAAAATAGGCCCCATGTGTGGGCAGATAGTTTGCACAGTAGATGGAGTGCCAGGCCTAGAATCAGGAAGACCATATTTGTGAGTTCAAATCTGGCCTCAGACACTAACTATGGTATGACTCTGGACAAGTTTGTTAACTCTGTTTGCCTCAGTTTCCTCATCTGTAAAATGAGAAGGAAATGGCAATCCTTTCCAGTGTCTCTGCCAAGAAAACCCAAACGGGGTCATGAAGAGTCAGACACAACCAAAAATATCCAAACAGCAACAAAAAAATCTCTCTAGTTGCTTCACAGTTTCTAGAACTTAGGGTAATAATCCAATTCAGTGCAATCCAACAAGTATTTACTAAACGCTTACTACATGCAATGTACTACACTAAGCATGGGGTATAGAAAGACAAAAGGGAGGCCAGTCCTCACCCTCAAGAAGTTTATGTTGTACCAGAGGGATAAAATATGTAAAAAGATCAGTAAATACCCAATAATTTGAAAAGAAAGCAAGGATTTACAACTAGGAGGACAGGAAAGACTTCCCATATAATTGGTGGCACATGTCCCCTTACAACCTAAGATGTTCATAGAATGTTAGATTGTTCATAGAATGACAAAGTGAAAGCTGGAAGAGACCTTAGAGATCATTCAGTCTAACCCCACTCCCATTTTATTGATGAAGAAAATAAGACCTGGGGAGGCTAAGGAGCCTAACCAAGATTACAAAGCTAGTCAGTAGAAGAGCTGAGATCTGAACCCAGGTTATCTAACTCCACATCCTGTGCTTTCTTTCTTCTTCCCTCCACTGAAATATACTTTAGTCACTAAAATAGAAAATCATATACTTCCTATAAATTTCCCCAAATGTGCTCTGTGTGACAGTGAGCTGGTTTCTGGGGCTGGGATTTGTAACTGGGTTGTACCTGTTCCACAACAGGACCACTTCTATGAGGAGGTAACACTCAACAGTATGTGATTTTAAAGGTCACCAAAAGTCTAGGCTCCCTTACTAGATAGTCACTGGGTATTAAGAATTCCTCCTGTTGGAATCACTCCTTTGGCTAAGGAACATGTTTAGCATGGAGTATCAAGTACTTGTCCTAGAGTCAGAAAGACAAGAGTTCAAATCCCGCTACTGATACTTACTAGCTGTGCGATCATGGACAAATTATTTAACCTCTCTGAACCGCTGTTTACTTGTCTGTAAAACAGAGATAATGATTCCACCAGACCCTGTCTCAGAGGATTGTCAGGCACAAGTGAGAAAATGTGACTATCTGTTACTATTCTAAAAAAGCTCTTGCTGAAATAAAAATTGATTATGTGGCATGAATACCCCAAAAGACCATGCAAAACTGCTGAAGACATTAGATGAAGATGAGATGATTTACTCAGCCACAGGGCCTTAAGAATAAGCACTTGAAGTGGATCCAGGTCTCACAAAGATCCTCTCCCAAAGATGCTTTAAATGCCTGGTGCCATCAGCAGCAGATTCCTTCCCTTTCCAAAAAGAAGTGAACTCCTTTCAGCTCCTTTTGAAGTAATTTGACCCCACTGTGACCTGAATTTGGCCTATCAGATATCCTAAACCTTTCCAGTCTTCTTACGCCTTATTTTTTCCTCATACTCTGATCCATTAACACCGGCATCCTTGCTATTTATTCCTCAATCCATCTCCTGACTCTAGGAATTTTCATTGACTATCCCAGGGTGCTTGAAATGTTCTCCCTTCTTATCTCTGCTTCCTGGTTTCCCTGACTTCCTTCGTAGCGCAGCTAAAATCTCACCTTCTTCACAAAGCCTTTTCCAGTCCCCTTTAATTCCAATGCCTTCCTTCTGTTCATTACCTCCTGTTTATATCTTGCTTGTACATGGTTGCTTACCTATCGTCTCCCCCATCAGACTATAAGGTCCTGGCAAGCAGGGCTAGTCTTTTACCTTTCTCTGTATCACTAGTGATTAACACATTGCCTGGCACCTAGAAGGTGCTTAAGAAGTGCTTTGACTTGATTTCATCAAGCCTGTTTTTAGGCACAAACCCTGCCTCACCTAATCTCTGGCTTTTAACTTCTATATAATCATAGTAATAGCAATTTACATTTTTTGAGGCACTCTGATATTTACAAAGTGTTTTCCCACAACATACCTGTGAGGTAAGTGAATCAGGCTGTATTATTCCCATTTTACAGATAAAGTAAGAGAAACTCAGAGGGGTTAAGGAACTTAATCAGGATCGTAAAGCTGATAAGTGTCAGAGCCAGGACTTGAATCTGCCTTCTGACTCCAGGACTAGAGCTATTTCCATGACACATATCTAATCTGGGCTTTGTCCACAGACTTCCCGAACCCATGACTCAATAGTTATTTCAGCATTAGCCTCCTTCTAACAGTGATGCCTTGGCCTCTTCCTTGTGGATTACCTCCTGGTACTGTCCCTTTGCTTTTTATTTTTTTTAAATGGTTCTCCCTGATCTCACCAAGGCTAACAGTGTAGGGGCCACTCACGAACCCAATCTCTCTACTAATCAGCAGGGATGCTTTGACCTGTTTCTTTTCCAAACTGTACCAACAGTCTGGTTCCCTCCCCACTATGGGGAGGCTCATTGTGTTGGTGGCAGGCTTGGTATATACATCTGATCTGCTGTGGCCCCTCTATAGCTCAGGACTCCCAGGTTTAAGTGATCCACCAGAGATTGCAAGTGTGTACCACCACTGTTCTCAACGTGGCCTTGGACTTCAAACAACTAGACTCTTACCCTTGCCCCATGAAGTAAGCTGTCTTAGTTGTTCTCTATCCTAACAGATGGTTCCAGGCCCTGCCCTCAGCTGCCCCTCACATGTTCCAGGCTCTTGGCTACCCTGCAGTGGCTCCTCCATTATATGTTATGGTAGGGAAAGAGATAGGTTTTAGATTCAGCTCTGGTACGTTAGCCCTGTGATATTAGGCAAATAATTTAATCTAGGTGATCCTCATTTTCTTCATCTGAGAATGGCAAAAATAATCATTCGACTACCTAATTTGTAGCCTTGTTGTGAGGAAAAGTCTTTGTAAAACATAAAATTATACATATATAAATATATACACAAAGGCAGCTAGGTGGCACAGTGGATAGAGCATAAGTCCGGGAGTCAGGAAGACTCATCTTTGTGAGTTCAAATCTGACCTCAGATACTTATTAGCTATGTCACCCTGGGCAAGTCACTTAACCTTGTTTACCTCAGTTTCCTCTTGGATAAAATGAGCTGGAGAAGGAAACAACAAACCATTCCAGTATATTTGCCCAGAAAACCCAAAATGAGATCACACAGAGTCAAACAAACATGACTGAACAACAGCAAAGTATATACACAAATATACATATATGTATATGTATGTAATATATGTGTATATGAGGGAGAAGAATACCCTCTAGGCTTTAGGTTGACCCCTTATGTGCTGGAAGCAATTCCAAATTTGATACTACAAGGGCCTGGAAAAATGTGTCACAGTTCTGGTAAGTAAGGGTACCATGAGGGAACAGGGAACCTGGGTAGGTTTGGTGCCAAAGCAAAATAGAGCTTTCCTCCCAGTTATGCCTAAATTCTGAATAGCATGTCCCTAGGGCCTCAAGGGAGCACACAGCAGCTATTTTAAGCTAGCAAGTATCTGATGGGCATGCAGTACACCCTTGAGGGAACAAACAGGAAGTGAAAGTTGCTCTATTACCAGAGACTAGCCTTAAACTTTCTCCAGGGAATCATAGCTGGTTACTCTTATCTTACAAGACACTTTCTTCTTACTCCTGCTCCTCTTACTCCTCCTCCTTTTCTTCCTCCTCTTCTTCTTCCTCCTCCTTCACCTCCCCCTCCTTCACTTCTGCCATCTCCTCCTTCTCTTCTTCCTCTTTCACTTTCTTCATTTCTTCCAACTCCTCCTCCTCTTCTTTCTCTTCCTCCTCCTTCACTTCCTCCTCCTCATGCTCCACTGCCACAACCAACTACATATAGTTGAGCCCATTTCACCCAGCCTTACCTATCTACCCATATTCATCTTAAGGTTATTTTTCAGTCAAGAGTTTCTTTTCACGACAGGTTTAAACTATTCTCCTATTGCCAGTGTGGCATTTTTTGAAATCTAAAGTAATTCTTCCAGGCCACTACAATGTTATTTAGGAAACAGAAACAATAAGTTCAACCTAGGGAGCAGTATACTAACTGTATACCCATTGATTGAGGTTACAGTAGAAGGAATCTGGACCAGGAATCAAGAGACATAGATCTCAAATCTTACATTTCTTACATTTTCTGTGCCACCATGGTTCAGATCATTTCACCTTTTCTCAGTTTTCTTATCTACAAAATAGAGACAACCTATATTAACTTCATCATAATGTTGAGGTTGGGGGAGAATTGCTTTGTAAGCCTTAAAACAGTTTATAAATTTTGGTTATTGCTATTATAAATTTTGGTTCAGGGCAGGGGAGGCGGAGGAAATCCTCTGAGAATCAGACTCATTATTTCTAGGAGACCAAGGAATGAATAAGGGCAGCCAGATGGCATGGTGGTTAGAGTTCTGGAGTCAGGAAGACTCATCTTCCTGAGTTCAAATCTGGCCTCAGACATTTACTAGCTGTGTGATTCTAGGCAAGGCACTTACACTTGTTTGCCTCAGTTTCCTCATCTGTAAAAAGAGCTGGAGGAGGAAATGACAAACTACTCCAGTATCTTTGCCAAGAAAACTCCAAAGAGGGTCAGAAAGAATTGGACATGACTGATAATGATTGAATGACAAATGAGGAATGAACTAAGCAATGTCCATCCCAACTGCCTCGGGCACCTAAATATCTAATAATGTTCAGTTGGGCACATGGATGAATGAAAAGTAGATGAAGAGCTAAGAGTCAAAACTGTGCCATTTTCCTGAGGGCAACTGTGGATTTATGTAACTAAAATTCTAATTATAGCAGACTCAGGTCTTTGGTGGAAGGAATGGAGTTAGAGGGGCATAAGAAAGAATCAAAGGAGTCACCATGCAAATTCTGCTAACAATCATTCCAGCCGGTTGTTCATACCTACTTTAAGAAAGAATGATATCTCCCTTATCCGTTGTTTCCATACATGTGTATGCAAGAAGGAATAGATTAACCAGGAGAAAAGTTTAGAAGTCTCATTTGATTTGATGGCATGGCAGATGGATTAGTAAATTCCAAGTAATATAGATGAGAAGGGGAACGGAACAAGCATTTATGAAGTACCAACTATTTGCTAGACATTATACAAATATCTAATTTTATCTTCACAAAAACCTGTGAGATAGGTCTATTATCAGCCCCCTTTTACTGATGAAGAAACTAAGGAAGGCAGAGTTTAAGTGACTTTCCCAGGGTCACACAACTACTAAGTGCCTAAGGCTAGATTTGAACTGGGGTCTTCCTGAATACAGGCAAGGGGTCTATCCTATTGCTCTAGTCTAGTGCTATCTAGCTGCCTCTCATGTTGATAGATAATTTTAGTCTGTTCTTATGGTTGTACGAGATTTGATATGTATATATATATATACATGTATGTATGTGTATGCATGTTTATATATACACACATATCTATATTTACTTGTAGTATATTGACTATACTAAGTGGTATCTAGTTAAATATATTTCCAACATATTAGCCCTGAAACAAGCATTTATTAAATGCTTACAATGTGCTCCTCACTCTCTTCCATTGTTTCAGCCATCATACATATATTGTTATAGAGGCATGGCTATTTGTGATACAGTACTCAGCTCCACATGGTCAAATCTCAAACTTTCCAACAATCTGAGCTCCCTGAAATTCCCTCTGGGAAAATCTATTATCCCATAATTAATTCTATATCAATCACCTGCAGGTTCAATTTGGATTCGATTATCTGTACTACACTCATAATCCTGTTTAGAATATTATTGTTTAGAAAGTAAAGTGGTGAAACATCTCAGGCTTATTCCAATTTTAATTTGTTTTAACTCATATTCTAAAGGCTCAGAAACAACTCCTGTCAGAAATACAGGTCCAGGAATATTCTGTGTCATTCAATACTCAGGTACTAGAGACCATGCAGGTCTGGCCTTTAAAATGCATAGGAAACCAAGACAATGCATACATCAACGAGACCACTGTCATCACCTAAAACAAACAGCCAAGAAAGTTTAGTTCCAACCAACTCACTGGCCACAGCTTCACCCATGACAGAAATCTTCTTCTATCACCCTGAAATCAATATTTTCCTGGGTGCTTGTCCCATCCACCAACACGGGACGTGAAATCTACTCTGCAGTTATGAGGGCTGTGGATGTCAAGATTCTATCCCCACACACAAAGTGAGTGCCTCAGGAAGGTGCAGCATTCCAGGCATTGAAACACTGCCTCTTGAATGTAATCAGTTCAATGAACCAGGAACAATGTTTTGCATTTAGAGGACTGTGAAACTTTGGAAAATAGCAAGGTATTGCATAACATTTCAAAAGTTTCTTAAGCATTTTGCCATTCCTGGGAATGAATAGCTAAGATTAAGGGGAGAAAAAAGTCACCGGTAAAGATGATAGCAGAGAACGTGTACGCAATTCTTGTCCATGAGTCCTGAATTGATCTAGTTACCAGTCTAAATTGTAAGCCCATCTAATGCGGGGCACTGTAACCAAATGTTAAACTTCTGACACATTCTGTTATTTTGCTTTGCTTTAGGATCCAAAAAGCCCTGAATTAACACAGAGAGAGAAGCTATTGCATTTGGCAGCTATAGCATCACTTACCGAAAGATCGGTCTTTGGAGATATTTTTTCTTGATGGTAACATGGTCATCCATTTAAAGGAGGAGAGTTAACTTCTTCCTGGAAACTACTCCAAAAAATCCAAAGAGGAGATTATCCTTTGCTACTGTGCTGCTAAGAGCACAGGGAAAAGAGGGATTTTTTCTCCTTTTTTTGATAGTTGGGGAAAACTTCCTCTCTCCCTGGCAGCTGAGCAATGTGGCCATAGAGGCCACATAAGACAGGCACGTTGCTGCACTCCCCCACGGAGTAGGGTGTGCAAAACAGTACTGAAGAGTCAAGTTGATCTGGGCAAGAGAAGTGTGCCGGACCCTCAGAAATGGAACAAGGAAAGTGGGAAACTTTGCCAAGTGTTACCCAGGTAGAAACACCCTAGGTTATTCCAGCCATGAGCCCACTTCTTCCACACGCTGGTCAAGAGTTCTGAAACATTAAGTCCCTCCCCGTCTTTAAAACATGCTGCTCTGAGGCTCAACTTTTTTTTTCTTCAAAATAAAAGTTGTGCAGCTGGTTCAGCATTCCCATGTGAGTACCTTCTGAAAGTTTGTTCTGTGAAAATAAGAACTATATACAAATTAATGAAGATGGATGGATCAGGGTTGTGTGGCTGGCTCCGCTTCAAGAAATTGTAATTATTTTACAATCTGGCTTTTATTCACTCTGGAAGAAGTGTGGAGACGACTCATCATTTTTGGCACTCATAACCTAATAACCTACACTTGGCTGAGGTCGAAAATGCCATTTTCAACTGGTAGAAATCTATGTGAAATAGAACAGAGCTGGAAAAGTTTAAAAACTAAGATTGCTCACTACAGTGGGTGACACTACACCCCAAATGTCTGTACCCGAATGTGGTTTCAAATCAAGAGAAAAGACATTGCAAAGAGAGAAAAAACAAACACAGACTGTGAAAACAGTCTGGCAAAATTGATTTGAGTAGTATTTTTTAGATTATGCAACGCAACTTGCATTTTGGGGGAAAGATTAAAAACTTAAACAAAAGAGAAAAGTTGTGTGTTTGTCAGAGTTTGTCAGCTCACATCAAAAGAAATTATGCCAGGGGTTGCTTAGGCAAATTAAGCCTCTCACTTGAGGAATCTTCTTCTGCCTATAGAGTAATCAAAATGATCTTTGTAGAGTTAAATATAAATTATCAGCTATAGTTTCTTTTAGGTTTGATACATTCACCATATTCCTATTAATTCAATATCACCATGAGGTTCCAAGAGGAGATCTGATGCATTTCAAAAGAATCAATTTTAAGATGGGGTAGAGTTCACACATGGTGTCTTAAAGGAGCTAAAATTTATGAATCCACAAAAGAAAATTTCCCCAAGTATCATATATCAGTATAGCCAGGTGATCCATAAAAATAAGAAAATTAATGTAAAGTTCATCTAGACTGATCCTCATTTTACAGATGAGGGAAATGAGACCCATAGAAGTTAAGTGACTTAAGGTCACACAGGTGATAAGAGGCAGAACTGAGACTTGAAACTCAGGTTTTCCAAGTCCAACAGTGTGCCAGCCGAAGCACGCAGCCACTCATCAAATCACTTAGGTCATTGTGGTTTATGGGCTGGCAATCTGAGGACTAAGTACTTTGGCAATTCCCAAAGATTTCCACACATAGCAGGTGCTTTGGGCCCCCTTCGAGGGGAAAGAGTGACAGTGCAGGAAAAAAAGGATAAGATTTGAAATCAGAGGACCTACGTTTGATTTCGATCTCCAGTTCTTATTATCTCCTTCATTTGCCAAGCAATTTCACCTTTCTAGGTCTCTGTCTCTTCATCTGTAAAATCTGGGGGTTTTCAATGCTTCTATAGTCTTTTCTAGCCCTAAATCTGTATTCTTAATGGAATTGCCACCTGAAGTGTCTTGCTATTGTCTACTAGAGAAAAGGAGGAGTTTCTGTGGTGTAACAGAAAAGGTATTAGACAGGGAAGCAAGAAACCGAAGCCCCAAATAAGCGAACAGAGGGTAAGGGAAGTAGCTAACTGCCTCTCAAGTCCCTTAAGTCAGGCAAATTATGCCCAGTGGCAGCTACTCTTAGGGGTTGCTAGGTGGCAGAGTGGATAGAACATGGGGCCTGGAGTAAGGAAGACCAGAGTTCAAATGCAACCTCAGATAATTATTAGCTGTATGACCCTGGGCAAGTCATTTCAACTCTGTTTGCCTCAGTTTCCTCAACTGTAAAATAGAGATGATAATAGTCTCTATCTCGAAGAATTATTATATCAAATGAGATATTTGTAAAGCTCTTAGAATAATGTCTGGCACATAGTAGGCATCATATAAATGCTTATTCTCTTCCCTTTGAAGATATTGGATAGACTTGTATATAGGATCGCAGAATCACTCATCTTCAGGAATTATGGAGAACTAAAGATGGCCAAATGTGCAAATTTTTTATATGGACAAAAAGCAAATTCTGGAAACTACACAGTTAAACTTGACCTTGATCTCCTACTTATAAAAGTAATACCCCTCTTGACCATTTCCTCCAACTTTCATGTTCACCCACAGATTTGGGCCCCTAATGAGGGGCTCTCTACTTGTAAGTTAAAATCTAGCTTCAGATACTTACTAGCTGTATGACCTTGGGCAAGTCACTTAACCTCTGTTTGCCTCAGTTTCCTCATCTGTAAAATGGGGATAGTAATAGCACCTACCTCCCAGGGTTGTTGCAAGGATCAAATGAGACAATAATTGCAAAGCACTTAGCCCAGTCCCTGGCACAAAATAAGCACTATATAAATGTTATATCATCATCATCATCATCATCACCATCATTGCCATCACCATCATCAGAATCATCATTAGTGTAACACTATAGATGACTTTTCCTACTATGGTAGTTCACAAGCCCCCCAGTAGTTTGTTTCCAATTAATTGTGAGTGAGTAGACTTAAATAGTGTTTAGCAAAAGTATTTACTAAGGTGGTATCATTAAAAAAGTTGGTATAAAACATTTTCCCCAAAGCCCGGAATATACTTTCCCACAGTTATACACAGCATTCATCGGAGTAACAGTATAGTGGCAATGAGGACAAAATGTGGCAAAGCATCAAAGCCCTTCAAAGCCCAGAATCATCACTGTCCTCTCAATTTTGAAACCCGTGAGTGAAGTCTAGTCACCGCCATGAAGTTATGTCTCCTTTATGCTTTCACTGAAAGCCAGGGTTCTCTACTCCTACAAATAAAGTATCTTAAGATATTTCCTCCCTCCCAGCCCCCTTAACTTAAAACCCAGAGTGTTATCCTGTATCCTCTAGCAATGAAATTCCTTGAGCAAACTTAAGGAAAAGTAAATGTGCTGATTTCAGAGGCAGCAGGCAGAGAAGTTGGAAACCTGTACCACCTTCCGGACAGAACCGAGTAAGAAGACTGTAAGTAAGCTTGAACTCATGCAATCCAAGCTCAGCTTTGAAGCATCTCTAGGGGTCTGACATTCAGCAGCATTGCCCATCCTTCTTATCTAGGCACTAAGGAATCTCTTCTCAAAAGTGACACTTGGGCCAAGACGGCAGAGAAAAGGCAGCGACTCACCTGAGCTCTCCCCTATACTCCTCTGAACACCTTTAAATAATGCCACAAAACGATTCATGGAGCAGCAGAACCCACAAAAAGATAGGGTGAAATAATTTTCCATCCAAAGACAAATTAGAAGGTCGACAGGAAAGGTCTGCCACACTGGAGTGAGAGTGAAGTATAGTCCACTACAGTATAGTCCCAGCCCCAGCAAAATAGGAGCATGCCTTGGGAGCCACTAAGTCAGCAGCAGCAGCAGCAGCAGCAGCAGCAGCAGCAGCAGCAGCAGCAGCAGCAGCAGCAGCAGCAGCATCTTCTAGAGCTCTCAGCCCATAGATAGTAAGGGGACCGAACAACTGGTCAGGAGATTACAGGGTTCTCTTTGCTAGCACTGAGGCAGGTCTCTGTTGCTTTACCCATACTTGGATCTGGGTCACAGTACTAGGTGGCAGTCCAAGGGTGAGGAGGAACACTAACATAGCAGAACTTGTAGCCACAGTAGAGCAGGGACCCTGGTCACAGTTCCAGGGCAGAAAAGAGTGCTTGTGGCCACTCACAGACCAGAGCACAGGCCAAGAGAAAAACAAATACACCTATCCTGAGATCATACCACCTTGGAAGAACTGAGAACTTACAGGTCCTTAAAAGTATTTCTGAAAACAGATGCACAAAATCCCTGAAGCTTGGGACAGTGCCCTCTCCACCCTCAAATCAGAACCGTCCTTTAACAAAGAATTAAAAGTCATGAAATAGGCTGGGGAAATGAGCAAGCAACAGAAAAAAAAAACTGACCAGAGAAAGTTACTATGGTGACAGCAAAGCTCAAAACACATACTCAGAAGAAGATAACAAAGTCAAAGCTCCTACATCCAAAGCCTCCAAGAAAAATATGAATTGGTTTCAGGCCATGGAAGAGCTCAGAAAGGATTTCGAAAATCAAGTAAGAGGCAGAGGAAAAATTGGGAAGAGAAACAAACGTGATGCAAGAAATTCGTGAAAAATGAGTCAACATCTTGGCAAAGGGAATCTTCCTGACTTCCTGATATACCAATAGAAGGGAGGGCAGATTGGGGGAAGGGGTATTCAAAAGCAAAACACTTTTGAGGAGGGATAGGGGGAAAAGAGAAAGAGAATAGAATAAACAGAGGAGGAAATAGGATGGAGGGAAATAGCTGGCAATAGTAACTGTGAAAAAAAATTTGAAGCAAGTTTCTCTGATAAAGGCTTCATTTCAAAAATAAGAGTCATTCCCCAGTTGATAAATAATCAAAAGATAAGAAGTTAAAATGCTCTAACTCACTATTGAATAGAAAAGTGCAAATTAAAATAATTCTGAGGTACAACCTCATATCTATTAGACTGGTTAATAGGACAGAAAAGGTAAATGACAAATATTGGAGAGGATGTGGAAAAAATGAGACATTAATGCACTGTTGGTGGAGTTGTAAACTGATTCAACCATTCTGTAGAGCAATTTGGAACTATGTCCAAAGGGCTATAAAACCATCCACACCCTTTGACCTAGCAATAGTACTATCCCAAGTATCCCAAAAGAGATTTAAACAAAAGGAAAAGAACCTATACGTACTAAAACATTTATAGCAGCTCATTTCCAGTGGGAAAGAATTGGAAACTGAGGGGATGTCCATCAATTAGGGAATGGCTAAACAAATTGTGCTGCATTATTGTGATGGAATACTGTTGTACTATAAGAAACGATGAGCAAGATGCTCTCAGAAAAACCTGGAAAGACTTACATGAGCCGATGCAAAGTGAAATGTACTGTGTACAAAGTAACAACAATGTTGTGAGATAATCAGCTGTGACTGACTTAGCTATTCTCAGCCATATAATGATCCAGGACAACTGTGAAGGATTTATGACGAAAAATGCTATCCAGTCCCAGAGAAAGAACTGATGGTATCTAAATACAGATCAAAGCACATTTTTTTTTACTTTATTTTTCTTGGGGGGTTGTTTTTTTGGTCTGTTCTTTTACAATATGACTAATATGGAAATGTTTTCTATGACTATACATGTATAACTTATACTGAATTGCTTGCCTTCTCAATGGTGGGGGTGGGGAGGGAAGAAGGGAGAGAAATTGGTCAAAGTTTTAAAAATGAATATTAAAAAGTGTTTTTACATGTAATAGGGCAAAAATAAAATATTAAAATTTTTAAAAAGTGATACTTGGTCACATAAGAACAACATGGTTGATAGACCGTGAGCTTCCTCCAAATCACTATGTTAACCACCCACCAACAGACATCAGATTTCAATTCAGATTTACAATTCATGTCTGATGTACAGCAATAATATTTGGCAATTATACCTTCCCAATCTGATGTGCAGCCTAAATCTTTAGACAAATACTATTAATTCTGTTATGGTCTCAGCATACATCAATCAACAAGCATTTATTAAGCACCTATTATATGCCAGGCAAATTGCCATGTACTGGGTATACAAATACAAAGAAACAATCCATGCCTTCAAGAGTTTATATTCTAGTGGGAAAGATGATGATGATGATAATGATAAACTAGTATTTATTTAGCACTTTAGGGTTTACATGTTATCTCACAATGATCCTGTTATTATTAATATTATTATTATTAATTTTTCCCATTTTTAAAAGAGGAAACTTAGACTATGAGACATTAAGTGATTTGCCCTGGATCACACAAAATAGTTAGTGTCTGAGCCTGGATTTAAACTCTCGATCCACTGTACCATCTAGCTGCCTGAAATAAGCTTTAAGGTACCTTCAAACCCTAAGTATATTATTACTGAATATAATTCACCAAAATGGAATATAGGCAATTCCATAATCTAATGAAATCCACCTATCTTCTCAATAGCTTTGCCTGGGGCCTACTTGAGCTCACATAAGAGACCACGCCCTGGATGCTAACTCTTTGGTATTTGAAACTTCTGCTCTAGGCCCCCACTGTCTGGATTGGTGACTGTCACTCCTGGCCCAGTATTTCTGCTTCCCTTCCATATGATTCCTTATGGTTTACAAAGTGCCTATGTCTCATGCAACACCTCACTTGTTCCTCATACTAAGCCAGATGGATAACTAGGGGAGATATTATTAGTACCATTGTACAGATAAAGAAATGAAGGTGCAGAGAAATTAAATGACCTTCTGCAAGGCCAGATGACTTGGCAAGTGGCAGAGTGAGGATGTAAATCTAGGTCTTCAGATTCCAAATCTAGTGTTTTTTCTTCTATAACAGAGCTGCCTGTTGTAGGGTGGAGAGAGTATAAATGGTCAAGGTAAAAGTCTCAGATCCACATTTGATTTTTTAAAAGTTTGGATTTCAATATAATACTGGAATGTAAAGAACTCAAGGTCAAATTCAATTATGTAATTAACTACCTGGGGAAATATTTGTTAAATATGTCCATGAATTTTTTTTTTTACTTCTTGGAATTTAAACAAAATGCCTTGGCAGCATAGACTAATATTTGTTTCATGAATTCATATAGAAATCCATGTGAGCATTGCTTAAATTTATGAAAATGTGGTTTTTTAGCTAATATACCTGAGAGGGATCCAAACCCATAGCATGGTGGATAAGAAGGCTAATTTTTATACCCTACAGAACACAATCGTTTTGCCAACTACTTCCTTGGGGAAAAGTCAGATGATGCTGAACATCTTTTCTACTTTGAAGAGCAAATTCTTCTGTTCTCTCCATTTGTTTTCTTTCTCTGTACTTGTTCGCCTGCCAACATACCTAAAGCTAGCTCCTCTGAGTGACTAAAGCCATCTCAACACGGAAATTCTGCTTCCCTCAGATTCATCTTTTTTTTTTAAAACAGGACTTATTGACCTGTACTCTATCTGGAGGCGAAAGGAACATCAATAAAAGTCAATACCTTGTGCCCGCTGCTTCAAATTACCTCCCAGAAAGCTCCCTAAAGTTTACCGTGCATTTTGCCCAGGCACAGAGTCTCAGATAGGTCTTTTTCCCCCCTCCGGAACTGTACAATGTCAGAAGTAAAAGGTACGTCACAGATAATTTGCTGTAACTGCCTCATTTGCTGGGTAAACACATTCATACACATACATAGACAAACGAATGAAGGAACAGACAAACAAACGAATGCATACATAAATAAATAAATGAATGAATATAGAACCTTTCTGTATTTTTATGATTATCAGGTTTTTTCACAGCCTTATTATTAGGAATAGCAGTTTATCCAGTCATTATAACAAAACTTAAGAACCTACATGTTCACAAGACCCCTATTCTATGCTCTGTAAGGAGAGTAAGAGATCTGTCTTTAACAAAAACAAAACAAAAGATAAACTATCTCAGAGGGATGTTAACTTATTTTTTTTCAAGGAAGTAAATGTGATCATGCTGTATGAGTAGAGAGCAACAAACAATTAAGACTGAGAATAATCTGTTATGATGAAATAAATGTTGCTGGGTAATCTTACTCATTCATTCTTTATTTGTATAAAATGTATTTAATGATATGCATAGGTGTTAAGGGGCAACTAGGTCACACAGTGGATAGAGTACCGGGCTTGGAGTCAGGAAGACTCATCTTCCTGAGTTCGAATGTTGCCTCAGACACTTAATAGCTATGTGACCCTGACAGTTTCCTCAATTATAAAGTGAACTGGAGAAGAAAATGACAAACCAGTCCGGTATCTTTGCCAAGAAAACCCTAAATGGGGTCAAGAAGAGTCTGACGTGACTGAAACAACTGAACAACAACAAATAGGTGTCTTAAGCCCCATGTGATCATTTGATCATTAGGTTTAAAACATGCTCTCTATATCCAGAGAAGGAACTGCTAAATAGATGTATAGAATGCTTTTATATAGAGAGATCTATATCTATATATATATAAGATATCTGTATACATAATATAGATCTCTATATCTAAATATATAGATCTCTCTATGTGCATGTATGTGTGTGTACATATATATATATATATACATATATATGTATATATATTTGTGCCTAATGGTGGTCATCTCTAGGGCAAAGGGGGAGGTGGGGATGGGAAGAGGGAAGAAAAAAAAGGAAAAAGGTTACATGATAACTTTATTATATATTTAAAATGAATAGCAAGTTGTAAATACAGATTTGTAGTTTCATGTACAATCATCTTTTTTTTTAAATTCTATTCTGTTTTGGAAATGCTTGTTTTATTTCTTAATTCAAAATAAAATAAATATAATTTTAAAAAAATAAGCAAAATAACACACATAAAGTCTGATATGAGTATTTTACACAACCAAACCAATTTTATAGTTTTGTTTTTCTTACCTCTTAAGATCTATGATTAAAATTATTATGATTATTTTTTCTATTTGTATCCCTAGCAACTTCCACAGTGCCTTGCTTATAGTAAGCACATAATAAGTACTTGTTATATTTAATCGAATCAATGTCAAAAATTTCCCCTGATGCCACATACCTGTTAAATCAACATCACACACACATGCATTATGTGACACCTATGAACTGAGTGTCATGGCAGTTTATAGACTAGATTCAAGAGAAACTCAGGCAATGAGGCTATTTGCTGTAGAAGTAGAAAGATAGAGTGTGCGTGTGTGTGTGTGTGTGTGTGTGTGTGTGTGTGTGTGTGTGTGTGTGTGTGTGTGTGCCTACGTGGTTTGAGGAATGGGGTGGGAGGAGAGGCAGGGAGGGAGTGACAACCTGATCTTCATGTTACAGAAGAAGAGTGGAGACCTAGGTGAGAGTCCCTCTACCCTTGTTTTTGGTCAGACTATATCTGGAGTGTTGTGTTCAATTCTGAACACATTTTAGGAAGCATGTTGATGGGTTAAAAACATCCTGAGAAGGGATATAGGAATGAAGGCCTTTGAAACCATAGCACATGAGTGTTGTTTGAAGAAAATAGGCATAATTAACTTAGAGAATAGAAGACATAAAGAGGACATGACATCTTTGCTCAGTATTTCAATGGACGGTCATGTGGAAGAGAAGTTCTGCTTGACTTGTTCTGCTTAACCTCAGGAGTCAAAACTAGGACCAAGGATTTTGAAAAAAGAAATTTAGTCATGATGTAAGGACTAAATCCTACCAATCGGAGTTAGCCAAAAGTAGAATGGTCGGTAATGGCTTTTCACTCACTAGAGGTCTTTATGTAAAGGATGGATGACCAGATATTGTATATGTTGTAGAAAGAATTCTTGTCCAGGTATGGGTTGAATTAGATGGACTTTGAGGTCCCTTCCAAGGCTGAGATTTCATGATTTACAGTGCAAATCCTTGAAAAGTTAAAAATTTATATATATTCCTTTATTTTCTAAAAGAAAAATTTTTGTTGATAACATTTATTTTTGCATAGCCTAAATTCATCCCCCTGAAAATCTTCTGTATAACAATTTTTAAAAGAAAAAACATAGCCAATTAATACATCCCCCCAAAAATCTGATCAATGTAAGCGCTGCCAGACTGAGGATTACATAGCTTTGCAAACGGGTGGGGGGTGGGGGGAAATGGAGTGGGGGAGGTTTCTTGTATCATAAACTTATTCTTTGTGCTTTTGAAATATTCATTTTCAATTGTTTTTTTAATTGTGATTCTTCCCGTTTACGTTGCTGTAGACATTGTGTATATTGTTGCCATGGATCTACTTACTTCAATTTGCATCAACGTATGTAAGACTTTCCGTGCTTTTCCATTATATTTATCATGTTAATCCATGCCTCCATTGATGGGCATCTATTTTATTTCTAGTTCTTTGCTGTGACAAAAAGTGCTGCTATAAATATTTTAGTGTATATGGGAACTTTCTTATCAGTGACCTTCTTGGATGGAGCATATGTTTACTAATGGAATCTCTGGGTCAAAAGAATGTATATTTAAGCCACTTTACTTGCTTAATTCTAAATCATTTTCCAGAAGAAACACACTGATTGACAGCTACACCAACAATTCATTAATGTGCCTATTTTTCCACAAATAGATCAATATTGTCTATTCTTGTATATTGTTACTTTGCTAATTTGCAAATTTGAGTGAAAAGGTAAAACCTGAGGGTTGTTTGGATTTGCATTTCTTTTATTATTAGTGATTCAGAGCATTCTTTTATATAATTCTTTATAGTTTGCAATTCCTCTTTGGTAATTGCTTGTTCATATCTTTTGACCACTTTTCTCTCAGTGTATGGCTTTTAGTTTTATGTATTTGTATAAGTTATCTATATAGAACCCTTATCCAAGAAATTTTATATAATTTTTTTCCATTCAACTACTTCTTATTCTAACTGCATTAATTTTGTTTTTGCAGATGCTTTTCAATTTTATCTCTAAAATTTTACTATATTATCATCTAACTACAAATTAGTTATAACATATAAATAATATCATATCATTACTGTTTGATGGGAGAAAGGGACAAAAAAAGCAAGAAGTCTTCTAACTTCACTAAAGTAAATACAGTATTTTATAATCTTATAGTTGGAAGGCTTTAGAGGTCATCTAATCTTACTAGTATCTGAACAGGAAACCATTCTGGAGCATTTGCGATACTCAGTCATTTTATTGTTGGGAAACTCATTCTATCTTGAAGAAGTCCATGTCATTCAACTCTTTATCAGTTCTAATGGTTTGGATTCCCCCCCCCCTTATGTCAGTCTAAAATCTACTTCTCTGTAATTTCAGTTCCATAATCCCTTATTAAGTGTATGCTATGAGCCAAGATCTGGGAACACAAAAAATAGTCCAGAATCTTGCTTCTGCCCTTTGGAGCCAAGAACAACAAGTCTAATGTCTCTTCCATGTGACAACTCTTCAAATATTCCAAGAGAGCTTTCGTGTGTTCTCTTCTCTAGGATAAACACCCCCAATTCCTTCAGCTTCTCTTGGTATGTTATGGTTGTCAATGTTTTTATCATCCTGATTGCCCTCATCTGAAAATGCTCTAACCTGTCAATGTCACCCCCTAAAATGTGGCACCCAGAACTCCACATGACATTCTACTTGGGGCTTAGTACAGATGATAATACGGTAGGACTGCCATTTCCTGTGTTGTGGACACCATATTTCTATAAGCTAATGCTAAAATCACCTTCCCTTTTTAGTTAATCACATCACACTATTGACTCATATTATGCTTTGGGTTCACTAAGACCTCCAAGTCTCTTTTGTATGAGTTATCGTATAAACGTAGCTACCCAACTATATTTGCACAGTTAATTTTTTTTTAACTCCAGTGAAGGATTTTTCCTACTGAATTTAATATTTTGAATTCAACCCAATAGTCTAATCTGTCCAGATGTTTTTGAAAGCCTCATTCTACCATCCACTGTGTTAGCTATTGCTCACAATTTCAGATCATTCATAAATTTGACAAGAGATTATAAGATCATAACTACTGATCCAGAAAGGACCTTCGCTTCCATCTAGTCAAACCCTCTCATTTTATAAATTAGAAAACTGAGGCATTGAGGGATTTAGTAACTTCCCCAGGGTCCAGAGATATATCAGAGGTAGCTCATACCAGCTCATGAGAGTCAATCATTAATTTTTCAGCATGAGCTTATAATCCTCAGAAATGAGCAAGTTCTACAAATCAGGAATTTATTGTTTTGTTGATTGTCTGGAATTTAGAAAGTGATAGACAAAATGTTAATAATGAAGATTTAACTTGACAGTGTGGGATAGATTTTTTAAGAGCTTGCACATCCCTGCCAAGGTTATATAGGTAGTGTCAGAGATAGAATTTGAACTTAGGCCTCCAATTACAAATCTAGCACAATTTTAACTGCATTATCTTGGGGTTACTTGTAAGAGGTGAAAGAGACTAGAAAGAAGTGACTTGGTACTTTGAAAAGAAATTTAAAAAGCTTCACAAGTTGGAAGCTTGGTAGTATTTATAAAGCAGAATGGTTCAGTGAATGTACCACTGGACTTCAAAAGACCTGAAACCCACCTCAGATCCTTAATAGCTGTGCAATGTTCAACATATCATTAAACTCCTCTGACTCTGTTACAGTAATTAGGGTGAGACATTTTTGTTTTCTCTTTTAGAATGCTAAGGTAATCATGTACCTTTGATGAGTCTTGCCTTTTAAATGTAATGGCAAGAAAAGTGAACATTTTGTCGTCTTTTTTTTCTTTGATTGTATCAAGAGTCTTTGACCTGCCTAAGAAACAAGAAAGCCTAGTTCACACAGGTTTCAGTCACATGGTTGTGACACCCTCTGACCTGAGAAGGATATATAAGATCTGAGGTTGGTATTTTGTTTTGGGGCTTTCACTCAGTGGAAGTGTCATATGATTTGACCCGACAAAACTCTGGGTAGCCATTGTTAAGAGCCCCCTGGCTTTGAAAACCCAGATGTTGGTGCTTCTCTATCTGGTAACTGTTGGGGTGTTGCTTGGACAGACAGCTAGAAGCCTGTCTGCTGATTTGTGTTTATTTGCTCTGTTTATGTACTGTATGCTTGTAATTTCTGTTTGTATTCTCTCTGAAGTTCAGGGTGCTGGCTTTTCCCCCGAACTCAGTGAATGATATATGTACGTTTAATTAAAGCAAGATTGTTAACCCCTTAAAGTTGCTTTCTTTAGAAAAGCAGATCAAAGAACCTGTGCTACCAGCCCTCCTGTGTGCTGGCGTTATTGGTCTTTTGCCTCCACAGCAGCTGCTAACAACATTGTTGTTACAAACCCTCAATTTCTTTATCTGTAAGATGGGGATAATGACCTGCATTACCGATTTCAAAGGGTTATTGTGAGATTCAAATGAGGCCAAGCATGCAAAGCCCTATGCAAACTTTAAAACACAATGAAAATACCCATTTATAAGCATGAGTGTTATTTGTGACTTTGGGGAAGTCACTGCTTTACTCTGGGACTCGGTTCCCTTATCTATAAAATGAAGCAGGTTGATTAGAAAATCTCTAACATCCCTTTTCACTGCAATTGTCTGGGGTTACGTACCAATAAACACACATGACTACTTCGTGTCCTGTATACCTCTGCATTCTTGCCCCTATGTGGGGGCTGTGCTACAGAAAACATGAGGGTCTTTCAAAGGCCTTTGAAGTATAGTGTACATTCTGAAGAAGAGAAGGAAAATAATAATAACAAGCTCTAGCATTTTTGTAGGGTTTAAGGCATATATAGTACTTAATCCTCCCAATACAGGGAGTCCCTAAAGTCTGGACATATATGGAAAAATGAATATTTTGTGGACATATATGGGAAAATGCATATTTTGAAATATTTGGAATATTTACAGACCTTAGCCCCCTTGACTTCTTTTTCTGTCATATGCTAAAGGAGAAGGTGTACTCAATAAAAATCACAGATGCAACACACTTGATTGAACACATGAAGAGTGAACGTGCCAAAACTGACGACGATGTGGAGTTATTACATCGAGTTCACGTGAATCTTGCAAAGCACATCAACCTTTGAATCACAAATGGTGGAAATCATATTGAAGGTGTTATATGTTAATATTCCAATTAAATAAAATGTTTTTGAAAATTTCATTCATTTCATTTCTTGAAAAATATGCATTTTTGCCTATGTGTCCAGACTTTAGGAACACCCTATAGTACTACAACCTAAATGCTATTATCATATGCATTTTACAGACAAGGAAACTGAGAGTACAATATTAAATAATTTGTCCAGATTCACAGAGCTAATAAGTGTGGCACAGGATTTGAACTCATGCCTTTTTGATTCCAAGTATAGCACTCTACTGACTACCCTACCAAAAGCTCCTGCCTCAGTTCTGTGCTGAATTTTCCCTTCTCCTTGTCCTTTTTAATGGTATTCTGCTTGATGGCCATAAATCCTTTATAACATGTCACAAGAAGCACTCCCCAATACTCTAAAACTATGGGAATTGGATAGGCCTAAGGGACAGATATAGTCTAAGCCTGGGCACATACTTTGTGCACATGACAAAATGGCTTAAATAAGGGATATGCCAAGAAGGCAGGTGATAATCTTGCCTTAGCAAGATAGAAATACTTCCTCTTAATCATCTTCATGTTTTCTGAATGTCACTAAGGCAGTGAAGTATACTGGGAAGAGCAATGACCTGGTAGGCAGAGGAAACAAATTCTGGTCCTGATTCTGGCACTAACTAGCCATCTGACTTTGGGGAAGTCACTGCTTCACTCTGGGACTCAGTTCCCTTATCTATAAAATGGAGCAGGTTGATTAGAAAATCTCTAACAACCCTTTTCACTGCAGTTTTCTGGGGTCACCTAAACTTATAACATTGTGCATGCCAAAAGAATTCTATTTCTTTTGCAGGCATATTATTAAGCACCTACTCACCTAGATGCAATAGCAAGGAAATGGTAAAAAATGTTTCATTGTCTTTATTTGGAATAAAAATTTCTGAATCATCTTTTAAAAATAAGCTAAATAAAGTTATACCCCAAATATGTTTTCTTTAGTTTTACAGTATGGATATAATTCTAGGTACCTCCAAAAAGTCTTTGCAACCTGTCAAAATATTTCATAATGCCTATCTATGAGTCTTATCTTGAAATGGTTTTCATTAGTCTTCCATAAAAACAATTAGATTTCTATATTCAAACAGCTCTTCTTTTGTTTATACTTCAATCAATCGTCAAGAAGCGTTTATTAAATATTTACTTTATGTTGGGAACTTGGCTAAGCTCTGGTGTTGTGGGGATGGGGGGGGAGAAACAGTGCTTGTCCTCAAGAAATTTACACTCAGTTAAGGGTGGAGTACAGGGAACAACATGTATAGAAATAGGGGCAATGATGATATATAGAGAGTAGACAGAAGGTAGCATTAAAGGGAAAGCCATTAGCTTCTGAGGTGACTGGGAAAGACCTCACTGAAAGTGGTTCTTGAGTCAAGTGTTGGAAGAAGAAAAAGATTCAAGGAGATGGAGGTAAAAAGGGATAGCATTCCAAGCATGATGGACAGCCATTGAGATAGGAGATAGGGCATCACTTGTGAAGAACAGTGAGTAGACCAATATAGCTAGTCATAAAGTCAGAACTCTAGAATAGGATTTGCCAACTAGCCATCTGAAGACCTGCTTACATGGATATTTGGTAAAATTTTACTCAACCACAAAATTTTTATTGCAAAGGCCTTCTGTTTTTAAAAAAAAATTTTGAGAGGGGAAGGCAGGGCATTTGGGGTTAAGTGACTTGCCCAAGCTCTCACAGCTAGTAAGTGTGTCAAGTGTCTGAGGTCAAATTTGAACTCAGGGTCTCCTAACTCCAGGGCCGGTGCTCTACTCGCTGCTAAGGCCCTCTCTTTTTAAAACCTCCAACTTGGAAACTAAGGGAATGCCTAACTATTTGGGAATGGCTAGACAAATAATGATATGTGAATGAAAAGGAATATCATAGCAACAAAAGAAATGACAATATGGACAGTTCCAGAGTTAACTAGAAAGACTTCTACGACCTGATGCATATGAAGTGAGCAGACCAAGGAGAACAATCTATGCATTATAGAGAAAAATACCTTTGATAGACATTAAAACTGTGATCACTGAAATGATAAACCACAAGACAAGAGATCTGAAAATGAAGAGAGATGATGGACTTAAAAGGCAGAATGAGACACATTTTTGGATGTGGCCAATGAGCATACCTAGTTTTCTCGAACATGCATATTTGTTATGAGGATTTTCTTTTCTTTTCTTTTTTTTTAATTGTTGGGAGGGTACTTTGCAGGAGAGATAATACATGCTTGTATAAAGAAATATAATAAACTTTTTTTTTAAAAAAGAATATAAGTGAATCTGTAGCTTAATATTTGGTAGTGGTATCTAAAAAGAAGAAAAGAATAAGCTTGATTGGATGGTGTAGTGTGGATTGTTTCAAGATTGTCCTTAATCAGGAACAAGTTTGGCAAGACCACAGTATGTCACTTGTGGAGATGGTTTGTTGAGTGAAAGCATAAAACCAGCAAATCTTACTCATCATTTGAAGACAAAACATTCAAAATGAAAAAATTCATAGAAACAGGAATTGAACAAAAGTCTCTCAAGATGAAATGCTAAAGGGGTCTTTCTACAAAACCTGATCAATTAGAAATGATGGGAGGCAGATGGCATGAAGTGGTGGATGATGAAGTGGTGGATAGTGTGGGCAGCCAGCTCCCTTAGCCTCTATGCGCCATAGGATTTCTCTACTGTCACAGATGGGTTTCCTTATCTGTGAAAGTTACCATTCTTGTATTGGATTATTCATTTTGAAAATCACTTGTGAAGATTTCATATTTATAATCGTGTTTCAAATGACTGTCTGAAAGAAACCATCTGTGTAGCAATAAAATCAGAGCAGAGAAATCACACCATATCTCTCTGGCCCTGCTTTACATCTTCCAGCTTCATAGCTAAATTCAAGGTTAGGAAAATTAGTGTGTGAGAGAAAAACAGCCACACAGATCACCTCTAAGTTCTAAAGGTTTTAAGCATTGCATATATTTTGTATCACATTTATGTATCTATCTTTAAATATGATTTCTTAGTATGGGTTAATGTGTTATTTCAGTGATAAAAGAAATGAGTTTTTAAAAGATTGGATAAGAATTTATCGAAGAAGTAAAGTTACATTCCATCTATTCTTCATTGACTTGAACCAATTATCCCATTTTACATGATCATAACTTCAAATAATGCTAATTGGAATAAATGTGGCCACTTCGGGGGATTAATTATTTGAGCTAATCAATATTTAGTAGTATTTATTTACATGTCATCTACCCCGCTACAGTGTAAGATCCTTGAGGGCAGGGACAATTTCACTTTTGTCTGCATCCTTAGCACATTATTCTTGTGTCCAGTGCCTAGCACAAAGTAAACATTCAGTAAATGCTTATTTTAGTTGATTAGACAATGTACATTTCAGGAATCCCTGTGATTTTTGAAATTACCGATGGGGAATTTAGAGATTTTACTGGTCCAAACTATCATTTGGGTTGAGAAATGTTTCCCTAAAATCACTATATTTAAAGATTCTTATTACAATAGAAGTGATGGCAAGTCAAGGTTTGATTGGCTCCAATCAACCCTCCAGAAAATTCTAACAATCTTTTTTACTCTGCATCAAAAAAAAAAAACACTTTGAAAAGCTGTGATGTGCTTTGAAAATATCACCAACAACAAAGCAAATTACTTTAGATGGGTACTCAGATCAAAATATCTATTGATTAGTATGTAGCCAAGCAGTTTTTGCATAGTGAGCTTAGTGAATGAAGCATAAGAAAAAGGGCCTCAGGGAAAAAAAATCAAATTCGGTTAGAATCAAAAAATAGAAATTCTTCATTTAGTCAGGTCTCTTTGGATTCACAAATCAATACTTTCAGTTCTGGCGTTTCTCCAGTTGCCTACGGGACATTTATCTCCACATCCCACCAGACATCTCCAGATCAATGTGTCCAAAACAGAGCTGCAACTTCTAAAAACAAACAAAAATCTGATTCTACTTCTGAGTTCACCATTAGTGCAGGAGTTCTTTACCTGAAGTCTGTGAATTTTTTGTTTTTTATTTTGATAACTATATTTCAATATAATTGGTTTCCTTTGCAATGCTATTTTATACACTTAAAAACGTTATTCTGGAAAGGGAGCTATACGCTTTACTATACTGTCAAAAGTATCCACGATACAAAGAAGGTTAAGAATCCCTGTGCTAATGGTGTCACCATTCCTGGCTTCTCAACTTTTCCTTCCCAAGAAGCTCCTCGAAGGGGTAGGTAGGTGGCACAGTGGATAGAGCACTGGGCTTAGAAGCAGGAAAACTCATCTTCATGAGTTCAAATCTAGCTTCAGACACTTAGTAGTTGTGTGATCCTGGACAAGTCACTTAGTCTTGTTTGCCTCAGTTTCCTCATCTATAAAATGAGCTGGAGAAGGAAATGACCAACCACTCCAATGGTATCTTTGGTCATGAAGAGTCAGACCCAACTGAAATGACTCAACAACAGCAAATTCATTTAGCTATCTTTTGGAGTATTCTTGATTCTTTTCTCTCCTTCATCTGAAATATTCCGAGTTATTAAGTCTTGTCTTTTCTACATCAGGAGCTTCTTTCATAGTCCCTCCCTCCTCTCTCTTCCCATAACTGACAATTGACATCCCTAGTACAGGCCCTGATTAGCCCTTGCATTTTCTGGCTTACATTCTCCACCTTCTAAACCATCCTTTGAATCCCTCCTAGACTTGCTTATCTTTCTTTTCCATGGATCTAGTCATGTCTCCACTCTGTTCAAATTCAAAGCCCTTTAGAATCTGTGGCCAGCCTCTCTTCTGTCTTTGTCTCCTACGGCATGGTATATTACAAAGAGCATGGAGCCGAAGAACCCGGTTTCACATCTTGATAACTGCCTGTTTGATCTTAGGTGAGTTAGTTAATTGCTCTGTGCCTCAGTTTCTTCATCTGTAAAATTATGGGATTATACTATGTTGCCTCTGTGGTCCTTTACAATTCTAAATCAATGACCCAAACTGAAACTTTCATCAAGCAAGTTCGGCGCTTCCTTAACTTCACGCTTACATTGTTCCCTCTTCCTACACCTGTTCAATTCTATCCATCCTTAATAGTGTAGTACAGATGCCACACTAAATTGAACCTAGTTTGAACAGGGCTTTGTCTCAAGGAACCAAAATTTAGGGTTTTTTGGCACTTCTTATCCTTTAGCAACTTAGATACAACTGAATTAGTACCTAGTTTTCATGAATAATTACTTAAAACAGGAAGCTATGCAATAGAGTAATTTTTCCTGGTTAGTATGCTCCAGGTGAGCTCCTCCCTGGCCTAGTCACGCTCTGCCCTACCCTCATCTGACCCAGGTAACAGCCTCGCCCAGAACTTCTAAGTTTTAGCGTTTCACTGCAGGCGATTTCCCAGGGTTTTGCTCTCCTGGTTGAGCCTTATATCCTGGGATGTCTTCCACCTCCTCCTAAATTAATGTGTCTTAGAAAGCTGATTTGAAGGAATATTTCATGGTGCTTGCCCACGGCATAGTTTATGCTGCCTCTCTGGCCCCAATAATATTAGTCTAACCACAAGGTGCTACTGGAGAACAAGGTAAACTGAGTTGTCAATCATCTCTAAGCCTGGGGCCCTGCTTGTGCCTATGGAGGGTCCTTCCATCTCCCTCCCCCTTCCATCATGGCGGTAGGATTTTCCTTTCTTGAGTGAGACTTTCTCCTGAACTCCAATGTACGCTGCTTTCCAGGAGAAAGAAAATTGCTACACCTTTGACTCATATATCCTGTGGCTCAAAGACATAAAGACATTAAATGTAGGAGTTTATTTAGTCTTAGATTTCATTGCCAAGCTTGCAAAAGTCTAATCAAGGCTTTCCCGCCTTTGTATTTTCTCTATAATGACTCCAAATACCGATGCAAGCTTAGCTATCTAGCTAGGTAAGACATCTCTCTACAGAAAAGGGATCCACCTGCCCCCTAGCTTCTCTATAGATAAGGATTAGGTAAAATGTAACATATAGTTTAGGCTTTCTGTTATCATATGTTAAAAGTTTAGGCATAAAAGTAAATATTTGGGAAGAAGGCTATTCCCAAATCTCTCGCTTATCTTTTTAATGAGACTGGAGCTAAAGAGAAAGAATAGGAAGTTAAAGTAAGTAACCCATGAGAACATTTGACTCTGCCCTCATCAGGAGATTTCATCCCATTCGTAAATAATTCCCTCCCCTCGCAAGTCCCTCAGTTACTCCTAGCTCAGGAATTATAACGTCCAACAGTTCTTAAGGACTCTGTGCAGGTATCTCCCTCCCGTTCACTGCCTTCCTGTTTCTCCTTTCCCACATACCTCCTAAGATCAGGTTCATGATGCCTGGGCTGGAGGAAAAGTCTGCCTAGCTAGTGAGGCAGTTGGGAGAGAATTAAGTCACTCGTGTTGAATCACTCCCCCTGTGGTGGAACCAAGTTGGGCTGTATCAGTAATGGTCCTAATGCCACCTACACAAGAAGTCTTCTTTGCTCCCCTAAGCAACAGAGACTTCATGGATCCCTTTTTACCTCTCTTACATGCTTATCCCAAATCATTGGGTGTTATTTTCATTTTCTGCTTTATTCCTCCGGTCTTCTCCATCGTGTCCCCCAAACTAGGTGCCCCCTTCTCCGCCCCCACCCCATTTTTAAGCTTCCTTTTATGTGTTGTCTGCTACTGCTTATATTTGTATTCCTAGTGTTTAGCACAGTGCCTGGCACATAATAAGCACTGAATAAAAGCCTGTTGATTTTACTTAGCGTTATCTGTGTATGTGCTATTTCTCCCTACTATAGTGTAAGTTCCATTGAGGAAGGAATTGTGTTACATGTAAACGTCATACCTCCTCCAGCCTCTTACAGAGTGCTCTGTATGTAATAAATGCTTGATTAATATTTGTTGACTCAACTTGATTTAAATAGAAGACAATTAAGTTATCAAGGGCAGCTTGGTGGCATAATGAATAGCGTTCTGGGCCTGGAATCAGGAAGACTCACCTTCTGAGTTCAAATCTAGCCTCAGTCACTTACTAGCTGTGCAACCCTGGGCAAGCCACTTAACTCTATTTGCCTCAGTTTTCTCAGCTGTAAAATGATCTGGAGAAAGAAATGGCGAACCATTCCAGTATCTTCATAAAGATACCCCCAAATGGGGTCATGAAGAGTTGGACGCCATTGAAATAATAGAACAACACTAACAATTGAACTAACACTAATATCAAAAGAATAATTCAAAGTGCAGACTCAAGTACAAAAAAAAAGATTGGTAATCTATGTCACACTGAACTATAGGGGTCACTTTTAAAGAGAAGCCACAGTCCACACGAGGAGGCCTCAGAATTTTGTTTCACACTGAGTGCCGATGGTGTAAATAGCAGTCTCAAGAACCTCTGCCACGGCATCCCTAAAAACCTCGTCTCTCTGAACTGCTTCTCTCATTGAACAATTTCGTGTGTTTACATTCTAGCATGCTTTGGGGCTTCAGAGTGTTACCCTCTCCTTGAGGCTAGTCATTACCAATTGCTGCTCAAGCATCATAGTCAAGAGGCAAAGAAGACAAGACTGCCGATGAAAGCTATACAAGTGGCAGCTAAGAAATTGGCATCTCTAGGGTGGAATGGAGGGGAGACAAGAGAAAAAGAAATGTATATGATAATGTTGTTGCATATTTTAAAGGAACGGCAAGTTGTGCACAGTAGAATTGCAGTTTCATGTACAATCATATTTTTTATTGTGCTATGTTATGGAAATGCTTGTTTTAATCCATAAATTAAGAATAAAATAAAATAAAATAGATCCTCTGAAATTAAAAAAAGAAGTAATCATAGAATTCTACTAGGCTTCTACCCCCATCTCCACAGGGCTTACCAAATTTGACCCCCAAGGTTTTCTAAACAGCTGTGATGTGGAAGAAGCCAAACACTCCAATGTGACTAATGATATGATCATACCAGGTACCCAGGAAGGCCACAGGGGCCCTCCCAAGTACTCCAAGTTAAAGGCTATATACAATAGGATAACTATAAGAGAAAGGAAGGCAAAGTTGAGAATCACAAATTCCAGAGGCCTTGACTTACTTCCAAATATATCAAAGGGGCTTCTACCATTGACTGGCAATCAATGAAGAAATATTTTGGCATATAGTGGTACAGAGTTATCTACAGTCTTCCAAAGTAATTCTGCAGCTTTCAAGTCCATCATGGAAAAACACCAACAGCATTAAAATCTAATCCCAGTTATCAATTTCCCTTCATCATTTAAGCTTTTGAATACAGAAGACTGAAACTTTACTGCTAGTATTTCCATAAGACCAGTCTTCAACTTCTTGTACCTTCCATGGATAATTCTGCCAAATAATTCCAGCGAAATAAGTTGAAACAATGTCAGTAAATAGAAATTTTCTTCACCATAACCTATTGAATTTGCCAAGCTTTAAAAAAAAAATTAATCTGCATTGGAGACCATTGTGACTCCTTAAAGCTTTGCACAGAATTGGTAACTGAGGTTGCCAAGATTTCTGGTAGTAGATTTAATAGTGTATTGTCACAACTAAAAGAAATCAAAAGACTTCATTACTACTGTCATTTTTTTAAACAAAAATAATTTTCAGCTGAGAAAGTGATCACATTCTACATGTTTATTTTCCAAACATCATACATCATTTTTTCCTGCCTGACCCCGTGATTGTACTAGGACAATGACCACATCCAAAGAAAGAAATAAACCCAAAACACTCTTAATCCATCTTGATTTCCTCTGCTTGCCTCTCATGAAATCTCTTTGGCCCGCCCATCCTATATCATCCCTGCCGCTGTATCTCACAACTGCCAATTTCACATCCACGTATTTTGTGTCTATTCGTCTTATTACTGTTTTCTTCCTGCCCACTAATCCCTGTCACTATACCTCCCTTCTGTTGCTCCCTAGGAAGTGCCAATCCTCCTCCCACTTTTTCCTTGACTTTTGGGGAAAAAAAGACCAAGATCTCCCACTGCATCCAGGACCATCTCCAGTCTTCCTGATTTATCTCTTGCCACTGGACCCAGATGACTCCAGAGGAGAAAGTGGGGCTGAGGACTTTGCACAGTCCTCCCTCACTTAAATCCAATTTACTTGCAAGTCATGGCATCATCTTCCTGACATCATAGTTCTCTTCAAGAATGAAGGACAAACAACAACCACGTGACCTTTGATTAGGAATAAATCGTTGCCTTCCAAAAGAGCTTCAATACCATCTTTAAAGGAAAGGGCCTTTCTTCTGACCATTTCCTATAACCAGTTCTGCCATTGGAATTAAGTTTCTGCCAAATTGACAAAAGATAGAAGACAGGCAAAGTAATAAGCTATCAGTGAAGCTGTGAATTGTTCCAACCATTTAGCAACTTGGATTTACCCTTTTAAAGTAACTAGGCCCAGAGATCCCACTGCTAGGCATACACCCAAGGAGATCAAAAACAGAAAGAAAAGCCCTTACGTTCACAGCCAAACTTTTTGTGGTAGCAAAGTATTAGAACCAGGTTGCTACCAAAGAAACAAATCACAAGGTATTTCATTGGTGAATTCTATCTACCTGTTGAAATTTGGCCCAAATGCTATTTCGTCTTTGATTCTCCAGTCAGAAATGATCTCTCCCTCATACATCTAATCAACTGCCCAATCCAGTTAATTCTGGCTCTAAACTATTTCACGAATTGTTTCCTCATTTCCATTTTCATTTTCCTTTGTCACCACAGTGCAGGCCCTTGTAAGTTCTTGTCTGAATTCTTACAACGGTGTTCTAATCACCACTGCCAAATTAATCTTCCTTATGCATGGATAGTGCCACATTCGTGTTAATGCTCAAAAACCTTCAATGGCCTTCTGTCTTCACTGAACAACATCCAAATTGTTCAGCCTTAAGGCCCTCTACAATCTAGTTCTACCATACCTTCCCAGTCTTACCTCTTACTACTCCTCTTCTCAAACCTCACATTCTAGGATCAAAGTTCATGGATTTAGAGCTAGAAAGACTTTGGAGGTCACAGAGTCTTACTCCTTCATTTTACAGATAAGGAAACTAACTCCCAGAGGGGTTATGTGATGTGCCCAGGGTCACATATTTAGCAAGTATATGATGCAGGATTCGAATAGTGTATATCTGACCCTAAGTGCCAAGCTCTATCCACTACTGCTCATTGAAGCCCCCCACCCCACCCCATCTAAGGTTCAATTCAAATGCTACATCCTCCATGAAATATTCCTTGATACCCCTGCCATTCCACAACCAGAAGTCACCTCTTCCTGCTTCAATTTTCATAGCACTTTTTATATTATTTCTATGTATACTTATCTCCTTATTCTTTTTGCTATAGAGTATGTCTTATTCTTTACCTTTTCCGTGTGTAGCATAATGCTTTTCCTATAATCAGTACTCCACAAATGTTTGTTGCTTCATTAAGAAGGGGCAGCTATGTGGCTCAATGGATAGAGCACCGGCGCTGGAGCCAGAAGGACATGAGTTCAAATTTGGCCTCAGACACTCGACACTTACTAGCTCTGTGACCTTGGGCAAGTCAGTTAACCCTAATAGCCTCACAAAAAACAAACAACAACCCACTAAAAAAACAGCCAATATAATCAATTACGAAGTAGTGGCTAAGACACTAGATTTAGTGTCAGAAAGACCTAAGTTCAGATCCAACATCAGACATTTGCTGCATGACCCTTAACAAGGTACTTAATCTCTCTGTGCCTCAGTATCCTAGTTTGTAAAATGAGAGGGATAGATTTGATAGCCTCTGAGGCACCTTTTAACTTTAAATCTACAAGTTTACAATACATTGAAGATGAACAATATTTGAAAGTGGTAATGCCCATTTCCCCCCCTCCTTTACTAAACCTTCTTTTCCCTGAGGTAACTCACCTTGATTCTTTCAACCACTGCTCCTAGGGCATGTTTTTCAGACCCCTCTCCATCTTGATCCTCATCCCTGTACTGAATACACCTAAGTACTCAAGTCTGTCAGTTGTTTGGGTTTTTTTTTTCATTTGCACGAGTCAGACTTTGAAATGTGGTATAATGGAAAGGAAATTTGGAGACAGTGGTCCTGAGTTTGAAATCTGCTACTTCCATCTTACGTGTTGCTGGACAAGTCACATAATCTTTCTGCATTGGTTTCTTCACTTCTCTTTTCTGATCCCTGTTTCCTCATCTGTATAAGAAAGAGATTACTAGCTCTCCATCCTATGACTAATAAATTCAGGAATGAATGAACAAAGAAGGAAAGTGAATTTGGCATCACTTTGAGGATCCTGGAGAGGTTCTTTAATCCAATACAGAATTCTATTGTTCACATCCACTTTCATAAATTTCCAACGCATAAAACATCACAGAGGAAGATAACAGGAGAGGAAGTTTAAAGTGGTTTAAAAAAAACAAATACCTTTCTGCTTTGATTCAACATCAAATATTATTCCAAATATATAAAGGATTGTTCTAGTTTCCTCACTCAAGAGAAGTAAACAAGATCTGACTGAAATGAAAAGATACCTACCATTTTGCATTAAAAAGCAAAGCACAGGTTATTATCTTAAAGTAAACAATGCGCATTTTTTTTTTACTTTGTGAAACCATTACAGTGGGAAATGAATCTAGCATTCTTTGCTGTTAGCCTCAGAATTATGCATTTTCTGAGGTAACCTCACAGATGGGTGGTACTCTTTTCTCCATCTCTACTAGCAAATGACAAATACTTCACAGGGTGCTATGAGGATAAAATGAGAAAACCCATATGCAGAACTTTGCCAATCATAAAGTACTTATAGTATATAAAGTATTTCAAGTATATACATTTTAGCTACTATTATTTTTACTATGTACAATTTCAGTTACCCCTCAATTTTACAAGAACACATCTGGTGTATTTTGTGTGTATATGTATATATGTACACATATACATATATGTTTATTGTTTTCCAATTTACTTGCTCTTTAAGTTAATCATTAAGTATGTAGAGGTAGATACAATTAAATAGAAATATGAAATTGTTCTGCCACTAATACAAACAATATGTATAGTAATTTAAGAAAATGTGAGTAGTGTATGAAGTATACAACCTAGCTATCTACACAATATTAATAACTAACATTTGTAAAGAATTTTAAGGATTATAATAAAGAGTTTTAGAGATCTAACAACCTCACTTCATTCACCTCCTCTGTTTCTCTATTACCACATGGTTGGGGAGGAGGAAGAGATGGCCAAGTTTAGCTGCTACTGAGGGACTGAGGCAGCGAGTGGAGAAAGTGTGGGATCGGCTACTGAGTTCATTCACCTTGCTCCATGAAAGGCAGTGAGAAAGAACAGGTCAGAGACTCTTTCTAGCCACAGAACAGCTAGATTGAGAAAAGCATTGGCCCTGGGAGCCACTGGAGAGCAAATTCATATTCCCTGCCTGGAGGATGAGCCAGCAGTCTCAGGCCCAAAATTCATGTGTCTTCATCTAAGTACTGACCTTGCTAGAAACATGAGTTTAGTATTGAATGGGAAATGTTTTCTAATTATTGTCTGCACTCCTTTATCCATTTCCAGGGGTGCTATTGTGAGGAACTAAAAAGACTCTAGCTACGTATTTCCTAGATCTACTGGATTGAGATCAAGCCTATTTACTGACTAACATAGGACTGTCTAGGCCTGGGAGATGTTGGGGGATGGGGTGTTTCTGACAGCCCAGCTGTAGATGTTTACTATGCATTATTTTATTGCCTTTATTGATTCTATGTCGGGAATAAAGGCATTATAAGCAGTTAATTATGTATGTCTACTTGAAGTGTGACAAGATCATATGATTAGAGTAGAGAAAACATTAGGTAACATCCTAGTACAACAATAGGCTTCTTTTAAACCTACAGGGCAATATGATGGCCCTTTAGATCTACTTGGTTCCCTCTTAAGCTTTAGGGAGTTTATTTTAGATAAAAAGTTCTGAGTTTAGTCTCAATCTCTCTAAGTTCCCAGTTAGGAAAATTCTTAACACCTTGGCTAGGTATTAGGCTTTCTGCCTATAGTTATATTTGTGTTTATCTCTAGTTACCCTGACTTCTCTGTAGTTGAGGAAAAATTTAGTTTATCAAGAATGTTTGAGTACAAAATAAAAGATTATATTACAGTGCTTATGGATAGACAAGCACTATGAAGGGAAGTTGAGAGAAAAGCTCACCTTTTCTTGGGACTTCCCCCAGCCTATGTACTCTGCTTTCCTTGATATCCCCCTTCATTGCCAGAGTGAAAGCTTTCCCTTTGTTCCTTAAAAGTGTGTTTGAAATATTCTAAACTTTATAATCTAGACACTCAGAATCTCTTTTCTGTGATCCAGTCTTTCCCTTGATTGATTTAAGAAGGTGTAATGGCCCTGTTCAAATCCAGTTCTGATTGATTCAATCAAAAATGTTCCTACACAGTCAAGGTATCAAATCTAAACATGGTATGGTTTCAACCCTATTTAAAAAAGCAAGTTCATAGAAGAGATGAAGTCTTGAGAGTTGACTTCTGACTAAATTCATACTATTCGCAAGCATTCTACAGCAAATCAATGCTATCTATTGACTTGTTATCTTACTCAATAGAGAGAGATGATAGAGTGGAAGAAAACGAAGAAACAAATCCGTTCCTCTCTGAAGACCACAGAGAATTTGTTATTTCCTCAGCGCTTCTACCAAAGAAGAAATATAATCACCAGGGTGAGCATCAGACCACCTAACTTCAGATTCTTGTTGTGGAATAAGATGAGGGTAGGGGCTATCAGTGTCACTTGGTGTTTCACTATACATCATCACCTGGGATTCTCACCACAAATTAACTTGTAAGTTAAATTCAATAGGTGTTACTATTCCAATTTACAGATGTGAAAACAAGAGGCTCAGAGAGGTCATTAGACTTGTCCATGGTCACACAAGTGATCCAGATAACTCTTGACACCAAGTCTGACATCTTTTCCACTGTATCATTCACCAGAGCAACACAAAATTCTCTGCCTATGGAAGAGGCATTTTGCCTATGGAAACAAATTATAACAGTAAAATGTAGGAAAACTAGACAGATGTTTTGGGGCATAGAAAGGAAAAATATATCTTTCTGTTTAAAAGACAACTTTCTGCTTCAAGAAAATCAAAAACAAGTATTTTATTCAATGATCTGATTTAAAATTTCCTAGGAATGTTTTCTCTTTGGAATATATAAATATACATATACACATATATATGTGTGTGTATATATATATATATACACACACATATATATATATATGTATACGGGATCTCAAAAGGATAAGGGTGGCAGGGCAGGGCAGGGCAAAATTGTTCTGTTTGTTACAGCTTTAGCTAGATAATTTCTTTGCACAATCTTTTAATTACTGATGAAGCTATTCAATACATAAAGCAGGGGATGTGAAATAATGTTAGCTCAAGGCAAAATACTAACTAAAGCAGAATTTGTCTTTGATGATTTCTTATTTTCTTTCTGCATCCTCTTCCCAGGCTCCAGGAGTTCTTATGATGATCCTCAGGTTACCTGACTATGGTACCCTCTCTGGAGACTTCCTAAGGAGTTTGCTGTGTTTCATGTCTTTCCTTTCCTCCTTAATCCCATCAAAAGTTCCCAGGACTGTGTTCATTTCCTTAAGAGCTTACTCCAATCTATTAATATGTTACTGGGTGTTAATGATTTATTATTTCCTCTTAGGTGATATATTGGCATTTAAAAGGAATCACGGTGTCTCAACACAGTCAGGACTTCAAATGGACTGCTATGAGACTTACTTTGGAGCAGACTATCTGATTTCATCGATACCCAATTATGTGTGGAGACCATAGGATGGGGAAAACAATGGTCGCCTGTGGTTGAGGTTAGCTTTGGAATGGAGGAGAGAGCTTTGAGCTGGTTAACAGTTCCAGGAATGAAGGCAAATACTAATGAGTACATGCAACCATAGGCCAGATACATGCCAATGTCTAAGGACAAGAAGAAAAGGATTCTCTATCAGAAGTAACAAGTAGTTCCATTTTGAGTCAGCAGTATTCTAGAAGAATTGAGTCAAAAGGAAGTTTTTGTAGCATAGAAAATAGTCAGTAAATCATTCCAAACACAATCTTGTCTAAAGAGCCTTAACCTTAGAATAAATCAGGGTCTATACAGGAAAAACAAGTTATCAACAAAGATACATGCAGGTATTGATCCAAAGTCAAGAATTACCAAGGGTCCAGTGGCCAAGGAGCAACTTTTTCTACTCAGATCACACAGATGTAGTCACTTTTTAAATTGGGTCAATAGGGTTGCCTATATCTTCTCTTTGTTGCCTATAATCTACAGACATACTTTTGAAAATAATGAAAGACATCGTTCCCTTCAAATCACATCATATGTTTAGTCATCATGTTTAGGGTTGACCCAGTGTGTGTGTGTATGTGTGTGTGTGTGTGTGTGTATGCATATACATACTTGTGACAATAATCAATGCCATTCTCTTTAAAAAAAATAACAGAAATAACAAAAATTGATATATTTCCTATTTCTAAAATTTTATTTCCAAGAAAAGTAGATTCCTCACAGAAAATGAATTTACTTTACTTGAAATCCAAGAATGCACTAAAACTTTTTTGTATTGATATAACTTCTAGAAACAATAGTAGAATATTTGAACCAATGTTTTGAAATGTTTTCACATAACCAATACTTTGATGCAGGGGTGGGAGAACTTGTGGGCCTCAAGACCACATGCGGTCTTCTAAGTCCTTGGGTATGGCCTTTTGACTGAGTCCAAGTTTTACAGAACAAATCCTTTTATTAAGGGGATTTGTTCTGTAAAGTTTGGCTCCAGTCAAAGGGCCTCACTTGAGGACCTAGAAGGCCGCATGTGGCCTTGAGGTTGCAGGTTCCCCACTCCTGCAGTGTATTTGAGCTTCAACACACCATTGATCAGTTGCTATACAGAAACCTTGTTATGCTGACTTCCTTAATCAATGAATATCAAAGATAGTATGGTAGAAAAAAACAAAAACAAAATAGTATGGCAGAAAGAGTGCTGGCTTTGGAGTAAGATGGCCTGGCTTTGTGTCTCAGCAGTGCTTTTTGCTACCTTTGTGATCCTGGCTAAGTCATTCACTGTACTTGGGCTTCATTCTTCTCATCTGTAAAATGCAGGGCTTGAACTAGGTGATCTCTTAGGTACGTCCCAGCTCTAAATCCTTGGTTCTATGATAGGTCACCAGTCATTTCTTACAATCTAGTGTCCATTCTTACAAAAAAAATTAAACATTAACCAATTAGACTGAATAACTTTTGTACTTAGATAATATCCAGTATATTGCTGTCTGAGTATATTGGTTTGGGTGGGGTGAGGAGAGGTCCAGGCCATGAAATACATGTTTTTTAGAAGTTTATCTCAAGTGCTTTATTTTGAGTTATGTTTGCTGATTGAAAGAAAGGCAGAAGAGGAGAAAAGACGGGTTCTTTTTGGGGTTTAATATGCAAAATTGGTTGTGAGATACAGAAGTTAAAAACTTGGTATGCCTTGGGTCTATGCCAGAATGTTGTTATGATTGGCTATGGAAAATGGAATTTCAGTCTATGCTGGAATATGCTGTAATAGCATTTAGGAATGCATGTGATGGTTGAGCATTCAGTGCTATTAAGTAGGTTGGGGTCTCTTAGGAAGTGATTGATTGGAATTTCCTCCATAACAAAGTCTGCTAAAGACTATAGGAAAAGAGTGTTTGCATTTTTAAAATAACTTACTGAAATAATCCAATTCTTACTAAATATGAACTGTAGAATTTTAGTATGTAGTGGATGTGATGGTTTAAAGGAAAATATTTTGTTGATACCCTAGTGTGGTAAAAACAAATCACACTGCACAAATTGTTTGTCTACTCAATAGTATCTAAGGAAAACAATCCAGTTCATAGCTAACACTGAGTCAAATGACATTGCTTTTTCCTAAATACAATTTTTGTAAAAACATATTTTCCTTGAATCCTTCTCTCATAAAAGGGGCTAAAATTCTGTGATCAATGTTGATTCAGAGAGGTAAGCTAAAAGTTTTAAAAAAAAAGATTTCGCATAAAAATGAATTTTACTCTTTTCAGCAGGAATTTGATATAAACAGGAGAATATGGGAGCGCAAGAATGCGATTCACTTCTCTGTGCAATAGAAGGCCTCTACAACTTGTCAAACCTTAAGGATCGTTGGAACCATTAGTTTTGGGACAGCTTGTTGGCAATGGGTTCAGTAAAACATTTCCTGTTTCAGTCCAGCCCAAGATGTTGTTGTTTTTTTTCCATTATTACAATTCAAAAATACTCCAGCTGTTTTCATAATAAGACTGTTGGCATAAGAATGCTTGTGCCCTCAAGGTGTATTTTTTTAACTTTCAAAGTTATTCTAAATCTTAAAATTTGTACTCATTTCTCAACAAGGTCAAATGTATAAGGTAAACTTCCCAGAATTTTGGTAGGTCATGAATTATGATGAAAATGAGCCTAACATGTTAGGCTGTCTAACATTTAATATTTTCCAGGTACTTTTTAGAGATCTTATAACTGAGAGTCTAATAATTGAAAGTGACTTTAGAAAACATCCAGCACAATCTCTCATTTTACAGATAAAGAAACTGATATCCAAAGAAATTCAGTATATTGCCAAGAACCCATAGCTAGTTAGTGGCAGAGCCAGAATTAGAACTCAGATCTCTTGATTCCTACTCAATGCTCCTTCCATTACTCTAATGCTACTATTTTAAAAGACAATAAGAAGGGTAGGTTCAAGAACAGATGTATTTAAAATTTTTAGTATTTGACAATTTTAAATGCAACTTGCATAATTATTATCTGCTATTATAGTCATCTTTTAAAAGATAACATCCATAATAAATTAATTATAAAGAAAAAAGTGGTAATTTCCCAGTGGTAGCCTATAAATGTTTATTAGCTGAAATGTTTGTTCCTTTGCCAATTTCTTGTCTTGAAGCATATTATAGAAAAGCAGAATACATCTAAGCTTGTTAAATCATTTCATTAGCTCACCATGCTAATGAGGCTGCTAGCATAGGTTTGAGCCACACCAAGGTTAGCTCATTCAAAAGAAAATTGCCTCAACTCAAGCTAGCTGTCTCACAAAGAAATGTGAGTAATTCCACAGGAAATTGGGCACAAATTTGGACAGTTCAAGGCAGCTCCACTAAAACTTTAACTGAAATAAGATATTGCACCTCTATGCTATCTTTTATCATAATCATGCTTAGCTGAACCTGGCTTGCTAAATGCAAGACGTAAGACTTACAGAAATACAAACATACGTTTATTTATGAAGGATCAAGCCTGTCACAAAGTCCTACTCTGATGCTTTCTTGTGGCATTAAGGTGATGCCAGGTTTTCTAGGCTCTCCCAGAAAAGCAGGAGGAATGCCAGGTTCTACAAGGAGGTTGTGGGATATATTAGAATGAGCACTGACTTTTGAGTTAGAGAAACTGAATTCAAATTCTACCGCTAATGATTGCTGCTTGTGTGATGGGCAAAACACTTACCTCCCTGGGCCTTAATTTCCTCAAAATGATGGGGTTCAACTAAGATGACTTCTGTGGTTTCTTCCAGCTCTTTATTTAGGATACTGCAAACTGGCAGTTATGCTACTATGCTGGAAAGGTATCAAACAACATCCCATGTCTGCTTTCCATAGACGAGCATGACTAACTACACGATGTCTCATCACTGGTTGAATAGCCCCTTAGTGATGAATTCTGCGGCTTTGGAAGCCCATGAAACAAAGGACAATACACTGTCCTTCTAGTCCTATATGGCCCCTTTCTGCTTCTGCCGGGACAGTGGCAGAGAGGCAGAAAGAAAGGCCAAAGTTGCTAAGAATCATCCTTTGACCATCTACCAACACTCATTCATTTCATTGTTGGCATTCTAGGTATGAACTTTTGTCCTCTGATAACCAAATAAATGTGAGCCCAAGGGAACTGAATCTCATCTATTTTTACATTCTTACTATAAATGAAACCAGAAGACAAAAGGAAGTTGGAGAGAATAGGCAAGATGACTCACAGGTTCTCCTTGGAGAGATAAATTAAAGTTGGAAGAAAAAAGAAACAAACACAAGAGGCCATTTTATAAAATATTGGATTTTCGATCAGTGCTCATGATAATCATCTTAAAAGGGACTGCCATGAACAAGATGACAGCTTAATCACCGAAATCTGTTGGGTCTATGAGGTAGAGAAATTCCATGAAGTGCCAGATGAGACTCTCCACATTTAATCAAGATAGTCTTTAATATTAAGTGACTTCAATGCAAATGTAGGTCTACAAAAGGATAGTGAAAATGATATTGGAAAAAATTGGTTCAGGAGTAAGAATAGAGTGACCGAAGGTTTGTAGAGGACACAGAGATTTTATGCCTACCTATGACAAGTACTTTCTTTAAGAAGAGAGAGCTGACAAGTTTTGTTTTTCTTGCCTTCTTATTGGGTACAGAAGGGGTAGGATAGAAGGAGGGGAAAGTTAATAAACATTTATTAGGTGCCTACTGTGCTCTAGCCACTGTGCTAAGCACTTTACAAATGTTACCTGATTTGATCCTCAGCCCTGGGAGGTAGGTGCTTTTATTATTCCTAGTTTACAGTTGGAGAAACTGAGCAGACAGAGGTTAAATGACTTCCCCAAGGGCTCATAACTAGTCAATGTCTAAGCCCAAATTTGAATTTGGCTTTTCTTGAATCCAAGCCCAGCACTGTATCCACTAAGCCACCGTAGGAAGATTTGGAACTGAAAGGAAAAAGACAGAGAGAATAAAAAAGTGCCTATGCTTTTTAATAAATAAAATGAGTAAATAAATATATAGATAAATAAATAAAAAGAGAGAGCAGGGAGGTGCTGAATAGGATAAGTCTCAAAAAATATTTCAGAGAATGAAATGGGTTCTTGCTGTAATAGGTGGAAAATGACTGATTACCAGCGTGGGGTCTTTTTCAAGTCAACAGTTTCTTTACCATCAGAACTTAGATGTTTTAGAAGAAAGATCAAAACTGATATAACATTTGAAGAAAGAATAAGAAAGAAGAGATATGGTATACAACAGAGACAATCACAACCTGATTTATTTAAGCTATTAGTGCTGAAAAATGAGAATGGAATTTTTTAAAAAGATATAAAAATACAATGACATTTTCCTCTGGAAGTTTAACCAATATAAATCAGTCACAATCAGGAAACCAAACAAGTCTTAAAAACCAGCTGCTCTACCTAGCAAACCTTGGATATCTCCTTGACAAGCAGATCAATTCCTGATTTTCATGGTTTCTACTTCTTACTTAAAATATCTCTTCAGTCTAGTTTTTATGATCACATTTTATTAGAAGGTATTCTCACCCTTTCTTCTTATCATATCCAGAATGAAACCTCCATGTCACTTCCTGACCATTTTTAATCTATATCTCAAAATGCCTGTAACCAACCACCACCCTCATTCCTCCTAGTTCCCCTCTGTGTGTTATCATCCCTGGCCCATTAGAATGTAAACACCTTGAGAACAGGGGCTATCTTGCTTGTTTTCATTTGTATCCCTAGCACAGGGACACAATGCTTGGCACACATTGAGTGTTTAATAAATGCTTTGAGTGGCTAAGTGACACAGTGGATAAAGTGCAAGGCCTAGAATCAGGAAGATTCATCAGTCCTGAGACACTTACTAGGTGTGTGACCCTGGACAAGTCATTAAAAGTAGAGGCTTGCCTATTTCCTTATCCATAAAATGAGCTGAAGAAGGAAATGGCAAACCACTCCAGCGTCTTTGCCAAGAAATCTCCCAATGAGGTCACAAAAAGTCAGATGTGACTGAACAACAAATACTTTATTATTCATCATTTTCTCAGAGAAATTACATGATTTACCCAAATACAAATAGGTAGTGAGTGAAAGAGCCAGAATTTAAATCCGGTTTCTCTAATTCCCAATAGAGTGCCTGATATAAAGTCAGGAAGATGGACTCCAGTCCTTTACCATGACTCTAACTTGCTTTGTGAGACCAAGGTATTCAACCCCTCTGGGCCTCTGTTCCCTCACATGCGAATTGGAGATAATGCAGTTTGCATCGCATTTATCAAAGGGTCATTTTAAGGGAAACATTTTGTTAAATAGTAAAGAACTAGAAAAAGGTGAGCTATCATTCTGTATTTTCTTTTGTATCATAACTCAACTGGTTCTAGGACCTATTGCTTTTGAAAATTCAGCTCATTCATTTCAGTTAAATTTGGGAAATATGAATTGAGATGAGTGACCACAGGGGTTTAACTTAGCCTCTCTGGGTCTCAGATTCTTAATCTATAAAATGGGATTAATACTTGCACTACTTCCTTAACAGAATTGTTGCAGAAGAAGTAGATTTTTTAAACTTTAAAGATGTCTATGAAAATAAGATGATTAATTGTCATGATTAGTACCTACTATGTGTTAGGTGCATTAATACTACAGGATACCATAAATGGTAAAAACCTACATGACTTTCTGGCTGCTGCAGGACAGTTCTCTGTTACTGTTGCCTCCCAGACTTTACAGCAATGTCATATTGCTCAAAATTTCATTTCAGCATGGTTTGAAGCTGAGTATGACACCTAGCTAATATTCTCCTGACTAGAATTTGCTCGAATTCTATTTTTATGATGAATTATACTCCCTTGTTTTCACTTATTTGATTAAAAATATACCCTTGCCTCTGAGCATTTTTGCACAGTGCTATGACACGCACAGATGATACACAAAATCCATAAAACTCACCATCTGAGTTGCCCCATTACATAAATACCATTTGCTTCTAAGGGTACCAGAAAGACCTGCGAAAGGCTCAAAGATAGGCAATTTAGAGAGCAGCCCTAGAAGCCAGCTGCTAAGCTACAGTTTTCAATTCAAGGAAGTCATTATTGAAATCTCATTTTCTGCATCCCTAAGACCTTTAATTTTGCAATATATGTGCATTTCTTAGAAAGATGCCAAAAACCCTACTGATCTGCACTAAAATTATCTAAGGCCTCAGTAGCATTCCAAAGGAGCTCTGGGTTCCTTCCATATCACAGCAATGTGCTATCACTGCAAATATCCACATGGCATGGGATACTTTTGACTTCCAGCAAGGAAACTTGAATGTAGTTGCTATAACACCTAATTTATGGAGTTTGAATGTATTTGGGCTTGAAAGAAATTACCATGTAAGATACAAATTTTTTATAACCCACATTTATATATATATATACATATATATATGTATATATATATATATAACCCACAGTTACATACATGTAATGTCACACATAAGTCAAAACAAAAATACATTGGACCTGGAAGGGCCTTTAAGGATCACCTGGTATAAATCTCTCATTTTACAGATAAGGATACTGAGGCCATTCTCACAGGGAAGCTAGTGATGAGTCAGGGTTCTTCCCAATAAACCATGTGACATCTCAACTATTTTTACTTTGCATTTTAAATGTAATTTTAAATTTAAAAATAAATTTAGGTAGAGGAAGTCAAAAGGAGTGTTATAAGCTGTTGTTTTTTAGGAATTTGTAAATGGAGGCAGTGATGTATTTTACAAAGATGGGAAACACAGCATTCTAAGGGGGAGAAATTTAAAAAAATGTACACACACAAACACATATACATGCACATATAAATATAAACAAACATGTAAACATATACACCAAGAAAACTTTCTAGTTTATTAGTCTTGTCAGGCTTGGTGATGGGCCTGTAAATTTTGGGCAACATGAAATGACAACATTCCCCAAAGATGGAAGTGTTACTGCCAAATATGTAGGCTGAGCCAGGAAAAATAAACCAAAAAAATTTTTTTTAAGAAAATAAACTCAATTGAACAGAAAATCACAAACCTCAAGGAAGAAACCATCTGTGCCATTAGCAGTTTAAAGAAAAGAACAAACAACATTTGTCCCATCCTTCAGCTCTCCAGCACACCTCCCCTCCATCTATCCTAGGATATGTTTTAAGGTTCAGAGTTTTACCCATATTTGCGTATGCAATTAGGATGAAAAAACATCTTCCTCCAGCATTATTTGGAGCACATTGGTAGAAAGGAAGTACCTGTCAGATTTTACATCTCATACATGTTTGTTTTTCTACATTCATTTGGAACTACTTCACTCTATCCGTTGCCTTTCACCTTTATTTCCACTACCACCAACTGCCCACTCCCTGCCTCCTGTGTCGACAGAGGAAACGAAAACTTCACCACTTCACCAAGCAGGGGGGAGAAAAGGTCGTTCATCTCCATCCAAAGGATACAGCATTGCCTTCACTGAAATGAACTGAAGGGAGAGTAGGAGAGGATGTCAAAGGAAGAGAGAGGAGAAGGGAATTTGGAGGTTTTAATGATGTAAAAGTAAGCTAAAAAACGCTCATTAGGAAGAGTAAGAGGCAGAATGTTCCATAGGTGGAGGTGGGGGTTGATGAGTTTATTACCCAACTTCCGTTAATCAGGGAGGACCATACATAAAGATTTACCCATGAGTGTAAATTTCCGGAGTCATAGCAGGGAACAATATGCCAGTGACATCAAGCTAGCTCTCAAAAATATTTTAAAATAAAACAAACAATATTGTTAGGGGAAATTAAAATCCCCTGTGGTATAATGATACCAAATAAGATTAATTCCTTTTAATGCCTTCTGGCTTTTGAAAAAAAAATTCTATGGCACTGTTCTTCAGAAATTGTATTTGATTAATTAGTGAGATATTAGTTTAATAATACAGTGTGGGGACTGTGTGATTTTCCCCATACATATATGAAAGGAAGTTAATGCAGCCTGAACTAAGAAAGTGGCACTGTTGCTGAAAGGGAGAAGGCTTGACTGCAAAACATATACGTGGCTGACAACTGTTTGGTTTGGTTCTATTATTTTTTCTGCATCTTTATAAAAATAGTTAAGAAGGTCAAGGGAACATGAATCACCATATCCAATATTCTGTCTTCTGACAGATTTAATTTTCATATGAATTCAGCCCATGTTTCCATTGAATATTATGGACTGTTAGTGGTAGATTTTACGTAAATGACTGGGGTTTTGCAATATGTTCTTAGAAACCTTCATCCAAAAGGAAATAATTCTGTTATCTAGTATAGCGCATAAGTATGGGTGTGCGCACACACACACGCAGGCTCTGCAGAAATTTCTGAAAAGAATCTGGCACCATCTACTACTTCATATAACTGAAGCTTAACTCTTTGAGTACTGAAACTTTTAAAAATCATTTTTCATTAGCAAAATTGTTAAAGTCCAGAGAAAGAACTGATAAATAGATGTATAGAATGATTTTACATGCAAATAATACATATATGTTTGTGTCAAATGGAAACCATTTTGGGAGGAGTTGGGGAAGAGACAAAAAAAAAGAAAAAGTTGCATGATAAATTTAATATATATTGTAAAGGAATAGCAAGTTGTACATAATAGATTTTCAGTTTCATATGCAATCATTTTTTTAGTCTACTATGTTATGGAAATACTTGTTTTATTTCTTAAGGTCAGAATAAAATAAATAAAATGCATTATATCCTTCTCTGCCCAAAATCCAAGAGCCTGGCAAATTGCAATGCTTATGGCAAACGTCTAAAGAACTCATCCCAAGAAGCAATGCTTCTGGAGATGCAGCCTTACACGTGACTGCTCTCACAGGCTCTGTAACTCCATCTTTTGAAGACCACAAAAAGTTTGGCTTTTGTCACCAAGGTCAATGGCATTGTCAAATGATTCATCATCAGAAATTGATAGGATTTTACCAATGTAAATGACATTTAAGAAGAGGTAACATCTGCTTTGCTGTTGCACACAAAGTACCATGGGTGGCACTTTTCTATCTTCCTTGTTCCTGAAGCCTTCTCTATGTGTTGTCCCCACCCTTAGAATGTTAGCTCTTTGAGAGCAGGGACTGCCACATTTCTATTTAAATCCCCAGTGTTTTGCATATAGCAAGTATTATAAATGCTTAATAAGTATTATTATAGCAAGTATAAGTATTATAAATGCCTAATAAATATAAATACTTAATAAGTGTTATAAATGCTTAATAAATGCTATGTCATTTATTCTCCACCTTCTTAAACATTTGTAAAATGAAGGAGTTGGATTCAGTGTTCTCTAAGATCCTTTCCAACTCTAGATAGTCAATAAACATTTGTTATTCAGTTCCTAATGCTATGATCCTAAGATCCTGTGAATAAAGTGTTCTGAACATAATTTAACCATATTTAATGACTCTGGGTCATTATTAGGAAGATATATTTTTTGCTTCCTGATTTGCAATTCAGTAGTCCTTTTACTACACCATACTGCCTCTGTGTTGCAAATAAATGAATAAATGAATAAAATATGCTGTCCTTCAGAACCAGTGAGGCATGTAAAGCTGTGTGCTTTCATGTATAAGAGATGTTTCATAGATGATTTGTCTTCATAGTGTTGTGACAACTTGAGAGATGGCTGAAATATGTCAAGCTATTACCTTCTATAGCAAAGAATAGTCAGAGGCAACTTCTATTTGCTGCCTGTCCCCTTTGCTATTTCTAATCTTCACCATCTTCTCATGCCTGTTACATTGTCTTCTGACTTCTTTCTTCCACTTTGGAGTTTTTTCTGTCTTCTTTCCCTCCCATTTTCCCTGCACTTCTCAGTTGTCTCACCAAGTAGCCTGGCTTCATTATCATCAGCATCCAATGAGAGGATATTATTTTTCTGGCTGATGAACCAACTAAGCATATTGCATTAGTTCAACTCTCTCTCTCCATTTCTGGCTCTTTACCAGTGCAGTTTAAAATCCCACTCAATACAAGGTCTTTGAGAGTTTCTGCTGCCAAAAAAATCTAACACCCTGTAGCCAACTTAGTGATCAGAATCTTTAAACTTATTTAGACTGGTCCTTGGGCAACAGATCTAGCATCCTTCACTGGACCTGTGCCCAAAGCCTTTCTAGCTGCCAAACGTTACCTTCTGTTTTAAGAAACCAATGTAACTTCCACACCTGGAAAAGCAGTTTTTAGAAGAAAATTACATGCCATTTTATCTAAAACTCCAATGACATTTCAAAAAAAAATCATCACTGAAGGAATATTAAGAACTTCAACTCTTTATCTATATTAATAAAATCAAATCATAATATGTTTGTCATTTTTGTTTATTTAAATATGTCATTACTGTCCACATTACATCTACATGTGTGAATATAGTTAAAAATATCAGTGCATAATAAGAAATATTTTTTCATATTACATAATCCTCAAACCTATTCTTGTCCTTAAAACTGAGACCATCCTTTAAAGGAATAGCTCTATATTTTTATCACTCAAAATGTTACATGCTTTATTACTCTAAATGCTATACAGTAGTTCTGTGAAGTAAAATGATCTTTCCAGGCATTGTGCCTGCATTTTTGATAGCTGCCACTAGGCAATGGTGACATCTCTTTTGGACATCTCATTGTGAACTTTTTTTAACTTTCCAAAATAGACCCAACTTTTGAAAATTCCTCCAAAAGAAAATTATTTTCTAATTAAATTAAGCACCAAAAATATCACAATGACATCTCTGACATATCTATTTTTTTAAGATAGCTATATCTCTTCAACTTTTGTCTCACATCATAGTGGCCTTATGCAGCAGGTACTCAGGGCCTTTACTCCATAGGAGCCATCTAATTTCAGCACAGAGGCAGTCATGGTACTAGCAGCAAAAGGGTAAACCATTTGGACCAGGAACCTCATTTTCAGAGGAAGTTTCAATGTGACCTCAAACACTGAAGGGATTTTCAGTATTTTTGCTAAGAAAACCCCAAAATTGGGGTCATGAAGAGTCAGATATGACTTAAACGACTCAACAACAACAAAGCAGAAGTCTACATAAAGCAGAAGAAAGGGGTGCAGAGAGTGAGTAATACTTGAATTTATTCTTGTCTGCTCTAGTCAAAGGAGGGAAGACTAAACATACAGTTAGGTACAGAAACGAATTTTATAAAACAGGGAAAAGGAAGAAGAAATATAGCTTAAGAAAGAAATTAGTCCTAAACAAAACAAACTCTAAATAAAAAAGTAAAAAACTATTAAGAGCAGCTTTTTTATAGTGGTAACAAACCAGAAACTGAGAAAGTCCCCATCAATTTGGGAATGACTAAACAAGTTATGGCATATGAATGACATAGAATGCAATTGTGCTGAAAGAAATAATGAAGGTAATGGTTTCATAGAAGACCTGCATGAACTGATACAGAGTGAAGTGAGCAAAAACCAGAATAACAATTTATGCAATAATATAAGGAATAAAACATTTATAAAAATTGTTTTAAAATAATATATTATTATAATAATATATAATTATTAATCAATAATATAATATTGACAAACAATTTTGAAAGAATTAGGAACTCTGACCAATACAACAGCCAACCCCAATTCTAGAAGACCCATGATGAAACATAATACCCACCTGCTAATGGAGAAGCGATAGACTCAAAGTGCAAGGTGAAACATACTGGTACTAGTACTAGGAATGTGGACATGGACATTTGTTTTAACAATCCAGCTAGCAGCTGCTGTGAGGGTGTAAAATCAACAACAACCAGCTCACAGAACACTGCAAGCCCAGGTCCTTTTGATCTGCTTTATTAAGGAAAGCAACATTAAAGGGTTAACAATCTTACTTTAATGCAACATACAAATATTATTTACTTAGTTCACAGGAAAAAAACCAGCACCCTGAACTTCAGAGCAAATACAGTTTGTAGTTATCAACGTCTGAGTGTTCAGCTGGGGAGCTCATTACAACAGCTGGCCCAGAGTCATACACCACTCCTGCTGTGGCTCAAAGCTCCAAGAAAAAACGCCAACCTCTGCGCTTATATACCCTGTTCAGGGCCCCAAAGGGCCCTGAACTCACCCAGGCTGGGCATGGAAAAGTTCCCCACCCCCAATATCACGACAGATACAAATCAATCAATGACTCCCAATTGTCTCAGTGGTGAGAAATACAAAAACATCCCACTTTATCTGCCACATTCAAACAAAGGCCAGAATCATTAAAGGTCAACAGCAAAAAGTCCCACCTTAATTACTATTACAACATCAGACATTGGAAAATGGAAGAGTGTCCCTTACTTAACTATATATGTTTATCATAGGCACTTTGTTTTTCTTTTTTTCTTAAAGGGAATAGTCGGAAAGAAGGAGAGAATGAAGATTTTCAATTACTGAAAAAAAAATTCATTAAAAAAAAACAGGTTCAGACCCTCTCCCTACAAAACATGAATTTACTCATTATATACATATACCCCCATTACATGCACATATACACATGTGTACATACATTCATATGTATATATGCACAATTGTAAATGTTGACAATTATTTTAGTTCTTTTCTCAAAGATATGACAATATTTTTATCTAAATATTCTGAGATAATTAAGGTTCTATCCCAATACAACTAATAGCTTTGTAATGAAAAGTCACTGCTGTGTAAATATTTCCAAACAGCTAATAGCCCCTAAAATAGTACTAATTTTTAATTAGTACTTAATCAGTCTCATTACAATGAACTTTGCTAGTAAGAATAGAGAAAAAAAAATGTTTCCCCCCATTAAGCAATTATATTTATCCCAAACAGAAGCACAAACAGTGACTGTTAGTCACTCACTGTTGGTACTGGCTTCTTCAGTGAGGAAATATTTGGTAGAGCTTAAGTGCTATATAAATATGTTATATTTAGTAGTAACGGGAAAGAAGACATTTGTTGATAAGACATTCAAATGGGCAAAAGATGCATATAGACTGAGAAAAAAGATTCTCCAAAGCAAAGTAAAAATGGAATTACAAGTAAATTTCACAAGAAAATATCATATAGAAGTGATTAAGCACATCTGGAAAGGATATCTGATCACAGTGCTACGGTAGAGAGCGACATCAAAGAATTCAATTTGATGATCATTTTGGGGCGTTTTACCAGGAAAGGGGCAAGGCCCCAATTAATAGTGGGTAGCTCAATGGCAGCTCATCAATGACGGCTCATCAATGGGTTTTGTGTAGGGCTAATCTAGATTTAATGGTGATAACAGTACCCAACAGTTAGAGTTTCCAAGCATGGAGGCAGCATAGCATCATTGATAAAATGACAGATCTATAGTTAGAAGACTTGGGTTCAAGTCTTGACTTAGACACTTCTTATATGAACATGAGAAAGTCACTTAACCAATCTGAGTCTCTGTCAGCTCTATAAACCTATAAACTCTGCAGAAAGAGTGAAATTGCAAGTCTTTAATTTATTTATACTTCTCGGAGTATAAGTACATCATTTGATCCTCACAGCAATCAATAAGCATTTATTATGTGCCTACTGAACACAGCATTTTCATTGACTGTCCCATATGTCTGGAATTCTCTCCTACACCACCTCTACCACCTGGCCTCCCTGATATCCTTCAAGTCTCAACTAAAATCCCATCTTTTGCAAAAAGCCTTTCCTAGTTCCCCCTTTCTAATGCCTTCCCTCTGAAATCACCTCTAATTTATACTGTATATTTTTCATTAGTACATAGTTGTTTATAGGCTGTTTCCACCAGACTTGTGAGATGCTTTTCTTTGTATCTCCAATACTTAGCACAATGCCTGGCAAATAGTAAATATGCTCAATAAATAAATAATTGTTGACTTGAAAAGGCACTATTGTAAGCATCAGGAACACAAAGAAAAAACAGGAAACTCTCTCCCCTCTAAGAGCCTCCATTCCAAAGGGGCAGACAAGAACTCTGACGTAAGGAGAATTAATGAACGTGGCCATACCAATGAAACCTAAGCTCCAGCTGACCCCAACAATCTGGAAAACTTTTAATTTTAACCTGAGGAGGCACTGTATGCCTATGAGAATCGGTTCAGATTATTCTGGAGAAGCTCATCATCGAGTTGGTTGTAAAGGTAATTCACTTTTTGGTTTTTAGCATACCCCTACTGGAATACAGCCTGAGTTATAGAGACATTATAGCATACACCGGTGAACTGAGGAGATCATAGTACTAAGATAAGAACAGAATAGAATGTAAAAACTGAAAGCAATTAGAATCATAGGTTCCCAAATTGGGCAATACACCCCTTGGGGGAGGGGGAGGCGCTAGACTGATCCATGGGGTGGTAGTAGCAAAGGTGCAATTGGGGACATTGAATAAAAATAAGGAGACAGTAGAAGCATAAAGAAAGAAGAAAATTTTGAAAAACCATTTGTACAGGTTTCATCTGTTGTGCAACAGAGTTAAAGTCATAGTGATTACATTATTTTCCAAATAAACACACAAAATGCAAGTTGTAACCAATCAGTGGTCAAGTCTGCCAACAGGTTTTAACAAGCTAGAGTTGGCAGGTGAGCATGTTGCCCATTGTCAGGAAGTCCAGCATGCATCGGCAAGAATATGTGCGTGTAATAACTTGCTTACAATTTGATAGTGTATGGTTGCATTATGCAATACTTGGTCATAAAAATTTCAATGCAGGAAAAGAAACCACAAATTTACAATAAATCATTAAACTTAAGATGTCATTTTTTAAAAAAAAAAACATTTTATATTTGTTTGAAATGGCATAATTAAAAAAAAACATTAAAAGGTTAAAGAAAATAGATTTCCAGGGAAATGCTGAGTAATTTTTTAAAAAGGGCGATGGTAGGCCAAATAAGTTTGGAAACCTCTGAATTAGATGGTTAATCCAAACTTCTCATTTTACAGATTAAAAAAAAAACCAGAAAGATAAAATGACAAACCTATGCCTTGGCCATGAGCACTAAGCTAGTCTTGGAGGTTCCAGATTTTCCTTTGACAGATTCTGGCTATATGACTCTGACCAAATCAGATACCTTTTAGTGTCCACATTCAATTTTCTGATTTACAGAAGAATTATCAGACCACGATTTGAAGAGGGAGATTTCTAACTAGGAAATCCCAAGACCTATGAAATCACAGGTCTTAAAAAAAAAAACAACCCATACTTATACAGATTTTAACAAGTATTTCACTATAGAAAACCCATGAACTGGGTCCATGTGAAAGGGAGCAAAAGCTCATGACCTTAGAAGGTACTTCCTTGGGGGCAGCTAGGTGGCACAGTGAGTAGAGCACCAGCCCTGGAGTCAGGAGAACCTGAGTTCAAATTCAGCCTCGGACACTTGACACACTTACCAGCTGTGTGACCTTGGGCAAGTCACTTAACCCCAATTGTCCTGCCTTCCCCCCTCAAAAAAAAAAAAGAAAAAAAGAAGGTACTTCCTGGATTGATGTCCAATCTAAGTCTTCCAAAGAAGGAGCAATGTGTACCACTCTAGCCCTAGGAGATATTCCATGTGTTGCCTGAAATGAGGAAAATCTAATATGAAAGGGTTTTTTTTAATGAATAGCATGGATAAAGTCCATTAAGCGTTCCAAGCAATTTTGTAATAATAATTTTCTAATTAATAATCTAAATAATAATCAGTAACTGAGAACAATAATCTACTAGAATAATATTTCATTTTATCCTCATAATAAACCTACCTGGGAGGCAGATTCTATTACAATCTCCATTTTGCGGTTGAGGAAACTAATGAGCATTTACATAGGACTTACCATGTGCTAAGTGCTTTACAATTATTATCTCATTTTATCCTAACAACTCCAGGAGGCAGGTGCTATTATTATCCCCATTTTACAGATGAGGAAACTGAGGCAGGCAGCAGATAAAGGGCTTGCCCATTGTCACACAGCTAGTAACTGTCTGAGGCCCAATTTGAACTCATGTCTTCCTTGCTCCACGCCCAGCTGTCTCTCCACTGTGCCACTAACAGCCTTACAGCACAGCCTTTCCAAGACTTTAAGCTGCAAAGAAGATACCAAACTACATCAGTTAAGGGGGTTTTCCTCACCCAGGAGTACCTTATACTAAAAACAATCGTAAGTCCAGAGTCTATCCCTCTCCCTAGAATCCATTACGACTATTAAAAGAACAATAAGCAATAATTTACCCATTCTCATTCTATATTTGATGCCCATTTGTATGATTTCCACCTTGGATTGTTCATACAAAGGAGAGGTTTCATTAAATATTATTTTTTAAAATTCCTACATGGAATTGTGGATTTCAGGTTCTTTCTAATTTCTCTTTTCTTTATGGCCAGTTGTCCAGCAGAAGTCCTCAAGGGCTTGTGTTGTGACAGTGATAAAAATTATTCCCAGACCAAAGCATAATTCCTTCCCACTTGACATGAAGGTTTCTGTAACAAAATGCATCATAAATGCCCTGGGCCTTTTCCCCTTTACACTTCTTTAGTGAGGTGTAATCTCTTTTATCTTCTTTATTTTTCCTCTTATCTTTCTGAAGCACAGCATTCTCACAAAATGAATCCCCTTTCAAATAATTAAGTTGGCTTCGTTTTTGTGACTTGAATTCTAATGTAAAGTATTTTGTTCCTTACTTTTCTTGTGCACCTAGTGGCCTATCAACCTGGCCATTTTCCAAATGGATTCTTCAACAGAAACTGATTAGACAAAATAGTATGTTTTATGAAAACCAGTACTTAAAATCTGCCTTAGAGAATCTTCCACTCGTAATTATGGGAGTAGGAAAAAGCTACTTTAGGAAGGAACTGAGTCACACCAGTGAATCAGTGTCTCAAACTTTCATGACACCTGAACACCTCAACTCCAAGAAGATGGCTAAAGATTCTTGAAGGTGCTCACTGAGGAAGTATTTTCTGTGGGAGGAAGAGTTTGATCCAGACAATTCACTTTAAAGTTGTAAATATCACTTTTACAATAAAAAAGTATTAATTTTATTTATTTTCATTTATGTGTTACATTATATGTATATGTTCATATTATATATTTATATATTATGTGCTATACATTACATATACTATATTTATTCCTCTGGAAAGACTACAAGCTTGAGAGAAAAGAGACCTCTAAGGCCATCAAGTCCAACATATACAGGAAAGGAATTCCCACTTTAACATACCTGACAAGCAACCATCCAACATCTGCCTGCGAACTAAGAAAGAGGAGCCCACCACATCTCTTGGCAGTGCGTTCCACTTGTAGAACACTCTAATAGGAAGTTTTTACTGATATCAAGCTTCCATTGGCCTCTTTGGAGCTTCTACTCCTTGCTCTATCCTCTGGGTCCAAAAGAACAAACCAAATCCCTCCTCATCATGACATAGATACTTAGATACTCTAAGATAGCTATCATGACACCTCCTCCCTCCAAAATAAGTGTTCTTTTTCCAGGCTAAATATGTCCGGTTGTTTCAAGCAATCTTTAGATGACATGATTTCAAGTCCCTTCACTAGCCCAGTTGCCCTCCTCTGAACACTCACTGGCTAACAATGGCCTTCTTAAATTGCGCTGCCCAGAAATGGACACAGTAGTCCAGTTAAGGTCTGACAAGAGCAGAGTACAATAGGAATATCCCTTCTCTGTTCTTGGAATCTAGTCCTCTCTCTCTGTAGTCCATGATGGAATTAGCTTTTGGGGATAATATTTTACGGACACACATTAAACTTGTAACACACACACCACCACCACCAACAACAACCCAGATATTTTTCAAAATATCTAACACTGCCTATATTCATTTTATATTTGTGGAATCTATTTTAAGGTAAATAAGTACAGATTTTACATTTATCTCTATCAAATTTCATCTTATTAGATTCAGCCTGATGTTGCGATTGTTTTATTCATTGCATTTATATCTCCAGTGTCTATCATAGTGCTTGGTACACAGTAGGTGCTTAATAAATTCTAGATTTCTTGATTTTTGAATCCTAACCTATCATCACCTATGTGAGCTCTCCCTCCCAGCTTTGTGTCATCTGCAAATTTGATGAGATTAACATTTATGCCTTTATCCAAGTCATTGACAAAAATATTAATAGGACCAAGCACAGATCCCTGGGGTACCTTACTGGAGACCTCCTGCCAAGATGATACTAAATCATTAACAACTAACCTTTGAATTTGGTCCTCCAAAATGTTCTGCATCTATCTGATTATGTTATAATCCATACCTCCTCGATCACTAACATAAGAATAAAATGAAATAGTTTATCAAAAGCTTTGCTCAAGACTAGGTAATTATATATCTGTATATTCCCATTATCAACTAGTTTTGTAATTCTCTCCAAAAAAGGGAGAAGAGAAGGGAGGGAGATGAGGGAAAAGGAGAGGAGAAAACTTCTTTATTTTACTTGTTAAGTGATAATGACACTGCAAATGAAAAATCAACTCAAAGCTTTTAAGATTTCTTGGTGAGAACAAATTGACCTTAATATATGTAGGCTCTGACTGAACCACAGAAGAGCCTTTCAAGGAAAACTACATTTGAACAAGGAAGAAAAAGGATATTATTTTCAATTCTGAGCTAGAAGACAAAAAATGCTGCCTTCCTTTGCAAGCTGCAGCAAGGACAAATGTATTGGTTCCATAAAAGTGATAAAATTATAAGCATGCTAATGTCTCCAATGTGCCTAACATTTCATTTGAATTCTGGATCAGGTCAATGTTGTTTTAAACTGTGCTCTAAGGAATTGCCTCACTAAGAGCTATTTCAATCCATCTAGGAATTTAGTTTGACAATGAATTATTTAAGAATTTTAAGTTAATAAACATCTGAAGTGGCCTCATTGGGGAGCTCTTACTGTGCAGAACTTTATGCTCTTGGGCCAAAACATACTTTGAGGTTATCCAAAGTCACAGATATTATTATTAATTGAAATATTAGAGATGTTGACCCCCTCTGGGGCTAAGGATTTCCAACAAATGACAAAACAAAACAAAACACCACATTCCAGTTATCCCCATGGTCTTTGGATAAATAGGGGCACACAAAATAGGAAGCCCTATTTGCATTCCTTATTGACAAATTCAAAATATTAAAAAGGAATTGGTGTCTCCAGTCTCCTCCTCAATTGAATAACCAATGCTAGGATATTTCAATGCTCCCTCTTAGGAGAAAGTTATATATGTACTTGCATGTATATATACTCCTATAACTGTAAGTATGGCATGATCTTAGTCATGTGATTGGGATTCTATATATTAATCCATAGAGTAACCTGACAAGTTGGGCTAGGTACTATTAGATATTTCAAAGAAAAGGAAATCGTAGAAAAATAGGAAGCAGCCAAGTGAGATCTGTGAAACAGGGCAACTGTGTTTTCCTGTAATTAGCTTCTAACAAACTGTGTGTCATTGACTTTTTAGCTAGAAATCCCTTGGAAATGACCTAACCCAACCCTTTCATTTAACAGATGTAAAAAGTAGATCTCAGATAGATCAAATGACTTGCCTATAGTCACACAAACAGTTAATAGCAGGGCACCCTAGAATAGATCCCCAGTCTCTTGGTTGCCAATCCAATGCTCTTTCTATCATATCATTTCCAAGCATCTCATTTCTAGTCAAAGCTCTTAAGTCTGAATCCCAAATCTGCTACTTAGCACCTGTGTGACCTTGAATAGCTCCCTTGATTCCTTTGGGCCTCAGTTTCCTCATCTGTAAAGTGAGAAGTTTGAACAAGATGGTCAATAAGGCCCATTCCCTTTCTAAATCTAGAATGCTACCATTCTTCTGTCACCACCTTAAAGTCTACAACACAAATGCAAAGAAAATGAGAAATATTTTTCATCCTATGGCCTTTAACCTTTAAATACAGACAACAAATATGCCTTTTTGAGTTTAGCTACATTATCTCCAGGGAAAATGCATATAGGGCCCAGCATTTTGCTAAGAAAACAACAGTAACAAAACCAACACAAATCCTGCTGACATTTCAGTGGTCCCAAAGAGGACTGGTTACCAGAAGAAAAGGGATGTCAAGGACACTGTCTTATTTTATTCTGGCACAAAATGCATGAGGAATAATTCAAGAATCTTCCCACTCGCATACTGAAGAACAAGTGGATTTTCACAATGCTATTTTCCTCTCTTTCACTTATTGTGATTAGCAAACGCATAAAAGAAAATTTGTCCAAGTGCCTATAGAGTTAAATTAATACGTAATGTCTCTTTTGTCCCCTTTAAAAATACTCAAAACATTTCAAATTCTGAACAAGTTTCAAAATCCAAGTCAGATAAACATTAATATTAGCATTAAATTATCCTCTGTGTATGCTCACAACTGACACTAGCTCAGATAAAAAAAATCTTAAAGACCTGGGGTTTCTAATGCACTGGGAGCTCATTGTGAGTCAACCCAGAATGTGTCTGAATAAGAATGTGTGTGTGTGTGTGTGTGTGTGTGTGTGTGTGTGAGTGTGTGTACATATATTATGTTACTCTTAGGCTGCATTAATGTAAAAGTATAATATCTGAAACCAGGGAAGTGATAGCCCTCTGGCCTGTCAAACCACACAAGTACTGTGTTCTGTTCCGGGCCCTACATTTTATGAATGATATTGGCCAGGTAAAAGGAGAAAGAACAAGTTAATAAGAAGGCCTAAAACTATACCTGTAAGTGTTAGTTGACATAACTGAGAATATTTAGCACAAAGAAAAAATGGGGACTATCGCGTGAAAGAAGAATTGAATTAGATTTTTTTGTTTACCCCTAGGGAAGGGAGAGTCAGAAGTCAGGCCATTGGATAAAGTTGCAAAGAAATTTTAGCTCTTTACAGAAAAAAAATTCCTAACAATTTTAGATGTCCAAAAGTCACATGCGTTACTTTAGGAGGTGACGGGCACTCAATTAATAGTGGTTTCCAAGTAAAGCCTGTATGACTGGCATCTGGTCAGAACTCTTGTAGGGGAAATGCAGGTAGGGGTTGAACTGGGTGGCCTCTTGTAATATCAATTAACTTGGGACTTTCTTACTGTTTTAAAATGATTAATTGTCTTTGATTGAGCCTTACTAGGTGCTAAACCCCAGGTCCAAAACCTTACTAGGTGCTAAGCCTATGTGGATAAGAATTGGTAACTAAGGTGAAGCTCCAGATGGGGTCAGTGAAGGGAAGTGCTAACACCAGAGCCAATGGAAGAAGCCTAAGTTCTGGTCGCTCAGATGACGTTTGATGATGTCTGAAACTGCATAAAAAGGGAAGACAGAGCTATTTGGTCAGGGCTGTCACTCTTGGTATTGCGCTGATGTGGAGGCTCCGGGCAGCTGTAGCTAAGAGCCCTCCAGCTCGTAAACCAGATGTTGGGACTTCATTAAACTCTAGTAACTATGCATTGGGATTTGAATCAGACAAGGTTGGTCTATCGATGTTTGTAATTTGTTTGTATTTGCTCTGAAGTTCAGGGTGCTGGCTTTTTCCCCTGAACTAAATGAATGATATTTGTATGCTGGATTAAAGTAAGGTTGTTAATCCCTTGACATTTGCTTTCCTTAGTAAAGCAGATCGAAAGAACCTGGGCTTGCAGCATTCTGTGAGCTGGCTGTTGTTGGTTTTACACCCCCACAGCGACTGCTAGCTGGATTGTTTAAACACCTCTCAGGTCCTTTTTAGCTCTGAGTCTCTAATTCCCTCCTAACTCCCTCATTCTATAATTCTGCTTTAAGGAAGAGATAAAACCTCTCTGGCACCTGACCTTTCTATGACAGAAAGCAAGCACAAAAGAAGGAGTCAGCAAAAGGTTGTAACCCGGCCATGACAGAAGGAACTCCTAAATCCCATCAACCTGGTGGGGAACAATAACCAATGTTGAACATGAAATTGGTTTTGAACATGAACAGGCAGAGAGGAACGCAGCCTCTGCTCTCATTCCCCTGCCACCAGCACCACACATTTCAACCTTCCCTTCCCCCGAAATTCCAAGCAGAAAATTCTAGTTTTGACATGGGGTAATATGAGAAACTGGGCATTTCTATAAGAATTTACAGAGACTTCCTGAAGCACCTGAAGGACCTTCTGAAGTATCATTCTAGGGAGAAAGTCCATGAGTTATAAAATGGGTAGGCAGAGATGTCATTATAGAATGTCCTTCTCAAAATATCTTTAATATAGAACAGGATTAACCCTTTCATATGTGTCTTGGTCCCTCTCTAGGAACTGAAGAGTTAACTCACTAGGAAAATGAGAGTGTTCCTTTCCAACTATCATAGCATAAAGACAAGTTGCCAGTTTCTTTCAGGACATCTTTTGTTGGGATGCTTTAAAATTTCAATTAAATTCAACTTGGTTCAATAAGCCTTTATTAAATATTTGCTATGTGTAAGGCTCTAGGGTAGACACAGAGAATACAAAGGCAAAGAATTAAGAAGTCCTGTCCTCAAGGAGTTAAATTCTGCTGAGGGGAAGCTATAGAGCTGTATGTAGAGAAAGTGGTAGATTGGAATCAGAGGCCCTAGGGTCTAATTTCTGGTTCTACCACTTACTATCTATATAACCTTGAGCTATAAGCTCTATGAGCTTCAGATTCCTCTTTGTAAAATTCAGGGATGGGGTACAACTGGATGACCTCTGAGGTCCCTCCAATCTCTTCTCTGATCGACATTTGCAAGTAAGAAAATACAAAGTAAATGCAAAGGAATTGTGGTTGGTGACTGACAATTGAGGGGATCAGGAAAAGCCTCCTATGAAATGTTGCATCTGTAGAGATTTATCTTGCCCTACAAGAAAGGAAGGGAAAGGGGGATGGGAGGGGAATGGGGTGATGGAGGGGAGGGCAGGCTGGGGAACAGGGCAACCAGAGTGTACGCCATCTTAGAGTGGGGGGGTGGAAATGGGGGGAAAATTTGTAATTCAAACGCCTGTGAAAATCAATGCTGAAAACTAAACATATTAAAAAAAAAGAAATGTTGCATCTGGGCTGAGCCTCAAAGATTCAGGGATTCCAAGAAGTAGAAATAAGGAGGGCAAACATTTCTGGAATAAAAGACAGCTTGTGTGAAGATACAGAGATAAGAGAGGAAGTGTTACTGGACAGGGAGCTAACTCCAAGAGATCACAGATGCACAGAAGAAAGGAATTAAGCCTAAAAATATAATCTATTTAGCCTCTTTTTGCTTCCTTTTCTTTGAAAATCTCTCTTGGATTATAACTCACTATTTGGCTTAGACAGAAGTTTTTCTCAAGAAGAAACATAGATGGTTGAATACATGAGGGCAGAGCACTTTGGGGTAATAGGGCCAACGAGAATATTGAGGAGACCTTAAAATTTTTGCAAGCCCAAGATTTTTAAGCTCTTTGTTTTGCCATTCAAACAATATTGCTGAATTAAGTCAAAAAATAGAGCAGGTGTTTATACCCAAACATTCACAGAGTTGTCTAGTTTGCCCAGACCATAGAATGTGGGAGGGACAGTAATGGGAAGTACCTAGAAAGAGAAACTTAATCCAGATTGCAAAAAGTTTTAAGTGTCAAACAGATAAGTTTATATTCTATCCTAGCAGCAGTAGGGAAAATTCTTGAGGAAGATAATGGCATGGTCAGACCTGGTCTTCTAGCTTTGCTTGTGCAGTATATATTACAGGATTGCTTGAATGGTGCTCATCAAATTTTTAAAATCTGAAAGTACTTCAAGTGAGAAACATTTGGCAGACAGATTTAACCAAATGTCTATCCACATATTCCACTTAAAACATTTCTAAATGTTCATTTTCATGATAGGAGAACCAAATACCCACTCAATTCAAAAGATATTCATTGCTCTCAAGAGTTCAAAGCATGGAACAAGGGGAAATAATTGTTTTTATAGGTAGAAACCAAAAATTGGTTAATGATACATAATCACTATATTCTGAATCATTTTTCAAATGTGTTGTATATTGGACTGTCAGTTGAAAAAATTAAAGATACCTGATAAGGAAAAACAAAGACCAAACTATATTTTCAGTTCCTTGATATAGCAAAGCCTTTAAAAAAAGTATGGGAATAATGAGTCAGAAGAGCAGGGACAAGAGTCACTGGATGAGAAGGCATGGATGGGTTGTCATCTGCATCACTGAAGGAAGTACCACATTGATGAGCTCACAAATCCACAGAAGCATCGATTTAAGCATGAAAGTGTAATATATTTCACCTCTTCTCTCTGCCTCATTTTCTTTGGAAATCTGGGGTGGAAGCTCACCATTTGGCTAAGACATATGTTTTGCTAAGTAGAAAAAAGAAGTCGAGGTAGCAACATGAAGATGGGGTACTTTCCGGTAAAATTGTCAGAATCAATGAAAATCTTGAGGAGAGTTTAAAATTTTGACAAATCAAAGAATTTAAGCTATCTTCCAATCTCTTTTGCTGTTCAAACAGCCAACAATAGAAGAGATATTTATACATACATGTTCAAATACTTTTCGTCTTCAAATCATACCTACAGTACTGGCCTTAAAAAACAAGAATATAATTTAGTAACGAAATGGTTCATGTTTTTCTAACTTTCTTACTTTTTTAATGCTTAAGAAGTTACAAGGAGGAGTCTTGTAATTCCTAATGAACCACAGGAATGACAAACACTTTTTTTTTTTCAAATAGGAAAAATAGATCCCCTTGTGTTTATAGTGTAGCTCATTTAGTCTATCCTTTAGAGAGTATGATGTTTGGAATTTGACTGCTTGTAATGCCCAATAAAAACCTTAAAGTCTCAAAGACTCAGCTTTACTATACAATAGTTTCTCACTGTCTCCTGGCTCAATGAGGTCAAACATGCATTATCTATATGCACATCTTTGGGACAGGGCTTTCCCACAGCCAGCCTTGGTAGTGATGCTCTTAAATAATGCTATTAAATCAGGCTACTCAGTAGAAGGTCAAATACTGAAGCTGAAGCTTAAATATTTTGGCCATATAATGAGAAGTAGGATTCATTGGAAAAGACCTTGATGTTGGAAAAGACTGAAGGCAAAAGGAGAAGGCAATGACAGAGGATGAGATAGGTAGATAGTGTCATGAAAGCAACGAACATCAGTTGGACAGATTTCTGGAGATAGTAGAGGACAGAAGGGCTTGGAGTGCTATGGTTCATGGGGTCATGAAGAGTCAGACCCTACTGAATGACACAACAACAACAATAAATCAAGTCTAGAGCAGCAATTAATTTCCTCTTTCCCAGAAAACACTCAAGACACAAAGGACTTGCAGTAACAAAGGAGAGAGAACATAAAACATCTCCAGTAGCCCATTCTAGTCATTCTACATCCTGAGGAAGATGAAGACGAGTTTGCACAAACTCAGAACAGATAATTCACTTTCATCTCAGATCTGCAATGTCCAAGAGATTCACAAGGTCCAGATCTCTGAGCAGCCGAGGCAAGGTACTTCAGTCCAGGAGCCTTGTTGTTGTTCTGGCACAGTGGATAGAGCACCAGACCTGAAGTCAGGAAAACTCCTCTCCCTGAGTTCAAATATGGCCTTAGACACTTACTATCTATGTGACCCTGGGCAAATCACTTAACTCTGTTTGC
>CM053622.1:620863222-620877218 GCA_028646595.1 Phalanger gymnotis | reverse complement strand
TCCTGTTTATTTGAGAACTTATAGAGACTTCCTACTGTGTATCATATCAAATAGCATTTTCTTGGTTGAGAGAAAACCAGGAGATGCGTGGAAAGAGGGATACCCATGGCATATTGAGGTGAGGCAAGAAAAGGGAGAACTAGAAGATGAATTTGGCTGCTAAGGAAGATTTCTATAAAGAACTGGTAAGAGAAAAGATTGGCAAAATGTATAGTAATGTAACAATTCAAGGAGAACCTGAACGGAGTGAGGTGAGTTCAGGCCCAGGAAAAGCCTAACAGTGGCATGACTGTTGAATATGGTAATCCATTGAGGCAAGGAGTTTGCTGCAGACTGTGACATGCAAGGGAAGGGGAGCAGGGGAAGGGAAATCATGGGACTGCAGGAGTACAGTGGTGAGCCACAGTCCCCAAGGGTGAGGAAGCCCTTCCTTTGTATATGTTAGCTACATACCCGACCTGTCAGCTATTGCTCTCCACTGTAACCCATCAAAGAGCATTTATAACATATTATATACCAGAGTTGTGCTAGGCACAATAGAAATACAAAAGACAATCTCTGCCCTCAAGGAGTTTATATTCTACTTGGACGGTGTGGGAAGCTCAGAGAATAAAAAATATTCACAGACAAGCACGTGCTTGGCAAATCCAAAATTGTTTGGAAGAGAGTCACTAATAATTGGGAGGCCTCTTGATAGAAGTGTCACTTAAGCTAAAGCCTGAAAGGAGCTGGTGGCTCTAAGAGGTGGAGGTGAGGACAGAAAGCATTCTAGACATGGGAAACAGCCTGTACAGAATAGAGAAGAGGGGAACAACGCAGCATGTTTGTGAACAGCAAGGTGGTCAGTTCAGTTGGGAAGTAGAATGCATGAGGGAGAGTAATGTATACTTATCCTGGAAAGCTGGAAAGGAAGACTGGACTTATCATGAAGGGCCTGGAAATGGATTGTGAAAGGCTCTAAATGCCCAGCTGGAGGTTTATTTTATCTTAGAGACCACAGGGAGACACAGAAGTTTCTTGAAGTAGAGAATAGTGCGGTTAGACTCATCTATAGGAATATCAGTTTAGCAGTAGTGGGTAATGGATTAGTTGAAGCTGGTTGACTAGAAAAAAGTGGTTGAAAAAGTTAGGAGAATGGATGAATTTTCAGGGAGAGATGGGTTCAGTTTTTAATGTAACTGAGTTTGAGAGGGTGGTTGGAGCTGAAGTCAGGAGAAGAAAGCTGGACATGTAGATTTGGCTGTCATCTATATAGATAGGCAGCTAGGTGGCACAGAGCACTGGTCCCAGAATCAGGAAGACCTGAGTTCAAACTCAGCCTCAGACACCTACTAGCAGTGTTATCCTGGGCAAGTTGCTTAATGTCTATCTGCTTCAGCTTCCTCATCCTCTCATACTTTATTGACATTATAAGAGATGGTAGTTAAGTCCATGAAAGCTAATGAGTTTGCTGAGAGTGTACAGGGAAAAGAGAAGAGACTGGGAGTATATTTGGGCATAGGGAATGAGACATGGGTGAAGATCCTGCAACAGGATATTGGGAAAGATAGTTCAGCTAGGAAGAAGGAGAACTGTGTCGTGAGAACTCAGAAAGGAGGGAAAATCTCTGCAGGATGGAATAATCCACAGTATCAAAGGCTACAGAAAGGTCAAGAAGAACAAAGATTGAGTGCTGGGATGAAGATTTAAATGCTATCAGAGATGTCTCGATCTTGGCATATTGATACAAAGTCTTAGTGACTCTGCTGTAGTTACGGTTCTGTTTACCAGTACATAGAAGTTAAGTTAAAATTTTCTTATATAGCAAATTAGGCTAAATCCAAGCAGAATGGTAATTAAAGGATAAACTTCCCATCTTACAGAGATACTATGACTACATTTTGGTTTCCTGATTTATTTTTCACAAATTACCTGCTCTGAGTCTTGAGTAATTCTTGTATTTGACTGCTGCTTGTGGGTGGAATAGCATTTATAACTGTAGAAATTATATATACTTATCTGTGATACGCAGAAGAGGCAATGACAATTCTTAAGACTTTGTGAGCTGAATTTTCCAAGTGGTTTCATAGGAATTAATCAATTTCACAGACTGAAATTTCCAGTTTCAAAACAAAAATATCCCCCCATCAGCACCAGCAAGAAATATATTCTATCACAGCTTGAAAATATTTATATAAAGGACATCAGAAAACTTCTATAATCAAAGAATTATTCATTTTATTGATATGGTAACACATCACATAGAAGTTAATAATATCGTCATTTTTCAAATACCCCTTAAATAAAACCTTACTTGCTTCTAAAATTTTGACAATAAAAAAATGCATGCATAAAGCTTCAGGACTATATAAAGATGATGCTAGCTCTAATCATCTGTGCAATTCAGATTAACCACTTTATTTGGTCAATTTCTTGTTTTGGATTCATTGCCATTTGCTGTCACATTGTGGGCTAGGCTTTTAAAGGCTTAGTCTTGGATACTGTGCCTATTAGTTGAGTAACTGCCATCAGGTACCTAGCTTGTATTTAGTGTCTAGCTTATATTTATATTGAATAACTGGATAAGCTTTTCCTGTGAATGGATGACCAAGAAAGAAGTAGCACATTCAGTATTTTTTTTCTTGAAAATAAAACTATTAAGATAGCATTTTATCTAATCATGAATTTCTAATCTTTATTGCAGGGAGTGAAAGGAATAAGCATTTCTATAGCACTTTCCATGTGCCTGGCACTGTGCTAAGCATTTCTTACAAGTGTTATTTCATTTGATCCTCACAACAACCCTGCGAGGTAAGTGCTATTATGCTATTATGAACCCCATTTTACAGCTGAGGAAACTGAGGCAAAGAGGTTAAGTGACCTAACTAGGTTCATACAGCCAGTGAGCGTCTAAGGCTGGATTTGAACTCACATCTCCCCAACTCCAGCACTCTATCCATTATACTATCATTAGTAGGAAAAAAAGAAGCTGCCATGATTATCAGAAAGCTTACATCATTAATAGGGGAAAAAAAGAAACAGGAAAATTTAAACTTTCAGTTATAACCTGGTATCTGTCTCATTAAACATTACCTGTTTACAACCACTACTTAAGTATGGTTTTGTTTATTGTTATACTGGGGCAGAAATAGGGTAGAACAGAACGAATCAGGGAGAAAGAGGAAACCCGTAAATAACCTAGGAGCAAGGTCCCATTCCTGGAGATAAAACCTGACCTTCAAGGTCAATTGTGACCTAAATAGCTCACATCTGTAAATAACAAGGAACAGGCCCATTTCTTATATATATATAATTTTTTAGAGGGGGGAAGGCAGGGCAATTGGGGTAAAGTGACTTGCCCAAGGTCACACAGCTAGTCAGTGTCAAGTGTCTGAGGCCAGATTTGAACTCAGGTCCTCCTGACTCCGAAACCAGTGCTATACTCACTGCACCACCTAGCTGCCCCAAGAGGCCCATTTCTTACAGCTGAAACTTGGTGGTTCAAGGTACATGTGTCATCTGATCATAAAAACTAGGAAGTTAACGATGGGAGGCAGAGAGTTTATGATTTACCTGTGGTAGAAAAGAAACCAATCATCTGAGAAAGTCAGAATGAAAAAGCCAGTGGCAGATGTCAAGGGACGTAAGAGTCTGGGAACCAGGAATTCAGGTAGTCTATCAGACATTGCACACAAATGTGAGCCTGATCTTAGGACCAGAATTCTTTACCCCAAATACTCTCATATTTTACTTGGGTTGAGCGTGGAAAGATAAGAGTATATAAGGTCCTAAACTTACAGAAGTTAATGTAGCTGGTTTAAAAGTAAGAACCTTCCAGCTTCGGAAGGGCTATGACCCCGGCTCTGGCAAAAGGAAGAGACTTTGGATAACAAGAAGCTTCTTACATTTGTTAATTGATGCTAAACCTTTAGTCTCCTTTTATTCATGCTCTGGATATCAAGCACATTCACATTTCTTTTACTCTCTTGCACATCCTTCAGTTCACTCCAAGACTTTCCAAATCAATTTTGCATTAAAAAAAATCCTGGGAGTTCTCCCTTGCCTTTATAAAACATTTTAATTACCTACCTACATTATGCTATCAGAGAGAGATTTAAGTACCTCTTTAAATTTCTCTTTTAAGTCTGATGTTCCTGGCTCTTGTCCTGAGTCTCCTTTTGCGCTGTAAAATGGATGTTTCTATTCGATATGGCTTCAAGAAAAAGTATAGAGCCAATTACAATGTAGATCCATAATCTATCGCTTCTCTAATAATTGTGGGGTTTTTTTTTTTTAATCAGGTTTCCCTTTTGGTAGCTCACATTGGAGCCACCTGGGAGGCAGACAACTTAGAAACAGTGGCAGACTGGGAAGGGCCCCCATCCTCCACCTTCAGAAAAGGGGCCCTTCAGGGAGCAAGGGTACAAAATAGAAGAGAGACAGCATCCTTAGCATACAGTCTTTGCCTCCCTGATGACACCTCAGCCTTTCCTGGCCCGCTTAATTCCTCTCTATGACTGGGGTAAGTGGAAAGAGCCAGTACTGAGGCTGTTAACTCCTGTTAGAGGTTAATGCTCCTGTCTCCCCCATCCACCATATATTTCCTTCCAAAATTTGCCCTCTTGAATTACTGAAATATTCCTAAGGAATGGGGGAGGTGAGTTTGGGAGCCAGAATGCCCCCTTTCTTTTCTTAGCTAATTGTCTTAAGTTGTGAGACCAAGGACTGCTGCTACATAAGAGGGACAGTGCCCCTACACATCCAAATTTCAACAGCCTCACGGAAAAACACTGGTCAGAGAGTCCAAAGAACAGGGTTATAGTTTTGTTTTGTTTTTCCTTCTGACATTAAACACGGGCCTCTGTTTCCTTTATGATAAAACTGTGGAATTGGAGAAGGCGGCCGCTAAGATCACTTCCAGTTCTAACGGTTTAGGAATATTTCAACTTAGTTTAGCTCTACCTTAGTTCAAACTCCCGTTCAGCAGGAGTCGAATGAGCCTTTGTCTTTCATATGAAACAATTCACTTCCCCTCCCTTAGCCTCGTTTCTTCCTTTGCAGAGTAATAGAGTTGAACTACATGAAGTCTAAGGCTCTTTCCAGCTCTAATATTGCTTTGAGAATGATTCTGGGGGAGTCGGGCAAGTAGTTTCAACTCCTCTTTCTACTCCATCTCCCAAAGTATCATCCTATTTGATGGATAAGCATAAGTTCAAAAGGTCAATCACATGGGGCTTTCTTCTCATTGGTGGAAATTGATTACTCATTGTCTTGTGCCTAGGTGAGGGGTGGGCAGAATTGGTGAGAGGAGAAAGGTTTTGGCTTCTTCTAGCTTCCAGCTGAGAGATAGAGAGAGAAAGGAGAGAGAGACAGAGACAGACAGAGAGAGAGAGAGAGAGAGAGAGAGAGAGAGAGAGAGAGAGAGAGAGAGAGAGAGAGAGAGAGAGAGAGAGAGAGAGAGAGAGAGAGAGAGAGAGAGAAAGAGACAGAGACAGAGACAGAGAGAGACAGAGAGGCAAAGAGAGACAGAGGCGGGGTAGGGGGGACAGAGATAGAGACAGAGACAAACAGAGAGACACAGAGACAGAGAGAGAATACAGCATTCTAATCTTGCTGCCAATCTCTATGATATCCCTATCTCCAGTTTGCTACACTAGAGACTTCGAGGATTTTTCTCCCGGGTAAGATCTGGGATTCTCTCTTGGTTGCTCTGAGTTCTCTCGATCTCAGCGGAGTAAGATAACTCATTCAATCTGTTTTGCCTGGCATATATTCTCATACATATACCTTCTCTGATTTCTGTTTTGCTACCAACTAGGGTAAATGGGTTTCTTTGCTATTTGTTATATGTGTTCATTGTGGAACTGGAATTTGGTGGGAAAGGAGTAAAGCCTTGGAATATATTAGTGTGAGACCCTCCTTCCCATTAAGAAATAGTGATCAGGACATATGGTTTGAACCTAAAAATTACATTTCCTAGATTAATAAAATTTAAGGGAGAAGATAGATATAATCTAGCCCTTTACCCCCTCTTTCTGGGGAGAACAGAGTGTCTAGCCTCTGGCCCCAACCTCCCGATATCCTTCTAGCAGGAATCAAAATGTTTCTTGGAGAAGGGTACAGGGAAGAGACTCTATAGATGCTTATTCTTGACTCCTTTTGAGCCACTTCAGGCATATAGATGGTATATGAAGGATTAACACTTTATCCCCACTCCCAATAATCAGGTTTATTGGATGATAAATGTAAAGAAATAACTGACCTTACTGCCTACTTATTAACAAAAATTAGTTTTAAATAGAAAGCTGTAAAAATGACCCAACAAAGGAAAACCTTTTAAGAATGTGATTCATACTGTCTTGGGTTCTCTGTTTCTCCCCACATTGTCATGTCTGCCCCAACACCAGAAGTGATTATCTTCTAAACCATTTGCCCCACACTTCATGATATTTGCTCTCAGTGCAAAATAAAATCTTATTTAGAGCTTTGCTTTGGATTGCTAAGGCCAGGAGACTAAGAGGGTTTTGTTTTCTCTTTTTCTTCTCTTAGAGTAAAACCTCATAGTTATCTAGGGCTTTAGGTTCAGAAAGTACTTCACATGCTGTAACAACAATGTTACTTGCAGCTGCTGTGGAGGTGTAAGGCCAATAACACCAACACACAGGAGGGCTGCTAGCATAGGTTTATTGATCTGCTTTTCTAAGGAAAGCAACTTTAAGGGGTTTACAATTTCACTTTAACTAAACATACATATATCATTCACTTAGCTCAGTGGGAAAAAACAGCACCCTGAACTTCAGAGAAAACATAAACACACAAACAGAAATTACAAACAGAAATTATATGAACAGAGTAAATAACACAAATCAGCAGACAGGGCTTCTAATTATCTGTCCATGGCAATACATGCATAGTTACCAGAGAGAAAAGCAACAACATCTGGGTTTTCAAAGCCAGGGGGCTCCTTAACAACTACCCAGAGTCTTGTCTGGCCAAATCACTCTTCCAATGAGTAAGCCCCCAAAGGAAAATGCTAACCACAGAGTATATATACACTTCTCCAGGGTCAGAGGGTGTCATAACCATGTGTCTCAAACTCATGTGACTTAGGTTTTCTTGTGACTTAAGCAGGTCCTTAAAGATTCTTGATTCAATCAAAGGGGAGGCTCAATCGAAGGCACTTGATTAACTTAGTGCTAAAAAGCACTCCAAAAGAAAAAAGAGTGAAAAGTCCCACTTTGCTCGCCATTACACATACATCACCTGTTTTGATCCTCACAATTCCTTAAAATTGGTGCTATAATTAACTCCATATTACAAGTGAGAAAACTGAGACCCAGGGAGATTAATTGACTTATCCAAGTTTACTGGGCTAGTAAGCGTCTAAGATAGGATTGGATTTGGGGGTCCCTGGCTCCAAGTACAACACTCTGGCCAACACTTCTCCAGTGGGAAGGAGTCAATGAAAAGGGAGAGATTGAAACTGCAAGAGAAAAAAAAAAGAGCGAATTGAAGAGGAAAGTCCTGGAGGAGAAAGGAAGGAATGGAATAAGAATATAAGTGAAGGGGTTAGCTCTAGCTAAGGCTTTTAAATGGATAAATGGATAAATACATTTAGCTAAAAGCTAAAGCCCTTAAAAGACTTTTGCCATTTTGTTCTTAAGAGCAAAATAAACAACTGAACAACATTAAGCAATTTTCACCTAGTAATGCAGTGATTTCCTTATAGACCAACAATAAAATACTCTTCAGGAAGACATACAGCTACAACTAAGGGGACAGCCATGCAACTTTAAAAACTGACCCGCAATCCCTATAATTCAGCCACACTCTGAAGCTATAGGGGGGTGAGGAAATAAAATCACTTTCTTTTAAACCCAACAGTCTATTAAAAACACATTTCTTGGTTATGGCCAATTTGTTTTCAAAGCAGCCTGTATCCTAGAAAATTTGTTTCTTTTTTTTTTTCTTCTAATCTAATCTGAGCACTTGAAAGATGCTACTTCTTTTTCATTAATCTTTACTTCTTCTCCCACTTGTTCCAACTCTTCCAATGGCACAACTAAATAGCAGAGATGAGCAGAAATTCAATGTTTCTTCAAATCTAGAACTTGCAAATTATAGAAATCGATTTTTATGAGTTTAATATAGCTTAAAGCTGCAGGAAAGAATACATTCTTTTATCTGGCAATCTTACCATAAATTGTTGGTAAAGAAAGTTGCCATTCTATTTTCTATTTTTTCAGGGGAGGGGGAAAGGCAAAGCAATTGGAGTTAAGTGACTTGCCCAAAGTCATACAGCTAGTAAGTGTGTCAAGTGTCTGAGGCCCAGTTTGAACTCAGGTCCTTCTGACTCCAGGGCCAGTGCTCTGCTCACTTCGTCACCTAGCTGCCCCAAAAGTTGCCATTCTACAGAGGCAAATAGGTGCTAAAACACTTTTGTTTTTGTTTTGTTTTCATTTGAGCCATTGCCACTCAGGGTAACATAAAAAATGATTTCTATCTTTTTAAAAATATACATGCAGGATTTCACTGGAGGGAAAAAATGTCATTACTGCTTAAATTTGGTGTTTGACAAAGAAGAGATTTGTTCTTCTTGTTTATTTTTCAGTTGTATCTAACTCTTCGCAGCCCCTTTTGGGGGTTTTCTTGGCAAAGTTACTGGAATGGTTTCCCATTTCCTTCTCCAGCTCATTTTACAGATGAGAAAACTGAGGCAAACAAGTTTAAGTGACTTGCCTAGGGTCACACAGGCTTATAAGTGCCTGAGGTAAGATTTGAATTCATGAAGACAAATCTTCCTGACTCCAAGCCCAGCACTCTAACTGCTTTACCACCTAGGAGATATATGAGCCAATTCTGAATAGATCCCCCATCTCAGGAAATTAGTGAAAGCCAATATTCTTTTGGCTAGGGCAGATTTAGAAAAGAATGATCCCTGAGAATCTGTCTCAGAGTGCCTTTGAAGGATCCAGCACATTCCAGGGTCATCCCCAATCTAAAAACCCTGCAGAAAATCAAAAGTATCCTAATAGATCCTTCAAACCCCTCCTGGGCCTGTCTTCAAGGGGACCTAACCTTTTAAGGCATTCTCTCTATTGCAGAAAAGCTTCTAAAAGTTCCCTAGCCTGACCTAAAAACCACAACCAGTATAGTGTAATTGCAACTACTTTAAATGAAATCAGAGCCAGTCATGGAATCTCTTGCTCTAGTATCTGCTGCTGGAGAGGCAGAGACTGGTGGATCACTTGCATTCAAAAGTTCTGAATTACAGTAGGAATGAAGACACCTGGGTGACCAAACTATGTCCAGCACCAATATGGCGAGTCCCCAGAAATGGAGGACTACCAGGCTGCCTAAGGACGAGCCAATCTGTCCAGGTTAGAAAAACAGGTTAAAGTTTCTATGCTGATCATTATTGGTATCAGGCCCATGAGTGGCCACTATACTCTTTTCCTGAGTGAGTTAGGGAAAGCCAGCGGGTAGATGGGAATGAAAGGTGAACACCTCTTTACACTTAAAGAATCAGCAAATTTCATAGCTGGAAGGAAACTCAGAAACCCATGTAAACATCCATCTAACCCAAGACTAAATGAAATGGGATGGAGGAAGTAGTGATGGGAATCAAGCTGCATGGTAGGTTTTCATGGTAGGCTAATGTAATTACACCTCTGGAAAATATAAATTTTTTTTTCACTTTTTTAGTTTAGCATTAAGGTTTCTTTTTTTCAGAGTTTTTCCTGTAGCTGGAAGAATTTTCCACAGGAAAGGAACCATCACACTAAGTGTTCTGGGTCTTTCAGGAGTTTTGACATGAATGTCAATGGTTCAGTCATGTGGCAACAAACACTTAGAGAGATTGCTACTTATAGACTCACAGAATGTGAAAGCTGCATGTGGTCTCAAAAGTCATCTGGTTCAGTACTTTCTCAAGCCAAATTATGCTTTGGCCCAAGGAAGGTAGAGGGGGAAGAGGTATGACTACATTAAATACTCTGACCAGATGACATGAATATCACATCTGCTTAGCCACATAAATTAATAGATCATCTTTCTAGCTTATTAATAATTTTTATTAATTTAGTCAGTATCAATTAGTTCCCTGGAGTCTGAAAATCTCTAAATTTCTAATAGATGAAATCTAGTTCCTGGGGAGTCCTACAGAGTCAAGGACCTGAATGTAAGAAGACCCAATTGTAACAGTAGTTAAGGTGGGACTTTTTGCTGTTCACCTTTAATGATTCTGGCCTTTGTTTGAATAGGGCAGATAAAGTGAGATGTTTTTGTATTTCTCAGCACTGAGACAATTGAGAGCCATTGATTTGTGTCTGATGTGATATTGGGGGTGGGGAACTTCTCCAGGCCCAGCCTGGGTGAGGTCTGGGCCCTCCGGTCCCTGAAAGGCTATATAAGCTATAAGCAAAGAGGTTAGCATTCTCTCTCTCAGAGCTCTGAGCCACAGCAGGAGTGGCATGTGATTCTGGGCCAGCCTTTGTAATGAGCTCCCTGGCTGAAGACCCAGATGTTGATAACTACAAATTGTATTTGGTCTATAATTCAGGGTGCCTGTTTTTTCCCCTGAACTAAGTAAATGATATTTGTATGCTGGATTAAAATAAGATTGTTAACCCCTTACTGTTGCTTTCCTTAGTAAAGTAGATGAAAAGGATCTGGGCTTGCAGTGTTCTCTGAGCTGGTTGTTGTTGGCTTTACACCTTCACAGCAGCTGCTAGCCAGATTGTTAAAACACCAATCAGGTACCATCAGTATGACGAGGCAAGCTGAGGAAGCCAGCTGGCCTCTGAGTTCAAATCCCTCCTTAGACATTTACTAGCTGTGTGACCCTGGACCAGTCATTTAATCTCTGCCAGCCTCAGTTTATTCCATTGTAAAAATGGGATAATCATAGCATCTACCTCTCTTGTTGTGAGGATCAAATGAGAACATGTAAAGTGTTCTGTAAAATTTAAAAATGCTACATAAATTCTAGCTAGTATTCCAAGCCTATCATTGCATACATTTATGTCTAGGTGTTGTTGGTTTTGTAAGTGGACCAGTTACTTCCTTGGTGTGGAGCCCTGGGTACTCACCTCTCCCAGTGTAGTTTGAAAAATGTTCTGCAACCTGCCTTCAACTGCGGCACTGAAGAGCAAAGTGCCTTGTCCAGGGTGCTGCAGCTACTATATAGTAGTCCAAGACAGGGCATTAGGAACCCAGATCTACTTGACTCTATGGCCAGTTCTCTGTCTGCTTCCACATTCTGCCTCTCATATGTAGATTTAAAACATTGCCCAAAGCAATGAATAAGTAAGTATATATATGTGAAGCCATCTCAAAATGTTCAGCCTATTTAATGTGGTGGTTCCATCCCCTTATCACTTCACGTTAATCAGACACTTTTGGACAGAATAACATTTCACATCCAAGTACCTATAGAGGGGCCCATCTCAACCAAGAACAGTAGGGTAATAGGGCAGAATGAAATCTGCTTTTATGGTCAGATCCACAGCTCTTAGGCTGCTTCTGGAATATAGTCTCAACTTCGCTCAGCTCTCCCTTTGCTAGAAGGGATCTGTGTCTGGTGTCTGGTCTCTGGAACAAGACATCTTCATACTAGTGGACCGCAGAGACAAGCCAGGAAGCACGCACACCATCAGGAAGCCTGCCCCAAGAGGCCTGCCAGAACAGCTGCCCACACAGATGCAAAGACAAAGGATAAAATACCCTGGAGACGGAGACCACCACTGAACACTGTTTCCTCGATCCCATGAGCCTTCTCTGACCTTGCCTGTACTCTCACTCTGGACAGCATCCCTCTTCAAGTCATCCAGCACTCGCCTATTTAAAGAGGACATCTGCATTCGCCTAATGATTTTCCCTGCTTATATACAAGTACCAGCTGAGTCTGCCAGAGCTAGCTCCAGCCCTACCCTTCCTCCCTAGCCCATACCCTTTTCCTCCGCACTAACGAAATGAGATTTTCAAAGCTTTTTAAGAGACCAAAGCAAGAAATTTTAGCAAATTAGGAGGAACTGTACCAGGAAGGCATCAATCAAATAAATGAAGGCGTTCTAAAGTAAATAACATGCCTTTGTAAAATAGAAGGGGCCAAGAAACTGTGAGCTTCATAATAATAACAACAATGATCATGACAACAATGATGACGTCGAAAATGACATAATGATAGCTGAATTGTATGTAGGCCTTTAAACTTGAGTGTTTTCCATATATTATTCCATTTGTTTCTCACAACCTGATGAGGTAAATACCATGAGTATTTTTATACCCATTTTCAGATGCAGAAATTGAAACTAGGTTTAAATGGTTTGCCCATGGTCACAAAGAATCGTGGAATCACAGAATTTGAGGTTGGAAGAGATCCCATGGGCCATTGAGTCCAACCTATACATGAAAGAAATCCCCAATATAACATAGCTGACAAGCAGTCATCCAGCCTCTGTTTGAAGACCTCTAAGCTAGCGTCAGAGTTAAGATATGGACCCAGATCTTCCTGACTCCAAAGCTCCTCCACCAGGGAGTGATAGAATATGAACCCCTTGAGCACAAGGACTTTTTCCACTTTTTCTTTGTATTCTCATCACCTACCTCATAGGTACATAGTACCTATGTACATAGAAGACACTTAATAAATGCTTATTGATTAACAAGAGAAAGCATTAACTACATAAAAAGTTTTTTTCATTCATTTATTCATTCAGATCTACACAGAGATATATTTAGTATACCAAAAGTCTTAGTGCAATTTTCAACTTTAATACCTTAAAACTTCATTAAGACTGGGGACAGTTTGGATTTAAAATGAAAGCTGCTGGGTGGAGTAGGAACCAGGTTTAATTTAATCTTTTTATCTTCCCAAGTCCCCAGCACAGGGCCTTGTACATTCAAACTCTTAAATGTTTGTTGAATAAATGTTGAATAAAAATGCTTTATCACTTAGGCATCAGCATGCACACTTCAAAACAAAACCCTGGAATTTCCCAAGTACCCTTCAACCATTGCTACAACCTTCTTTCCTTCCTTTTCCTCAGCTATCAAGTAAAAGAAAAAAACAACTCAATTTCATCTTAGCTGGTAACAGCCTTTTGACTGTCTAAAGGCTATGTGATATGTGAAAAGTGAGTACTAAATGCAAATCATACCGCATTTTAATCTAAAAATTCTGGGCTCCCAAATCCTGACATGTGCAAAGAGTCCTATTTAAATCTACCTTGCCCTTAAGAAAATATGCTAAAAACTTAGGAAGACACGGGACTGCTGATAAAGAATTTAATCCCTTTAGGACTGCAAGAGGAAGGGGGAAAGGCACTTTCTTTTACTTCTGCCAAGAGGCCACAGTGAAAAAACAAATTCTGCCTAGAAATTAAAAAATAAAACTGGATGAGCAACCTTTGAGCTCTGACTTTTATATTTTACATAATGAAAAATCAGACATGAGAAAAATAAATAATTCTGTCTACCATCTAATAGTTTTTTTTTTTTAGTATCAATAAATCTGAAATATCCAATCATATAAAATCTATGCTGTCTACCAGAGTATCCAGAGGTGCAAGGCTTGAGATAATGGCACTCCCTATTGTTCTGTACCTTAGGGCCAAGGTCATCTTGTTCAATCCTTTCTTCCAAAGGAAATGTCTTGAAACCCATAATATAGCAGATCAGAGAAGAGAGAATAGCTTTGGAAATTTCGATCAGCTATGTATATTTCTTATTTACTATTAGTAAACACTTTAAGATAGTCAGATTTTTGACATGAACCCATATACCTAATGTTGAATCTGTTTGTGTATCAGCAGCACCTTGTAAACAGTAAGCACTTGAATTTTTTTTTAATCTAATTAAACCCACAATTCTTAGAATATGAAAAACAGTAGTGGAAAGACCATTTCACTTGAAATCAAAACACCTACATATGAGTACTGGCTCTAAACACTTGTTAGCTATGCAATTCACTTGAGCTCTTTGAGGTTCAGTTTCTTCATCTGAAAAATGGGAATTG
>CM053622.1:620837998-620863122 GCA_028646595.1 Phalanger gymnotis | reverse complement strand
CTCCTTATCTTAATGTAATTAGCTACATTGATTTCATTCATGCAAAGGCTATTTTTTTCTTATTGTATTGTATTGTTTATTTTGTGTTTTATGATTGTTTTTATCTCCTGCCCAGTTAAGAAATACCTCTCAAAAACACAGTTGTGAGAGGTACTTCCATCAGTTCTCCTTTAATTTTTAAAAATAATTTTATCTTTTCTATTTAGATTCAGTATTCATTTGGAGCTTGTTGCTATGTGCAATGCAAAATTCTGATCTAAACCTAAATTCTGCCTAACTGCTTTCCAGTTTTCCCAGTCCTTGTCAGATATATCCTTTCCTAAGAAGTCTGTGTTTTGGGATTCTAACAAACACTGGATTGCTTTATTCTGTTGCACCTGGATCTTTCCTTATTTTGTCTATTCCACTGGCCAACTTCTCTATTTTCTAACCAATATCAAATAATTTTTATGATTTCTGCTTTTTTTTTGTTTTGAAGAGGACCAGTGATTTCCCTGTGTAGGGAGCTCTTGGTCAATAATATCTTCTATTTATGCAGTGCAACACCTTCCCTCTGCAATTTATAATCTTAGAGAATTGCCTGGGGACACTGAGAGGATAAGTAACATGCCCAAGGTCACCCAGTCAGTGTCAATGACAAGTTTTCCTGACTCTGCAGCCAGCTCTGTCTTTGCCACACCATGCTACTCGATATAGCTTAAGATCTAGAAATGTTCTACCCTTTGGGATTTCTTAAAAAAAAAAAAAACTCATCATTTTCTGCTCTGTAAATCTAGCCCATTGTCAGTTTTTCCTCTGCCATGTGTGGACTCTTTTGAACCCCTTTATCTTTGTAATCATCCTATTAGTTTAGACCTAGGGACAGCAAACTAATCTGATTTTATTTATTCACATTGGCATCCCCTACCACATACCCTCTTCCCACCATTGCAAAGTCAGCCACTGGTATCTACTCCCTTCTCTATTAGAGACAATCAACCACAGACAGACACGCCTTTCCCTGCTTGGAAGAAGTGATAGCAGGCACATGATTTTATACCTTCTTTAAGAGTTGGAGACACATTCTACCACCACACGGGAAGGAAAGGGATCAGGAACTTGGCCAAATACTTTTAAAAGGTTGTTGACTACCATAATGGCTTCAGTTGTCTCTTTCTAGATTACTCCAGTGGTTTATTCTTTAGCCTAAAAGCATGATGTATGATTAATGGCTGGTGTCTTCTTTGGTGGTCAGATAGATATATAGATAGATGCATATACATATATATGCGCACACACACATATATAGATATGCACACACACACAATATGTGCCTAGAGCAGAACACTGAATTTAGCATTATTTCCTCCTTTTTGAAGTCATTGTGACCACCTGCATTACCTCTTATTGAGTTCACTTAACTGATTAGAAAAAAAGATGAAAGTTTTAAATGCATAAAATTGCTACTGCTCTCCCCCCAATAAAAATAAGTATTGGCACTAGCAAGGAGATAAACCTTTCAAGATTTCGGTGACATGATAAAAACACGGAAAGCTTTAGAATGCTATTAGCCCCACTTCAAAACAGTAAAGAAAGTAAATTGATTTATGTCAGTAAGGATCAGCAACTAGGAATAACTCTAAAGATGCATAAAACAACAGGCTTATGGTGACATTTAACCCTACTTGAATAATGTTTCTCTGGTAGACAGTTCTGTTGATGACTTGCCACATGTAGTCATAACAGCTCTGAGAACATAAGACATAAAAAATTTTATTAAAATGTGAAAGCTTTAAATGAAACCCCAAAGGGTCAGGAATAGCAAAGTCAAATGGAACTTTGGGGCTATTTTTACCAGTTCCCACCAAAAGAAAAGAAAAAAGAAAACTGATCTATCTTCAGTCCTGACTGAGTGATGAAACACGTGAAGAGATACAGAACTGGGGAGAGAAGGCAAAGAATGACTTAAGAAGGAAATTGTTGAGTTGTAGCTGACTTTGTGACCCCTTTTAGGGTTTTCTGGGCAAAGATACTGGAGAGGTTTGCCATTTCTTTCTCCAGTTCATTTTACAGATGAGGAAACTGAGGCACACAGGCTTGCCCAGGGTCACACAGCTAGTAAATATCTGAAGCTGCATTTGAATTCATGAAAATGAATCTTCCTGACTCTAGCTCTATCCACTGGGCCACTTAGCTGCCCTTAAGGAGGTAATAGCAGATGTGAATCACATTCCAATCTTCACTCCAATAGTCACAGCTTGTGACTATTATTTAATAAGGTGAATTTCATTAATTACTAATTTATCCCATACACTAGAATTTCTGACTTGAAAATGTTCAAACACATATAAGTCTTATTATCAAGGGAAAAAAAGATTCTGGCATGACTAATAAGTGAGCTGGAGCTCCTGCTTCCAGGTCTGGAAGACCAAAGGTGAGTCCCATCTGATTGGGCAGCAGACTGGAGAGACACAGTTGGGAAATTCTTTCCACCAGATTTTCCATACCTTATAAATTTCTGTCTTAAAATGTTATTTACACAACCTAGAGGATTTACATGATCATAGAGTTAAGATATGCCAAAAGAGAGATTTGAACTCAGGTCATCTTGACCACACAGTTAGACCTCTCTTATTAACGTTGCCATATTGCTTCTCTTCTTGCCAATTATTTGTTCTTCAATATGAAGAAAAAGATAAGCTGGCATTTTGTACAGCATCAAAGACCTTGAGCACTGAGTGATGATCCTTGTCTTGTTATCATCATTGAGGTAATTTTGTAATTTGAATTATGATATATTAATATTTTCAGGTTTCTCTGCAAAATGCCACCTTCTACAAGGCTGCAATAATAAAATACTACCTAATTTATTTTCTCTATCTCTAATTTTTTTATAAGACCTGTTATTTCAAGAACACACATTGTACCAAATAAGAAACTTCTATCTAGTCACTTATGAACCAGCTCTGCGAATTATAATACTAAAGAAGTGCCTGGGCCCTGTGTGACTCACAAAGTCACACAACCAGTTTGGGTTAGACACAGGACTTGAATCCAGATCATTCTGACTCCAAGGACAGTTCTCTATCCACTATTATGCTGCCTCTCACCTCTAATTTATAGGAGAATAAAAATAATATTCATAGATCACCTTTATCCTTAGTAATATTGATATCACCTTTATCTATAATAATAGATCACTTTTTTCTTAGAGCACCATGGCATGCTGCTTCTCACCTCCCATTTATAGAAGAAGAAGAATACTCATTTATGCTTAGCAAATCAAAAATATCTTTACAAGTTTGATTTTTTGGTTTTTTTAAATTATTTTCTAGATTAAAAAAATAACATTAATTATATTACATAAGAAAACTAAAGGATTTTGTGGCCAAGTCATTGTGTATAAATACTAAGACATTGGGGCAGCTGGTGGTACAGTAGATAGAGCACTAGCCCTGGAGTCAGGAGGACCTGAGTTCAAATGTGGCCTCAGACACTTGACACTAGCCCTGTGACCCTAGGCCAGTCACTTATCCCCAATTTCTTCACCCCCCCCAAAAAAGAAAAGAAAAAGAAATACTAAGACATGAGAGGAAAATGTTCTATGAAATAGGCATATCCTTCTCTTCTGCCCTTCTTAACACAGATCTATTTTCCCCCTTGTTTCCTCCTGTCTTCTCCAGTGGTCTCTACAATCCATTTAACCCAATATCTCTACTTTGCCCTTGGTACTTAACAACACAGTTCATCCTAGTTTCTCCATTTCCTATTTAACACATCCTCCAAGGCTACATTCTCAGCTCCAATTCCCGTTGGAATGCCTAATATCCAGAAGACAGCTAAGCTACGACTCTGCCTTGCCCCCATAGTTCTGGGGGAAATGCTCAGGAGCTAGGAGTTTCTAGAATTCTTATCGATGAGCCCCTTCCAGTGTCCCTCCCATTGATTATTGGCCAGATGTAATTAGCTTTTAGAAACAGATATTATAATAGTGATAATAACAACTAACATTTATATAGTACTTATAATATGCTAGGCATTATGCTAAGCACTTAACTATTATTATCTCATTCAATCTTCAAAATAACCCTATGACATAGTAGGTCCTATCGTTATCCCTACTTTACAGGTGAAGAAACTGAAGCAAACAAAGATGAAGTGATTTTCCCAGGATCACATAGAAGGTAAGTGACTGAGACTGGATTTGAGCTCAGGTCATCCTGACGCCAGGCCCAGCACTCTATCCACCATACCACCTAGCTGTCCCAAGGACAGTTTTATAAAAACTCCCCTCAAAACTGGGGTTGGAAGGTGCTCTCCCCTTGCATAATACAAGGTCCCAAGGGAGAATGGTCTCAAATTTAAAGCAGGTAGGTGGTAAAGCACTCATGTATGCAGGGAAAAGGTAATTCAGCTCCTGGTTACAATAGTCCTTTTCTCCCTTTATGAAGGCCTCATGAAAGCTTTAGAGATAGCTCTTTGCTGGTTTCCAAAGGTCGATGTCAGCTATGTGGTAGATCTGGAGTCAAGAAGACCTCAGTTTAAATCCAGTCTCTGACACTTGTTAGCTATGTGACCCTGAGTAAGTCATTTCACATCTGTCTGCTGGTAGCCTCCCAGAGTTGCTGTTAGAGTAAGATGAGATAGTATTTGTAAAGTGTTTTCCAAACTTCAAAGTGCTGTAACAATGCTAGCTATCAGTTTAGAGTCCTGAATTCGCCTTTTCTCAACATGTGCAGTTGTTCTTCACATGTTCTTCGGCCCTCAGTGCTGACTTTGCCAAGAGCCAGCCACCACTACTCGAGGATAGTGCTGCTAGCTTCGGTGGATACTGCTATTGATGTTGATGAGACTTCCAGTATTTCTACCTTTTGAAGTCCACAAGGTCATAACCTGGTCAGTTCAATCTCTAGATATTCACCTTGACTTTTTCTCAAGAAATGTTTTCTTTATAGTCAATGTGTCTCTCTAGCCCAAGTTGAATGGGTTATGTGTACTAGTCCAATCTCTCAGGTAACATGGTCATTTGGGAAGAGTGGAGGAAAGACAGGGAAGTACTATCTTCTCCCTTCAGAGGCAACTAACTCTCTCTCAAGCACCTAGAATCTTCAGCTCCTGGATTTGGTGCCCTCTCCCATTTGACTGACTGGTGTTGTTTTTCTATATATAGCCCAAGATGCATGACTTGTTCTCCTTCAACTAGTCACAAGCTAGTTCCTGTGTGACATCATCTGTCTTTATGATCTTGTGATGCTTTTGAATTGCGTAATGATTTATTCACACCTAATTAACTTGATTTATTATTGATTTGATCTTTATGTTGGGCCTTTTGCGATTGAGGTGAGGGCGGATCTTCCTAACACCTACATCTAAATTTATTCTTTCCACTGCCATAAATCCCCCCCAAAAAATATCCCTGACATGATAAATCTGCACTTATTACCACTCTTATTACTTTTTCTACAGCTTTGAATTAGTGACCAATTATTACTTTTCACTTATTTAATTCTCAATAATAAAAAATAAGCATTTATTAAATGTCTGCTATATTCCAGGCACTATGGATGGAAATGCAAAACCAATATTCTGCTTTCCTCAAGGAGCTTACAGACATCTATGCACACATGAGTGTGAACTTTAAAAAAATGTTAGCTGTGTAATAACATAACTCCTTTTCAGAAGGAAAACAGCAAAAATGCCTACTTATAACAGAAGCCAAGATTTTATACAAAGCTATACTTTCTACATAATACTCTATCTGGTCTTTTGACATGAAGGAAATTTTGGAGTTTAAAAAAACATCCTTTCAAACTGGGCAAAATGACAAAATAAAGTTAGGCTGCCAATATCTGCAAAGAGACAAAGTTATAGATATCTTTAAAAAAAAAACACTTAGATGTTGTAAGACTTATGTAATTCTTTTGGATTGTTAAGTGCCTTTTAGTCTGCTTTGGGGTCAAGTATTACATTGGCATTATGGGAAAACTTCTACATTGAAAAAGTTTAAATGGCATCTCATCAACTTTTTTTATAGCTTAAGCAAAATCTGAAAAGAGATTTATGTGAGTTGAAAACTAAAAGTTACCTTTTTCCCCCATCTCACTTTAAGATAAAAATATATTTTTAACAAAAGTTAAATATTTTAAATCATGAACTCTTACTCAATAGAATTTTAAGCAGAGGTCCCAAGGATCTCTCAAATGGAAAACTCTCTGTAATGGAAACATTAATTAACAAGATATGCAAAAACCTTAATTTCATAAATTAAGGGAAAAGGCATAAAGAAGTTTCCATATATAGTCACATGGAAGGAGCATCTACACTGATAAGGCAATTGATCCACTGAAGTAAGAACATATTCAAATATCAAATGTAATATTTATTTAATAAGAGTTTAATAGGTGGGCCAAAATCTCAACGTACAAGTAATTGCAATAGTTCTTTCCATTCATTCATTCATTCCTCTGATGAATACTTCTTAAACTCCTACTATGTGCTAGGAAAGGCACTGTGCTAACTGCTTTAGGGGATACAAAGAAGAGTGAGATATGATCCTTGCCTCCATGGAATTTATAGTCTAATAATTTTGTCAGTCAGTCAACTAGCATTGATTAAGCACCTACTACATACCAGAGGCTGTGTTAAATGCTAGGGATACAGAGAAAGGCAAGAGAGGCCCTGTCCTCAAGGAGCTTATAGTCTAAGGGGGAAGGGGGGCTGATAACATACAAACAACTTTGTAAAAATAGAATCTATACAGGATAAATTGGGGATAATCTCACAGGGAAAGCACTAAAACTAAGGGCTAAGGAAGGCTTATTATAGAAGGCAGGATTTGAGCCTTGCCTTGAAAGAAGCCAGTGAAACCAAGAGGCAGAGATCAGGAGGGAGGGAGACCATTTCAGAGAGAAAACTCCCAGAGCTGGGAGATGGAGTGTCATGCTCAATAGGTATTTAATACGTAATTGTTGTGATTCTGGAGGGTCAGGGGACTATTAATCAATAAATAAACATTTATTAAGTACCCACTATGTAGCAGGCATTGTGCTAAGTGCTGGGGATACAAAAAGGGGCAAAAAATAGTTCCTTGCCCTTAAAGAGATAATAACCTGGTAGGAAGAAACATGCACAGATATACAAACGAGCAATCTATAAAGGTAAACAGGAGATGATTAACAGATGGAAGGCACTAGAATTAAGAGGAGTTGTGAAGGGTACAGTATCAGAAACTAAACACATAGGAGTATCCTGTCTGAGAAACAGCAAGGGGGCCAATGTCACTAGCTAGCAAATTTAGGGGCTGGGAGCCTGGAGGAGAGGTAAGATAGACAAATACTGGAACGGCAGGAAGGGATCAGGTCACAGAGAGCTTTAAAAACTAAACAGATGAGTTTACATTTGAACTTAGAGGAGAAGGGAAGTCACTGGAGTTGATTGAACAGAAGTATAACATGTTCAGATTTATGTTTTAGGAAAATCAATTTGACTACGGAGTGAAGAATGGCCTAGGCTGAAGAAAGAAGTGAGGCAAAGAGACTTGGCACTGGGCCTTGTATGTAATCGGTGCTTAATAAATGCTTGTTGACTTATTGACCTATTAGCAGGCTTGCAGTTATTTAATTACATTAGCTTGGGCACAAAAACTATTATAGATAGATAACGTAGTAGCTTTTGCTTCACAAATGTTCTCTTTTTTTTCTGCGAATTCTCCTCAATAACAACTTCATGGTATCCATCTATTTTCTTTTAACAAATCAGCAATTTGTACCCAGAATTGTATTCACCATCTTTCAACCTGACAATAGTAATTTGAGTGAGCTTGGACTTGATCAGCCATTAGGCTTCTAACACTCCTTCCATTTCACTAGTCAATTTTTTTTTCCTAAACCAGAGCTTTACTTACCCCCAAAAAATCCAATGAAAAGCAACGCAAATTTCAGAGTTATAAGGATCCTTAGTGGCCACACACGGTCCACCCACCTCATATCTGAGAATCCTCTTGATGACATACTTGACAAGTTGCCATTTCAGTTTTTTTTCTTGCAGAACTTCATTAAGCTAGAACTTGCTACTCTCTGAGACAGCCTGCCCCGATTTTAAATGTATCTTAGAGAAAGAGTGACATGGTGGACAAATAATTAAGAAGAGTTTAATAATAAATAAATAAACAAACAAATAAATGAACGAATAAATAAATAATGAGATAATATTACTAAGTCTAGAATTACATTATAAGATATTATTACAGATGTCTTTCCACACATGAACGTGGAACATGCCTCCAAATCAGAGAGACCCAGGTTCAAACCTGGACCTCTAATACATTCAGGTTATGGGGCCCCAGATTTAAGTCACTTAACTTCTCAGCATTCCAGACATCTCTTTAAGGCTATAAATTGCAGAGAAGTTTCTGAGCTGCATTGATAGACCCCAAGGAACACACCGGTCTCCTTCCCTCACTTCCCAAGTAGAAAAAAAGATTACCAGAAAGTTATCCTTACGTCAGACTTAAATTTTCCCTTTTGTAGCTCCTGCTCTTTGCCCAGAGTTCAGTCCTCTGTAGCCAAGAATAAAAACTTGAATCCCTTTTTAGGTTGATTGCCTTTCAAGTACTAGAAGATGACTGTTATATTCCTTCTAAGTCTTCTCTCCAGCATAAACTCCCCCAATTCCTTCAACTGATCACAAAGCATCAACTCCAAGCTCTTTACTATATTGGTTGCCTTCTTCTGGATAAACCTCTCCCCAGGTTACCATTTCTTTTCCTAAAATTGAACTAAGGAGAATTTTTTGCATGGAAAAGAACCTAATCCTTAGGAAGGCAGATACTAAAATCAAAGAAGCAACAAATAATCATTACAATAATGTTGCCAGAAATTGTCTCATTAATTAATTAATTCATAAACCAAGCATATTTCATAGGGCTATTTTTACACTACATATTTTTACTAATTTACATAAATTGCAGGTTACTAATAGTATCTGAAATTCTTAAAAATTTTTCAGAACTCTAATATGAGCCTAATCATTAGCCTGCAGCCTTTGAATACACATAATAATTTTCCCACAAAACATAGACTTTACGCGTATGAATTAATTAACTTAGGAGTATTTAACACTAATTACCATAGAATGCCAAACAAGTTTGCCTATTGTTTTAGGATGTTTATAATACTTGCATACAATATTTCCTATCATTCCTAAAGACTGACTTCAACTCTCCATTTCTCTACACTTTAGTTAAATATCACCATTACCATCATTTGAATGAAATTTCCTGTGGTTCCATTTCACATGGTAAATTATTCACAGGGTTTTTTTTACACTCAAAGTATGAATTGTAATGACCTGAGAAACAACAGAAATCTGTCAGAATCTATTCTTTCTGACCATAGCTACATCTCTATTTCCGTTTGCAGAAAGACTCTCCAACTTTGTTTTTGCCAGAGGCTAAGGGTGCTGCCTAATTTTAAGCTCAGAATTTTAAGCACTACAGATGTATTGAAATGTCTATTAAGACAAAAGCATTCACATATTTTAGTCCTCTGAATGTATTTGCTGATACTGTTTTGGGTGTTTCCCCAAGTGATAATTATTCCTTTTTTATCATGCAGATAAATTCCAAGCAGAAATCCAGCAAATTATGAAGGCAAAACCAAATTGGATCATTTCGCAATGACTCCTGGAGATCAAAAATACAAAAATGGGACTGTATGGGTACTTTCAAAAAATAGATTTTCTCATTTTAGATAATTGCCTGTGCCAAGCCATCTCTTTCATTTTAAAACAAGCACCACCCAGAAATACAAAAAGGTTTACTGCTAATCTAAGTATAAGAAGTTTAGAGTTGGAGAGAACCTCAGACACCACTAGTCCAATTTAACAGTCGAATACTGTTTAGTATGTGTTAGATAAATTCCAACCATTTCTGGACATTATTCATAATCAAGAAGGTGGCACATAAAATCCACACAGTACTTTCAAAAATTGCCCTGTGTCTCTGTGCTTCCAACTAAACTTTCTTCTCTTCTCATCTGTACATTTTAAAAATGTTTCAATGACCCATTTTTAGTGGGGGCAGGAGGGAGCATCATTGTTGCTAAACTATTCTCTTTCTCCGACCTCTCCCAGTTAAAAAAAATCAAGAGAACTACCTTCTGCCACTGACAATTTGGTTAAAAACTATTTGGGAAGGGACGAAGGAAGGAAAACAAGTTTGGAACAACTATCTGCATGACAGCATCAAGCACATTTAAAACATGCTTTTTAAAAAAAATCAAATAAAATTACAAAGGAAACCAATCGTGTTCAAGTATAATTATCAAGATATTAAAAAAAACAATCATGTTCCCAGACCTCAGGTTAAGAACACAGTTTAAAGAAATGAGGTAGAAGAGAAGGGTTGGGAAGATGTTTTGAGGTATTTGAAGAGCTACCACATAAGAGATTAGACTTGGCTTTGCTTGGCCCCAAAAGATAGTGTCAAGGACTGAGTAGAAGTTACTGATAGGCAAAAGCAGATTTAAGAGAAAACATCATAACAATTAGAGCTATTCAAAAGTGAAACGGGTTGCTTTGTGTAATTAATAGAGGCTTCTCTTTCACTTGAAAGTCTTTTAAAATTTGTATTCTTTTTATCCTGATTTTAAATACCAAAATGAGCATTTCCACAGCAGAACACAAAAGTGGATTGTATATGAAAATCCCCATTTCTATTTGATATTGCTTGATTTTTTTAAGTAAATAATAAATTTCACAGTGCTTTCAAAATTGTCCTGCTTTTCTGTTCTCCCTATTAAACTTCCTTCTCTTCTCATCTGTGCATTTTAAAACTTCTCAACGGCCTTTTTTTTTGTGAGGAATGGAGAGGGAGCACCATTATTGCTAACTTTCTCTCCCTCACTAACAGAGCTTCCCACTCAAAAATCAAGAGAAAGGGGAAAAAAATCTCTTGCAACAAATGAATATAGTTAAGCAAAAGAGATCCCCCTAGTGGCCATATCAAAAAAAAATTGTCTTTATCCACCTTGACTCCATCACCTCTGTCAGAAGGTGGGGATGCTTCAACATAGGCGTTCAGGAGACGTCATTGTTCATGGAAATGATCAGAGTTCTTAACCCTTTCAAAGACTTTTTTTTTCTTTACAGTGTGTCATCCTTGTGTAAATTTTTCTCCTGGCTCTGCTTACTTTATTTGGTGTCAATTAGTTCATCCTACCAAGGATTCTCTGAAACTGTCCCTTTTGTCATCTCTTACAGCGCAATAATATCCCATCATATTCATTTACTGCGATTTGTTCACCCATTCTTCAATTGATGGGAATCTCCTAAGAATCCAGTTGGGTTTTTTTAATCTCCTCTTAGGAAGGTTATTTTACTTGTAACTATACCCTCCTCATCATTATCCTTAATAATCCCATCCCCACTTGTTTCCATGTTGAATTTGATGTTTTTTACACCATACTCTATGTGTTTGTTCAGCCCTTTGTCCATTTCAGAGAAAAGTGAGTTTCTTCTGATATCTACTCTACTTATCCTTTTTTCTCCACATTTGTAAGCTCTTCTCATACACCCTAATTATGAAAAATAGCTAAATCTTCCTCTTTTCAACACTATTATACTTCTTTTGCCCACTCTTCTCTTTCGCCTCTTAAAACATTCAGAACAGAACCAAATGACCCCCAGGAACTCTGTTTTTCTTATTTAGTTTTTTCACTACCCCTTGAAAAAAATAAGGTTCTGGAAAAAAAAAAAAAACTTGCTTTCCCCCCACCCTCCTTTCAGAATATTAGCACCACCTCACCATACAACACCTTCCAATTGCTCAGATAAACCAGAGCCTTAGTATCTGAATTTGGGTTTTGTGCCCAGGTTGTACTCTGTCTCCAGCACTGCTTTTGGGTGAGGGAAATCAGGCCTACTTGGTCTCATTTTGAATTGCTTGAGTTCCTGTGCTGACTTCCACCTTCCAGCGTTAAGGCTCCCTGGATCTTTGAGGTTCAGAATGCTAAATTATCAAGATCCTCTACGATGTCTCAGGTCAGAGTGCTAAAGACCATGGAGCCCCTGAGGTGTGCCACTGGTCACTGCTGCTCCCCGGGACTTTCAAGGTTCCCACTCTGGGTTTCCAACATCCCTGGCATTTTCTCAGGATATAACTACTTTTGCTGCCTTTGGACACAGTCAAACAGGCTAGGCTACACATTTCTCTGACCCATTTGTGGTCACAATGGATGACTACAATTTTCCATGCCTATACTGGGGCTATGTTTGCTTCCTGTCCCATATCCTACTGCCTGTGGGCTACTGGTTGACTCTTTGTGTACATCTGGCATGGAAGCTATTGTACTTGTTCATTGGTTTACTTTATCATTGTTCAATCTGATGCAAATGACAGGTTTTTGCTGGAGTAGATATTGGGATATTGGTCAGTGTGCCTCCTTTAAGGCATATATATTGGCCACCAAATGTCTTCATGTAAAAGTTGAATGAGGACATCTTGGGTTCCTTATGGTAGAGATTCTTATTAAAATGTAGGATGGATTCACTGATTTCTTGGGTCCTCCCAACTTTTGAATCAATGAAAAGGATATTATGAAATTTTGTACAAACTTTTGAGGTCATACTGTGTGTGTTTACTACATTCTATTGTTAACATATGAAGAAGGAAATAAGTTGGAAAGACAAACATAACCATTGCTTTAGAAGTTATATGATATTTCTAAGTATTAGCAGAGTGAAAGTGTAAAAATAAAAGAGAAAATTATCTGTGAGAGCTTTTAATGTTACGTTGCTATGAAGTAGTAGACCTGTGTATAAGTCCTAAGAAACTTTTGACTGTAATAAAAACTTTCTATTGAGCTAAAGATTGTATTTTAATTAAACCTGGGAGATCAAACTCTTTCCAAGTCAACAACCATTTATTAAGTGCCTACTCTGTGCAAGGCACTTTGTTAAGCAATGGGGATACAGTATAAAAGGGGGGAAAATTTGGACAGACAATATGCAAACAACTATGTACAGATAAAGTAAATAAAGGATAAATTGGTGATAATCTCAAAGGAAAGGAATATACATTAAAATGAACTGGGAAAGAATTATTACAGAAAGTAAGCTTTTAGTTTTAAACCAGTGTTAAATTAAGTAGAGATTGTGTGATATTTTTAGGTTTCTAGATATTTATATTTCTTTAAATCTTGCTCCAAATTGTGTGGCATTCTATTTATAAGTTGTTCAAAATTAATTTAATTTTTAGTATGATTTTAATAGAAACCATATAGCTACCTAGAAAAACACACTCTCATAATCCTCTCCCTGATGGAAAATCTAGTTTTTGGCATATAGTCAGAGCCAGGGAAGGTATTCCAGTGACAGTTACCTGAATTGCAGCTTTAGGACCTAGAAGAAAAGAAGGGCTAACCTTCCTAGCCTAAACTTACAAACTGAGGCAAAAGCCACATCCACCAAAGTCATGGAAACAATTTATTAAATAAAGGAGCACTGAATGCAATATAGACAGTCTGCCTGATGTCCCATTCATCTAAGGGAAAGAAAGAAGCAAAGATTGGCTCCTGGCAGTTAAGAAAGTAATTCAATTTACTGTTCTATAAAACTTCTAGCATTTCCCATAAGAATTTAAGCCAAGGGACCAATTAATACTAATTGCAATGATTTTTTTTTTTTTTTTGCTGCAATCAGCTTTGGACTATACAATAAGAGGGAACTTGTAATGCCAAATGTGAAACTAGCAAAAATGCATAAGATGAATTCAAGCTACTCACAAAGTTCACAAGTCATTTTTTGCCAAACTAGTTTCAGGTGCCAAAATAGAAAGATTCAATATTCCCTAATAATGTCAAGAAATGTCAAGGAAAAAAATTTAATCTATTTACAAGAGATTTCATATTGAAATATTAGAGTTCTTTAGTGGCAGGCACCAAATAATTGTAAAGCATATTAGTGATATCAATTATTTACATGATAAAAGTAAAAGAAATACAACAGCTTTGACTTCTTTTCTCTTTGTGTATCTTAGCAATTCAATACTTAAGTTATTAAGCGACACTAAAGTTTTACCAAATAGCAAAAGTTAAATGATTTCTGCTTGAGTATCGCCTTGTATTTTGTAGTCCCCTATACCTGCCTATAAGAATATCGGTTCCTTGAAGGCAGGGATTCTTTGTTTTGCCCTTGTATCCCTCCAGCTTAGGACACTGTCTTGAAAGTAATGCTTAATAAAGACTCATTGACTGGATTGGCATAAACTATTTAGAAGCAACAGGCTTCGAGTAACCAAATGAGCAGAGAAGTAGACCCACTACTTGTTTTATTCTCACAAGCACAGAGGTGACTTACTCCTTATGGGGGAAAGGGACAATAGTGAATTATTTGGGTTCATTAAAACTTCATTGTCAAATAGTGCATCAAGACTATGTATAGCTATCATTCATCAGAACCCAGAAGCTTGTGACTAAAGCAGCCTCATATAATAGAACTTGTGTGTAATGCTTGGTTGATTGCTTTTGATCTAAAGCTGAAATAACAAGTTTCATCTATAATGTCATTATCGACCACCACAGACTTCAGTTGCCCGATGGGGTGAAAGGAAATCATTGCTAAGTATCCTAATGGCTTCTGTGAAAAGCCCAGTTGTTAAATTTATGGTACAGTGAGATAAAAAGGGCTCCTTAGCAACAGAAGTAACATTGAGGTCAGGTTTTCATTTTTGTTGTTATCTATAACCACCATCAGTGTCACCCTGTTGCCTCTAGGACAAAATTCAAAGTCCTCAGCTTGGCACTTAGAGTGCTTCACAAGTTTAACCTACCTTTCTGGGCTTATATCACGTTATTCCCCTTCAAGTTACTCTCCCTTCCATTCCAGCCAAACTGGCTTACTCACTGTGCCCTGAACTCAGCGGTGCACCACCTCCTGCCTACAGGAATCTGTAGAGACTATCTGTTCCCATGCGTCTGTACTCATGTGTCTGTACACTCCTTCTTATTCTCTGCCTCTTAGAATCGTTGGCTTCCTTCTCAGCTCACGCGCTGCCTCCTATAGGAAGTCTCTTCTGATCGCCCAGTGGCGATATCTCCTTCCCACCTCAAAAAATTATGTATATACTTTTCTATTTACATGCTAAATCTTCCATTTGAATGCAAGTACTTGCAGACCAGGGCTTTCCGCTTTTTCCTTCTTCATTTTGTCTTTGATTTCTAGTATTTAACATGAAATCTTGATCCTAGTATGTTCTAAATTGGATTTAGGCAGTGTTTGTGACACTAAAGGATCCTGATATTACTACTAGATTTTTTTCGTTGTTTACAGAAATGGTCACATATGTTTTCTTTCTCCTCTTACAATAGATTCCTGTATTTTGATGAGGAAGCATAATAACAAAATGTCAAGAAACTCATGGTGGTCTTCAGAAAGGAAAAGAGGAAGTCTAAATCATTTGGATGAATTAATTCTTTACTCTCTACAATTCCAAAAGCTTAGAGAGTTAAGGGAGGTCAAACATACATAGCCACAACCTAAATTCATTTCTTTAGTGAAAAATAGACTTATTCTGTTACAATCCAATGGTAACATGAAACCCTTCTATTCACAAAAAAAAAAAAAAGATTTTAGTTTCATGATACAAGTAACCTGTAGAATATTGACAACAAAGAGATGGTTAGAGGTAATAAATCACCAGATGGATAATTTATGATCTGATGGAAAAGGGGTAAGTATATTAGTCATGAAATGAGAGTGAAGAGTAATTGAAATTCCACCTACTTCATTGTTATATCATAAGGTGATAATAGTAATAACATTTATATTGTTCCTGCTATGTGCTCAGGCACAGTGCCAAAGCTTTACAAATATCTCACGCAATCCTCACAACAACCCTGGGAGGTAGTTACTATTATTATTATCCTCGTTTTATAGATAAGGAAACTAAGATTAGGTGATTTGCCTAGGGTCACACAGCAAGTAAATGTCTGAGACTGGATTTGAACTCACATCTTCTTGACTCCAGATTGGCATTTTATCTACTGCACCACATAACTTTCCTTATGTAGAAATGGATCCCATATAGAACATTTAGGTGCATGCAATCTACAACACTGAAGCAAGTAACACCATTAATGAGACTCATTGAAGTGGTGGAGTTTTGGTGTATTTATATTGCAAGGACCCCTTTCAGCAATCCCTAACTTGGATATAGTAGGTCACATTGGCTAGAAGATAAGATGGTTATTTCCTAAAATTCCTAAATATTCCTAAATACAACCTCAAAATAGCGATGATTAGTTCCATGCAACCTTTTTTTTTTTCTTTAAAGAGCTTCTTTCTGGAGACAGTTCTAATTAGTCATTAGTATTGTCACAATTTGACTCAGACTGTGTAAATTAGTGTTTACTGATTATGCTCAAAACACATGTACTTAGGTAAACAAAAGAGGTTTTAAGGCAAGGATTTCTTTAAAAAACCTCCCCTTACTATCTTTAATATTCCTTTAATAGATGAAATTAGGAGCAAGAAATGTATATATAGTGGAAAAGTAATCAAATAATCCTTGGAGTGGCTTGTGTAAAATGGGCATATTTTTTAGTTTGTTTTCTCACTGCCAAAGCTAACTATAGATCAACCTACTATCCCTAAAGATTCTTAATCTAAAACAAGTAAAAATTATATTATTCAAGAGAGATTCAGAAAACTAAAACTTCCTACAAAAGTCTTATAGAATCCAGGAAAATAAGGCATAATTTTTGCTGTACTATGTGACCTTTTCTGTTTAGAAAGCTCTAATTATCAGGAGTAAAGAAACCAGAAAATACTTAGTACAGGCCCAATGTAAATAGGGGAAATGGATTAGAAATAGGATAGAGATAGGATTAGAAATCCTGCCCTGCTTATATTTGTTATTTTTTGAAATCCCTTGAAGTGGAAATTTATGTTTTGGTGTTGAGTTTCATTTTGGAGGATCTTCAGATGTTGAACAATTACTTTGTCCTTAATTCTTCTTTTCTTTTAGGATCCATGCATTGTGTTTTTACAGAACATCTGAAAGGGTAATATAAATCTACTACTTCCAGAAGTGCCTGAGCAGGCTTAGGTTATACTCCATATAGAAAGCTAAGAATAAGGACATCCAAATTTTAACTGATTTTTATAAAATTGGCTGTTGTAGTTCATGACTTACCCACCTGGAGAATTTTTCTAAAACTTTGTAACCTAGTCTCCCAGTCCATTTGTATAAGATTCTCTTCTCTGGCAGAAATCGATTACTCAATACTCCAGGGATTGCGTAAGGGGCAGAGTTTGTGAGCGCTTGAGAGGAGGAGAGACCCTAGTCTTCCAGCTTCTAACAATAAGTATTATTACTCACAATTATTAACAATAAATTATAATTGATATTTATTAATAACTTAGTTATTATAATGTATATTGTATTAAGGGTTGGAATGTTGTTGTTGGTGTTCAGTTATGTTCAATTGACCCTTCAGGACCCCATTTAAGGTTTTCTTGGCAAGATGCTAGAAGTGGTTTGCCATTTCTTTCTCCAATTCATTTTACAGATGAGGAACGAAGGCAGACAGGGTTAAGTGACTTACTCAGAGTCACATACCTAATAAGTGTCTGAGGCCAGATTTAAACTCAGGAAGATGAGTTTTCCTGATTCTAGGCCCAGTGTTCTGCCCACTATACCACCTTGATGCCCCTAAGATTTGGAAAGGACTTTACAAATATCATCTCATTTTATCTTCACAAGCAACCCTGAGTGTTAGATGCTATTACTGCCTAGTTTACAGATAAGGAAACTGAGGCAGACAGAGGTTACGTGACTTTCCCAGGGTCACACAACTAGTGTTTAAGGCTGGATTTCAATTCAGATTTTTCTTACACCAGTCTCAGCATTCGTTTGACTGTATTACCTCAAGACACACAGTTCTAGATTCTTTTCAGAGAAAGGTTCCTGGAGGGAGAAAAAGACCCTGGGAAGAAGCTGACATGTAAAGCATTCAGCACCCCAATCATGTTGGCTTCTTTCTAAGGTCTTTCTCCCTTCGGGGACCTGAAGAAAATCTAGAACCTCATGTGTTCTCTCTCAAAGCTGGAAATCCAGAAGACCAGGATTTTTCTTCTTCAAGCTCTTGCAAACTCCCCACCTCTTTCAGGCACATTAAGTAATCAATCTCTACCAATGAGGAGACTGAGGAGAATGGGCTTCAAGCCTGGTGTTACAGATATGTAACAATTAAGTATGCAGTGGAGGTGGGACATAAACCCAGGTCTTCTTGGCTTTGAGGCCTGATCTCTATCTGTTATATCACACCACCTTTCAAAGGAATAGAGCATTCAACTATCAAATAAGAAACTAGAGAAATAAACTATGCAACACCACACATCCCCACCCTCTTTTTCTTGATCCTGAATTGATGTGGTTTAGAAGCCTGTGCAGACAGCAGATGTCTTCTGGGAGCATTTTTGAGTTCCGTGCCTGTGGAGGGGCCCATATATTCACTATCTTCATCAGAGCACCAATCGTTACTAAAACAATACCATGACCCTGGGATATAGAAAGGTCATTGATGAAAGTTGCAGCATTATCCACAATCAACCAAGGGCCAGGAAAAACTTCAGGAGACCCTCAATCCTTGATGTGGGCACACACCATCTATTTGATTACGTGACAAAAAACTTGTCATAGACCCAGGGCCACTGATGGAACATGGAGTCTTACACTGTAATAGCTGGTAACTAAATATGAAATCATGCCAACATGACTTGATTTCAGTCACCCCAATTGGAACGGGAGCGAAGATGCCAACCATGGAAGAATCATCAAGCAATTGATTTCCAGTAATATTCTTATGGCACAGACACATATGTAGCTGTCTTAGACTTGCCTTTTCTGAGCCTTCCCAAGGAAATAAGGACAAAGGAGATAAATGTCTTTGGGCTGCAGAAAGTTATTTCCATGCTTCCTCCTCAAGATGGAACAAGTTCATTATATATGCCAGGGAAGATTATGGATTGCTATAACATATCTAGGCTGAAGACTGAAGGTATGCTTCTTTATGTCCCTACTTCCCTTTCTTCCTTCTGTTATATTGTGAGGGTAGTACTTTCTAAGACGGTATGAACCTTGTGTCTTCCACCCAGGTCATGGGGACACTCATCCTTGTTCTTCAGAGTTTGAACTTTGACAAACTTCAAAAGTTTGTTTGCTCGTTTATGTTTAAACATTTTTTGGCCTCTTAAGCTGGCAAATGTAATAAGATTGCTAATTATCACATTAATCAGTCGTATATTGCGCTGAAAACAGATGACTGGGAGTGCCCTAGGTGCGATTAAGATTTAAAGCTGTCACATTTTGCCAGAAAACAACCTCTGGCTGGCGGTTTAGAGCTAAAGAAGAGAGTTGTTGATTAAACTTACAATTTCATGGAACAGAGAATACTTTAACTGGAATTTTCTAGCAAATAAGTTGGCAGCCATCCACATTAATAGTGAGGTGGGTATCCCATTCCCTTCTAGCACCATTTTAGCAGAAAGCCATTCCTTCTAAGAGAGAAGAGCCAATTTTGCTAGGGAGAAAATCACATGAAAAGCGGAGAAGCAGCTCAGCCAAAACAAGATAAAGATGACTAAGAGTGACTGTCACCTGCCTCCCTGCTTACTAGTTCAGCATGCAAGCACTGCTATTATTTGTATTTTCTCAATCTGGTTTTTAAAGGAGATCACTCTTGTGAGGCTGCTGAAATAATGTCTCTCATCAGTCTTATTGTTAATGGGTACTTAGATCATACATTTCTATTTAACTTACCACAAGTTTTGGTCTTTTTTTCTCTAACTAGGTTGTAAAGACCTTGAAAGGGCCCCTATCTAGACATCCAGAACAGTATCTAGGGTGCTGTGGGCACTCAATTAATATTCATTTTTTTTGGAAATGTAATGGGTCTCATGGAAATGGAAATAAACTTGTTCACTAGTATGGCACATGCAGCATTCGTTTATTAAATATTCAGAATATATTCTAAAGCTCTTGCCCTACCTTTAGAAAGCCAGAGGAATTTTACATCTCATTAATTCAAATATAAATAATCCCTTTAAACATTCTAATTACTTTTCCAAATTGCCAGTGGACAACCATTTGACATCAGCTACAAACTATGAAGACTACACACACATAAACAGACTTTAAAGCTGTGTAATCAAATAAAACTTAAAACCACATTAATCTGACACATATTGAAAGGCTTTTGTATTTTGTAGTGGGCATAAAAGGTAAGCTATTCATATAAATGAATGTAATTAGCATTACTTTTACACAGTCAAATAAATCATTTCTGAAGTAAATTGGAAGAAAGAGAAGTACAGGGGAGCAAAGGGAAAAGGAAGTCTCTTTCTTCCGCCAGATGGAGAATTCCAGAGGAAGCAAACAATCTTTTGATTTTCCTTTCTCAATCAGTTTCCTGTCTAGACTTCAGGGGTAGGGAACCTGCGGCTTCGAGGCCACACATGGCCCTCTAGGCTGCAGTTTCCCCAAGCCTGGTCTAGAACATGAGCTTAACACCTCTAAAATTTAATCTTAGAGAAGCAGGCCACCCTACTTCAGGCCAGGCTGGACCCAGGACTTTAAAAAATTGATCATATTCCAGCTGTGAGGGCAAGTGAACAAAGACAATATAGGATGTATTATGTAATATGAGGCATACAGCTCTGCGGGGCAATTCCTATTCCTTTTTTATTATGTACTAAAAAAAAATAAAAACACACTAAATGGAGATGTACAAAGCAAGAACACCCTTTATCTGGTCACCCAGTGAAACTTAAACTATTCACAATCTTCAAAGTTTATTTAGTTTCAGTTTCCTTTATCTGAAGGCTCATCACTTTTTCATGAATTAAACACCCAAAGATTATGGGAAATTCATGACCCATCCAGTTTGCTTTGTCCTGAGTAATTTAAGAGTAGAAAGATTTCTGTTTGTATAGAATAGTTTATTTATTCATCAAACATTTATTAAGTGTCTACTGGATGCAGAGAATCCTCATAGTTGCTCAGCTAAATACAAAGGTCTCTGCCTCCATGCAGCCTAAAATATTCACACCATTCATAAAATGTCATATTCTTTGGAAGTCTTCCTTAGTATCCAAGAAATTGTCATGACTATGACATATAAAAACACATAGAAACATATAAGAATGAATTGAAGATGTCTTCAAAATTAAATGACTGAAGATGTAGGGTGTGTGTGTTGGGGTTAAGGGATAGAGTATGAGAATGGAATTAAGGTGTATCTTAATTAGGGGCAGTAGATAGAGTGTCAGGCCTAGAGTCAAGAAGACATGAGTTCAAATCTGGCCTCAGACACTAGCTGTGTGACCCTGGGCAGGTCACTTAATGCTGTCTGCCTCAGTTTCCTCACCTGTAAAATGAGCTGGAGAAGGAAATGGCAAACCAATCCAGCACCTCTGCCAAGAAAATCTCAAATAGGGTCACAAAGAGTCGGACATGACTGAAACAACTGACCCACAACAACAAAATATCTTAACTAAACCTGGAAACCACCAGTATTACTGAAATACTCTGGTTCTGACCCTTACCTGCTGTGTCATCTTGGAAAGTCCCTTAACCTCTCTAAGCCTCAGTCTCTTCACCTGTAAAATAAAGATAACAAAACCTGCAGCATCTATCACCCAGAGATGTGAGAATCAAGTGTGATAATGGCATGAAATGCGTTGTAAACTGAAAACTCTTATACAAATGTTATTATTGTTAAAGATGCCTTTCCTGGTCCTCCTTGATGTTAATGGCTTCTCTGTAAGACCACTTCCAATTTATCCTGTATATATCTTATGTGTACGCAGTTGTTTGCATGTTATATCTCCCTTAGACTGTGAGCTCCTTGAGGGCAGGGACTGTTTTTACCTTTGAATCTATAAATACTTGTTAACTTGTCTATTACTACCACCATTGTTATACTGTGTTCCCAATGGATCTAGTATGAATAAGCTTCTTCAGAGCCAAACTCAACTATCCCTAGCTTCTATAAATCCCTTCGTATGTGACTAGGGTTATGTTATGAGAAATCTGTCTATTCCCTGAGTTAATACTCTCCAAGTTCTTTAAGGCCCAGCTGCCCATCTGAGTTAATCTTTCTTTCAAATCAGACTCAGTCTCCAAATCCTTTGAGCATCTCTTCCCTCCTTCCTTGGCTATTCCCAAACCCTATGAACTTAATTTCCCTCTTGTTCTCCTCCTTTCTCTCTAGGTAGCTCACTCCAATATCCTTAATGCCCTTTTCCCTTTATTCCCCAATTCAAAGACTAACACATAAAATCAATCAAGTGAACAATATTTATGGAGTCTCTATTCCATACAACACTGCATCTCTGACTTCAAAGATCTTCTCTTCACCGCCTCCCCAAACCATTTCTCCACGTATCCCACCACAGGCAATGTCACAGGAATATGTTCTGGAGAAGGATGTCCTCCATGGCTTTCTCTTCCTTGGTGGACCCTGTATCAGGGTTCTGGCCCATCTAGATTTATGTGCTCCAGTATGAGTGGCCATTTACAGTCTCCCACTGACCAGAAGTTGAATAGGCAGTGAAGTAGGGAAATTTTGTCATACCACAAGCAGGATACAGCTCATATCCTGTTACCTTAGCAACAAGACATTGGAAAAGCCAGGGTTACCCACATATCCTGTTGTCCTGGCAACAGGTCACACAAGGGCATGGGAAACCCTTGCTCCCTGACTTCTGGACCTCTTGGTTGTTAGCACAAGAGAATGCTAATTCTTATTGCCAGCAACTACAGCACCTTACACCTGAACTACTGCGCTTTCAGATGGACTCTGACTTTGTGGGAAAGGACAGGAAAGGGGAAAGATACAAGCAGTTACACATCCTGGGGTTCCTGTTGATATCTGCATCAATGAAACTTCAAGAAGTTCTCCTACGAAGACCATAGCTGAAAGATCAGTGATTTTTAACATATGGCCTTATATTTTTAGCTCCAACTTGTAAACACTCGAATATTAAACATTTACTTCTTTGTTCCTTTACTGAGTTTAGGTCCACATTTATTTTCTACAACTCTGAAAAAAATGTTTTCCCCTTATTAACTTTGTCCTCAGGTTAAATACTTTAATGCACTGATTATCTTCTTGAACCTCCAAATCCTTCCATCTCTTGGCACCTCACCCCCACCAGATCCTCTACTTGCCTCTTTCTGATAAGTCTTCTCTTCATTGTCTCCTTAAATTTAATTTTCCATAGCTTCAAAACAGCTATTTGGAGTGAATGATGTCATTATGATGTCAATTTCATTGGTTGTATAACTGGATATGGATAACAAGGGAATTTTTCTGCTAGGACTACCTCAGCTCAGTAGGCCAGATAAATAACCAAGGGAACAGATGGCTGGAGTTAGTCTGTTGGGGATAAGAGAACAATGTCCAGAAACTGATAATGGTATGTGTGGAGTCACAATAGACATGAGGCACCAATGAAAGTGCAATGAGGTCCAGTCTTCCTCTACTAAAAAATCTCATTCAAATGTCTTCTAAGGTGGCCTGAGGAGATTATTGTACTGTGCAACTTTACTTAAAGATTATAAAAATCTGAGTGTTTAAAATATATTTTAAAAGCTTAAAATTTAAGAGTCTAATCCCATTATAGTACTTTCAATCAAGAACATTACTAGTATGCTAATTAAACATTGTTAGAAGGGAACAAGAAAAAAATCTCATGCACTTGGACAAGCTGATTTTAGCTGATAATTATGGATCTTGGATTGGGGGAAGAAGACTATAATTTACTTGTTAAGTTACTCAGTGACATCACACCAAGTTTTCTTTCCCTTCCAGTTAGCAAACAGAAGGAGAGCAAGCCCCTAAAAACTGTAGGGACAAAAAGATACTTTTATTACTCATAAAAGTAATTTATATAGGTAGAGTAATTTAAAGTTTGAGAAGGACTTTACATATATTATCAATGTCAATCAAGTACCTACTATGCACCCAGCTCTGTGCTAGCTGGTAGAGATACAAAGACAGACAGAGACAGAGAGAGAGATACTGCCCTCAAGGAGCTTATGTTCTATCTGGGAAAACAACATGGACATATATAAGTATACACAAAATATACACAATGCAAAAGCTAGGTCATTTCAGAGAGCGGTTAGGGAATGAGAAGGGAAAACTTCATATAGGAAGTAGCACTGGAGCTGATCTTTGCAAGAAGCTGGACATTCTAAGAGGCAGAGATAAGGATGGAGGATATTCGAGGTATGGGGACAATGGGGACAATGATATATTGAGTATGAGGAACAGCAAGAAGTCCAGTTTAGCTGGAACATAGAGAATGTAAAAGGGAGTTTATAATAAACCTGGAAAGATAGGCTGGAGCCTATGTGTGAAGGGCTTTAAATACCCAAGGGAGCATTTTGTATTTGGTCCTAGAAGCAACAGGATCCATTCAATATTGAATCAGCGAGTGACCTGGTCTGATCCATGCCTTAGGAATATCACTTTGGCAGCTGTTGGAGGATGGATTGCAGGATTTCTTAAACTTTATCCACTCACAATGCCTTTTTGCATTTCAGCAGAGTTCATTGGTGTTGCATGTGCAGTGCAAAGTACACATGCTTTGTGTCCAGAACCAAGGCTGCAGTGAAGTTGTTTGATGCGACACAGGCAAATAGTAACAGAAACACCTCAGATTCATTATGTGTTTGATTTTTAATTAAATTTTGGTTGTTGCATGTTCAGAAACCTTTTACTGTTGACAAATTTTTCAAGACCCCAAGTGGGGTCACAACCCACAGTTTAAGAAGCATTGGATCACTAGAGAGAAGAGAGACTAGAAGCATTTGACCTCATTAAACCCTCACAACAACCCATGAAGTGGGTACCATTATTATCTTCATTTCACCAATGGGGATGTAGAGCTTCAGAGAGTTGTCAGTTTTCTAGGATCACACAGATAGTACCAAAAATAATTATTTAAACAAATTAATAATAGGAAAGCAGCATAAGACTTGCAAAATATTATAACTGCCATTTATTCAGCATTTTGAAGTTTGTAAAACACTTTACATATCTTACCTCATTTGAGCCTCAACAGCTGATACTTTGATA
>CM053622.1:620809592-620837498 GCA_028646595.1 Phalanger gymnotis | reverse complement strand
TGATAAGAATATAATCCAATTTGACCGGAATTGGTAGGCAGTTTTTAGAGATTAGATCTCAACCTTTCTTTCTCTTTCTTCCTCCCAAGTAGTTATGAGAGAAATCATCTCCTATTTTTATCCTTCCTTTTCCTTCTCTGATGGCCTGAAAGTGAAAGTCTTTTGTCACTTTTGTTCTTGCCCTCCTATTTGGCTATGAGTAGGACCACATGTGGCCTTTCTCGCTGTCTTGATCTGCTCTTTAAACTGAGTGAGTCAAGGAGCAAAGACTTGGCATTATAGGGTTTTTTCTCTCTCTTCTCTATCTCACTAGTTGAAATTAGAAAGTCCATATGGTTTCATTTGGAGGCACACAGGCTCTAATGGGCCAAGGAAGGGCACTTATCTCTAATAATTGTGCCTTTATATGTATAAAGTCATTGAATTTTGATTTTACTATACAGGAGTCATTTTTCATATAGTGACATTTTTATTACTAATTTTTCCTCTACTCTATATACTGATTATCCCCATTAATATTTCTCTCTATATACAACATTGTGTACTTATGGTGTGGGTTCAGATTTGAAGATGTGCTGTGACCAAGACCGCAGAAGCACTGATCCCCAACAGATTTTGGAAGTGTATCAGACTCAACAACTGATAGAAGTTGGAGGTAACTTCTTGCAGATTGTATAACCCTGTTCTACAATGGGTCTTCCTTAAATATATTACCCTGTACTTGTCTGTACTTAAACTTGTATACAATGTGGTACAATAGAAGTGTTACAGAATCAGGAGGAGCCCTTGGTTCAGGTCCCATCTCTGATACTCACTAGATGGGACCCTTTACTTCTGGGTCTTACTTTCCTAATTTGTAAAATGTGGCTTTGTGGACCAGATAACCTCTGAATTCCTTGCCATCTATGGTTGATGATGTTAAATGATCCCTAAAAGACCCCTCTCCCCATATTAATTCTATGAAACTGAATATTTAGACATCCAAACCGTGGTAGAAATGTCGAAACTATAAACTCAACTGTCTTACAAGTTAAACACTGGGACCTTCAGTATAGAATGATGGATTTAAATTACTGCTGTTAGTAACATTACCACATTTAGCAAATGGATATAGATTGTAAGCCATTCTATTACCTATAAAATAACACTTCACAAAAATTGAGACATAATTTAAGGCTGTGGCAATGCTCATAAACAGATTTGGCTATTTCACCTATTTTATTTTACTGACTTTGTTAACCAAAGAGTCAAATCAGTGCTTCTATATAAACAGACTAAAAACCCATGTAACACAATTCAAAGGGAAAAAATGGTCTAAGCATTATGCAGTGGTTAATCTGTGATCCAGGTTCGGATGGAGTTGGCTATACCAAAAAAATGCAAGTTTTTAAGACCTCGAGGATCTCTCCACTGGTCATGTACTTTGCTGTCCCTACCCTTGTAAGCCAGAAACCTAGTGTCTTGCTAAATCCTCCTTCCTTTTGTCCCCTTCATTGCTTATTTTGCCTTGGCAATCAATCAGATGTAGAACTTTGTTCATCCTGACTTTGAACAAGCAATTGGATTCCAGCCTTCGTTCCTGTATTTCACTCCAGATTCTGAACATTTGTTTCTAACTGCAGCCTTCTAACTTTGTTCCAGTTGCTTAATAGTTTGGTTTTTGGTATTTTTGACCCAAAGCTGAATCCGGACCCCAATTAGCCCAATTATAGTGACTCAGTAAAATGGATCTTAGCTTCTCTCCATTCTACACCCCGCAACTTGTCTGAAGCCTAGAGGCACTGTTTCTCAGTAACTAAACGATTTCTAATTTCACACTGCTCTTTTCTATAATGGAGCTAACTTCAATTATGTCATGGACTATTATACAGTTTCAGATTATTCAGGCCCCCTGTTTTTTTTCTCCTCCACCTTCCACTTTGCTCAGTTTTTGCTGTTCCAGTAATGACGATCCTATGTATCAATAAGCAAAAGAAAGAAAAGAAAAAATAAAAAGAAGCTGAATTCAAGAGCATAGCTTTAGAGCTAGAAGTGATCTCTGAAGTCACAGCCTAATTCCTTAATTTTACAAATGAGGAAAGTGAGACTCAGAGTCACAAGGTAACAAGTAGCAAATTTGAATCCATATCTGACACTAAATCCAGTACTCTTTCTACTGTACCCAAGTTCTTAGTCTCCATATTTCCTCTACCAATTTCCCTTGCAGGATAACCCTCCCCTCTCCTTTTCAGCTTCCTTTTTTTGTGCTGTTTTCCACCATTAGAATGTAACCTCCTTGAGGGCAGGGACTGTCTTTCTTTATATTTATATTTGTTGTCCCAGTGCTTGGTACATAGTAAGTGCTTAATAAATTTGAGCTAACACACTCATTAATTATTTTTCTCTTCCATACCTGACCATCTGGACCCAGAAGAAATGACAAAAAGAACTCTTCTGTCTCTCTACATGTAGAATAACCTTCATGCTTTCTATTAGCTGTACTATTTGTGAAACAATTCTCACAAGTTCTATTTCTACATTTGCTGAAAGTGTGAGAAAATTTAAAGTCCTACCAACCAGTGGCTCTCTGCCACTGTCCTGCCAATTATTTAAAATTTTGAACAATCAAATCTGAAAATTTTTCCTGTTCCTGGGAGATCTGATGAGGTTATTTGGATTTTTTCTTTTGTTTTTCCTATTTTATTTTCAAAACAGTAATCTCATCTTGTTTTGAATAGAATTCTTATCAGATTATTGCTTGCTAGAAATATTTTCATATTGTGAAATTAAGACCTAAAACAGTGACATTTTTAGGAACCACACCCAGGCTCACTACCACCCCCACACACTAAAATTTAGATATTTTAATTTCTAAAAATTAAGACAAAATCATTATCTATAGAATATACAAACTTTATAAACTATTGACTTGAATTTTAGTAAACTTTATAGAGTCTCTGAAGAAAGCATGACAAAAGTTATTATTCTGTATTAGAGAGCAGCACAATCCAGTCTCTAAAGAAATTTCAGAACCAGATTTGTTTTTTTTTAATTCTCAGTCACCTTGGCACAATAAGTTAAACAGTACTCTTTTCTTTCAAAAATAATCTTTATTTTGTACTGATATCTTCTGTTTTTATATCGCCTTCATTTCTAAATATATCTCTTCTACTTCCCTTCCTCTGAGTGCCATCTTTTCCAACAAAAAATAAAGGAGGGGAAAAATGAAGATCAGCAAAACTGGCCAATAAATCTACTTAGCCTGGTAGTATATACAATTCTCCAAATCTATAGTTCCCCACCTCTGCAAAGAAGGGATGGAAAGGAATCTTAAGAAACATTCTACTCAGAATAAATGATTTCCAATTAATAGCCAGAGACCACACACTATTTCTGTAGTGAAATTGACAAAAAAAAAGATGAAGTTACAACTATTTTACAATATTTCCACCCACTGGGATTTAAAAAAAGATGGTGAAACATCTTTTTAAAAATGATCAGACAGCTACAAATGAAGATAAAAGGACTTGAATGAGAACAAAAATACCAAAAATTGGGGAATAGAGTGGATAAAGTGAATGGAATCAAGAGTAGAAGCTTATATCTGAATGAAATGGGGATGTGAGCTAAAGGAGACTAAATTCATTCTCAAAATGGAGTACCAGTGGCTTATTTATAAAACTATCATATTCGTTTTTTCTCATCAATCTATTTGAGTTACTTTTAAACTCTTGCACCTATAAAAGCACACACATATCCTTTTTATTTCTTGTCCTACTTTTCTATTTTGGCCTTTAGATTTATGAAATCTTGAAGTCAATGATTTTTATTTCAAGGGGTTTTACACTTACATACATTTTTAAAAGTCAGAGAAAATGTGCAGCCTCTCAGCAGGGAAAGGCTACTGAGTGTGGGATCAGATCTGGTATGAAAAGTCCAGCTCTATCACTTCTTAGCTACGTGATTTTGATTTTGAGTCTGATTCTCTGATTTTGTGTCTGATTCTCTAATTGTGAAAACTGATTCTCAATTTTCTTGTCTGTAAAATAGGTTAATACTCAAAGGTGTGATGTGAAACTCAAATGAGGTAATGATGTAAAGTGTTCTAGAGAATCCTAAGAACCATCTTCGTGGTTCATACCATAGTTCATCTAATCCAAACCCCGTATTTTGTTTATAAGAAATCTGACTGAAAAAAGTAAAATTATTTTATCCAAGGTAACACAGCTATTAAGTAGCAGAATCAGAATTCACAGCCAGGTCTTCTAATTTCATAGCCTTTCTACCATGCTTCTTTAAGCCCTGCTTAAATGTAAATTTATGTTCAATAAAGAAAACCACTTATTGAGGATCATGGCTCCTCATCTTTGCCAAAAGAAAAAAATTAATAATAGTTAGTAATTTATTTTATTTACCATTTCTTTAAAAAATTTGCTCCAAAGGTAAAAAAGTTTTTTGTGCACATCACCCAAAGTCTCTAATAAGTTTCATTAAAAGATAATCCTACAGTTAAGATCTCTTCTGAAGGTATATTCATGGTCCTTCAGTTCATTTCAATTTGCTAACAGGAATGGAAAAGCAGATATTTCACTTTCATATCACAACCTCATTTTTTGTTTGAATTGGGTCTTAAGGACAAAAATGAACTTCAAAATGATGCTTGCTGACCAGGAATAAGGGAATACATCTTTATTAAGTGCCTACTGTGTGCCAGGTACTGCGTTAAGTGCTTTGCAAATATTATCTCATTCGATCCTCATAACCTTGGCAGGTAGGTGCTATTACTATCCCCATTTTATAGATGAAGAAACTGAGGCAGACAGAAGTTAAGTGATTTGCCCATGGTCACATAACTAGGAAGCGTCTGTGTTTGGATTTGAATTGAGGTGTTCCTGACTCCAGGCCCAGACCTCTATCCACTATCCCACCTAGCTGCCCCTAGGCAGGATCACTTAGGAAAACTTTGGCAAAAATAGATCACTCTAACAATCTGGATAGCTTTAAGAAGTAGCTATTCAAAAATGTAATGGGTTCTTTTAGAGGTAGTGGACTCTACTCTTCTCCCCCACCACTCCACACCACCCCACTCCCAGCATTAAAGATTTTTAACATAAGACTAGAAAACCACTTGTTAATATCTACGTAGTATTATAGCAGGAATTGTTTTACATTTATGGTTCGAACTGGATGGCCAATTGTGAAATTCTGTGAATCTGAGATTTGCTCTTCAGTTGTTTTCAGTCGTGCCCCACTCTTCATGACTCCATTTGGGGTTTTCTTGGCAAAAATACTGGAATGGTTTGCCATTTTCTTCTCCAGCTCATTTTACAGCTGAGGTACTTGAGGCAGCCAGGGATAAGTGGCTTGCATGGGGTCACACAGCCAGAAAGTGTCTGAGGCTGCATTAGGACTCAGGAAGAGGAGTCCAGGCCTGACACTCTATACACTGTGCCACCTAGCTACCCAATCAGGGGCAGTCTTTACTAAATAAACTGATGATATTTGTAAAATGACATGAAAAGAGAGAGAAAAGTGTACTAGGAGGCAGCTAGGGAATGCAGTGGTTAAATAGTGCCAGGCTTGGAGTCAGGAAGCCCTAAGCATAAATCCAGCCTCAAACATACTAGCTTGTGTGACCCTGGGCAAATTGCTGAATTTTTATTTGCCTCAGTTTCCTCAGCTGTAAAGTGAAGATGATAATAGCACCTACCTCCCAGGGCAATTGTGAAGATTAAAGGCAACAATAATTATAAAGTGCTTGGCACAGTACCTGGCATATAAGAAGTGCAATATAAACATTAGCTATTATTATTAACTATTATTACTTTCCAAGGAAATATTTAAATAGTCACTATGCTTTCCATGTTCTCCCTTACATGTTTTATATAAACTAAGGCAGGTAGTGTAGAAGTCTTAGAAAGACTTTTATCAGATATAAAACGTTAATTTCTAATGCTTATACCAGAAGTGGAAATAATAAGCACTGGCAATTCTGAGAAGCTCAAATTCTGTTTCAGACAACATGACATTTTGAACAGGCAGGATGATTTTGTTAATAGAGAAAGACTTCCTATCATATAATAAGTTATTAATACCAACTGCACAAAGGACCATAATTAAACAATCTAGTTGTCATTAGCCATGTAGGATTTTAGACTCATAGCCTCTGTTTTGACCATTGAAAAAGCCCTAAGCCAAAGTATAGGTTAAAATGAAAGTACACAGATTCAAAAGCCTTCTTAATATAATGCCAACACACTCAGTTAGTTCAACCAAGTAAGTCAGTCCTTTGAGTGGGGGGTGAAAGAGTCATGGTGGTTGCTCTATTGAATTGCCTCTGCAATTTATTGAAGTGACCAATTGTGACTACATTGACCAAAATGACTGGTTGCTTTAGCGTCATGCAAGAACATGAAAGAACATTGAACTAAGATCCTGGAAAGCAGGACTGTAGACCCCACTCTTCCAATAACTTGATGTGCAACCTTGGGCTAATTGCTTCTGTTCTCTGGGGCTCAGTTTTCTTATCTAAGAAATGAGGAAAATGGACTAGATGACCTCTAATGTTCATATCATCTATAAAGCTCTATGATTCCTTGGGAAAATAAATCTTTAGCCTATATTCTTCCCTCCTAGTTTGACTTAAGGCATTTTCAATAGCTAGTGATCGTAACTATCAAAATAATTCCTTAGCAATTTGGGTAAAATGGTCAGTCGCCTGTATAGGTTAGCATTAATGGGCTCAAGATACATGTGACTTAGGATTTTATTAACATGTTGTTTATCCATTTTCAAAATATAAATAAATATAGAGAACAATGGCTATTGAATTTTTCCAATTCCTATACTCTGGAATTAGTACTATAATAAAATAAGTAATGAGTAAAGGCATGGGCAAGTAACTTCACATCAAAGGTTTTTCAGCAATGAAACCCATTTTTAAAGCTATTAAACATTTAATGTTTTTTACTATGACTACCATGATTTTTATTTTTCATAATATAGTTTTTCCCTGGACTGTCCAATGACCAAGAAAGAATAAGGATGAGCTAGAAAATTGACATAAAGTATTTTTGTTGGTTTTTTTTAAGTAGAAAGAAAACAAGCAAGGTACAAACACATATTCAAGTTTCTCAGCTAAAGATGCCACAGACCAATTAGAATGCTTCTGGAGTTTTGCTAAATAATGGTGCTTGATCTGCAATAGTCTACTGAATAAATTAATTTGTTCTAACTCTCATCTGCTCTTAAAAAGATCATTTAAAAAAAATTTATTCGCCCTGAACACCCAGATTGCCATTCCCTTCAGTTCCATTTTATAATATTTTATTGGTATCTTAGCAGCAGCTATCCCCTCTCTAAAATTCAATAATCTGATAGAAACGTGGCGGCCTTTCCCTAGTCTTCTTTTTTGAACAAATATTGTTTATACTATTAGAACATGTTCTTGCAATAGAGAGTTTCAGAGCTGCTTGTGAAAAATAGCTTCTAGCCTAACATCCATAATTTTCTTTCTTTTGGACCAGACCTGTGATATCATTGGTTTACAGAGCTCCCAGTGGGGACTTGCTCTGCTAATTTAGATTAGCACCTTCTCTGCAAGAGCAAAATCTTATATTCACCTCAAAGTAATATATAAAGGGCTGATCAACATTTACTTTACCTTTCTCAATATGCTATATCTAAAGAAGGCACGTGTGTAACAGCTATCATGCAATGTAGTAGTTTAGTGAATTTTCTGGGAATTACCTATTAGTAGATGAACGTGAAAGCAGCAGGTGCAATAAAACTTGTGTCCTAACACATTGGTTGCTAATGCCCTTTAAATATTTCTTAAAATATTCTAAAAGTAAAATACATATTCTAAATAATATGTAGAATTACCTGATAATTTCCAATTCAGTAGGGAAAGTGAGAGAGAAACTTGCTATCTTCTGAGAAACTTTGTCACTTTTTAAAAAATGTAATATCACAGATGGAGAAGCAACATGGTTTTGTTGACAGAAAGAGCCAAAAGGCAGGGAGATCTGGCTTCAAGTTTCCCCCCCTTCCCCAACCCCACCCCTCAGAAGTACTGGCTTCGTGACCCCAGGCAAGCTACTTAACCTGTCAGTGCTCTAGGCAACCCCATAAAATACTAGATTGCAAAGAAGATGCTGACCTGCATCAGTAGAGGGAATTTATTTGCCCAGGTGTTCTCTATCGCAATGAAACCACAAATCCAATCCCCTTTCCAATCCACAGACATTGCTAAGTAAGAGTCAGTTCACAAATTTGTCCTTTTCTTGGAAGAAAATATTTCTTTGAAAGCAAGTAAACATAGTCTCTTGGATATAACTACTAAAAAAGTCTCAATTCTGAAAGATAATGGGATTTCCTAAGGATGAATTTATGAGAAAGCAAACATGTTCTCCTTTGTGTAGAGAGAAAATATGCAGATCTGTTACATGACCTTTAAATCCCGATGTTTCAAATCTCTATCCAAATGCTAATCTCTAACTCTTAAATCATTGTGCAGCTAAAGGGATGTTTGCAAACATGGTATGCTAATCTAAGAAATAATAGCCAAAGACAGGTAAAATGCAAAAATGTGTGAGGTTTTTTTTAACCGAACCAGCTAATGAAGTTTGATTCAGGCTTTTAAATGATCTATTCTGGGAAAAGTGCTCCAAAGCCATGCTGTAAATGCTATTTGAATGGAGTTACACACTGGGAGGAATGTAGGCTCTCTAGGTAGAAATGGTACCCTGGCCAATTTAAAACAGAAACTCTCAAGCAAGTCCAGCATGTCGCTGGAATACTTACCATTGAAACACCTGTTCCACAGGAATAATTTTAAGATTTAAACGTGATGAAAATGACAATAAGGTCAGCAATCAATCATTCATTATTAATGTAACCCTGAATATAGTACCCACTAATTCACAAGGATTAGTAGCAGTCCTATTTCTATCTGCCAGAGGAAAATCTTACATTCACCTCAAAGTAACATGTAAAGAGCCGATCAAGGTTTACCTTACCTACCTCGACATGCTATGTCTAAAGAAGGCACATGTGTAACAGGTATCATGTAATGTAGGTGTTAAGTAAATATTCTGGGAGTTATCTATAAGTAAATGAAAGTGAAAGCAGCAGGTGCAATAAGATTTACATTTTCTCTAACAAGTTGGTTGCTAATTTTGAAACAGTTATCTTTTTAAAAAAATCTTTAGGACTGCTGTCCAATGAAAGCATTATCCCTGAGAGATAAATAATAATAATGATTCTCAAATAACATTTAGATACTGATGTCATCTTAATATTCAGTAGATTTCCCTCCCCCCCCCCACACACACAAAGAAAAAACGACCCAAAAGCAGTCTACTCACATTCCTTTCAGTTGCTGCCACATTTTTTCAGTCTGTTCTCCTATAAGGTACTTAAAAGAGGTGTTTTCCAGCTCTTCGATTTCTGTAGCAGTAGACCCCATGATAACTGTCCTATGGCAACACAGTTATAATCAGGTTCAGCAGCAAGTAAAAGCATTCCTTAGTCCACTACCAAGCTCAAAAGATCCACACACATTATATGCTAGCATTGCTCATCGATCAAAGCCTATCAGATTTACAAAGCTGAGGAAAGCTCCTGCTAGAATTGCCATTCACTTTAATGGACAGATCCACTGCTTTTGTCCCCTCACAAGCAGACAGCAGTATAAACAGCTCCTCTGACCTCACAAATCAAATCCATACATGTGAGCCAGCTACTGTACTACTGACCGCCTGGATGGCCAGGCTCTTCCCAAATGCAGTTCACTCGTTATTAAGGCATGCATGGAAGCACAGAAGCATTCCTACAGTTTACTCAAATTTATGATCATGCAGGGAAAACGTGAATGGCTCAGTACTCTGAAAAGCTGGAGCTGTCTCTCTAAACTGAAGGAGCAGGATGCAAAAAGAAAACAGATGGTAGGAACCAGTATCAGCAGCACCACCCTGAGAAAAAAAGTATCTACTTAAATGCCAAGGCTTTTTGTCTTCTAATTGATCTAAAACCAACCCTTAAAAATATGCCATGCTTCGCCCAAACCGGCAAATAAGCATTCGTGTCAGCAGGTTGAAAGTAATGTATAAATCCCTGCAGAAGAGAGACCATGGAGCTCCACAGGTTGTTACAGAAAGAATATGTACATCAACTGATGCTGTAATTCTGACTATTCACCTTCTCCTAGCAACTCCACACAGTAGGTAACTGCCAGTTGAACCAGTGGAAAACACAGCAGCTGTAGAACAGCCTGCTCCGTGAATCCTTTGGGATTAAAAAAAAGAAGAAAGGAGTATGTAATGTGTGTGTGAGACAGAAGGGGGGGGAGGGAGAGAAAAAGAAAAAGAAGAAAGGAGAGGGGGAGGGAGGGAGGAAGAGAGAGAGAGAGAGAGAGAGAGAGAGAGAGAGAGAGAGAGAGAGAGAGAGAGAGAGAGAGAAGGCAAGGAAGGAAGGAGAGACAGAGGAAAGAGAGACATAGGACAGAAAGAAGAGGAGAGAGAAAGGAGAGACACAGAAAGGACAGAGACGAGTCGAAAGAAAATAAAGGAGAGAGAGAGAGCACAGGAGAAAAGTGAGAAATAAAGAAAGAGAAACAAAGAATGATAAATACAAAGAAATAGAAGTAGAGAGAATTTAATGCTAAAGTGGATATAGAAATGAAGCATATGCCAACTTCCCAAAAATATGGAAAGCTTTCTTCCAGAGACAGACCTAGACCACTAGGTGTACAACAGACACTGCTATTTGCATACTACTCAGGACAAGCTTAGAAAATAATATTGTTGTTTGGTCAGATAGCCAGGACATTGTTTTATTCCTACTTCCAAAGACCACATGCTCATTGTTCAAATCTAAGCGTGAGTGGCAATCTGATGATGTTTGCCATAACACAGATATTTAGAAACATCTTTGAAAATATATTTAGAAATGGTTGGCAGGAAAAAGGATCTGGCGAGGTGACTTTAAACTTAGAACTACAGAGGCAGCTAGGTGGTATAATTAATGCATGGTCAACTGGGAATCAGGAAGACCTACATTCAAACCCTGCCTCAGTTACTTAATATCTGTGTGACCTAGGCAAGTCATATTCATCTTTGACTCAGTTAATTTATCTGTAAACTATGGATATTGATATCAGTTGTTGTAAAGATTAATTAAACATTGTATCAAGTGCTTTGCAAACCTTAAAGTAATATGTGTATACGTATGTATTTGCTATCTATTATTGTTGTTGTAGATCAGAGGACTTAGAATCAAGTTGTAGGCTCAGAATACCATTCTCAGAGAGAAGCATCTGTCAAATACATTCCAATGTCTGGTTAGCAAACAACAGGGCACTGCCAGATCTTTGCTCAAAACTTGGAAGAAGGAGCAGTAAGGATGCCTTAAGAAACAGATGGCAGATGCTGCATCAGCAGCACCAACCTAAAGCACAAAAGCCTTTGCCAGAGTTACCAAACATGGCAGAATTTTTCTTTGGCTAAAAAACTAGCCAGTCTGGCTACCTCATGCTTTAATCTAGATGGGTTTACTTGCAGAAATTTTTACCAACAAAGACAGCTTTAAAGACAAGCTCTGGAACCCCCACCCCCCTCCTCAGCATATGAGCTCTGCCTCCCAGGGGCTGGTCAAAGCTGATAACACTGAATGAAATGCAGGGATTCTACCATTTTTCCTTATGAGTCAAAAGATTAAAGTCTCTGCAGCTTCAGCCTCCCTCTTCTTTCCTCTCATTTACAGACATGCATACCAGTTTCCGATCATCCTGCCAAGGCAGTAGCTCTCTTCTTAGACTTTGTTATAGCTAGCATAATTTTAACAAAGCAAGTTGGGGAATATGGACTATTCACTTAGGCATCAATTTAGATCTGGGAAGTGTTCTAGCCTTTTCTTTGCCATTCTGTGAGCTCTATCAAGTTACCTCTGTCTTAAGTCATTCGAATCCTCAGAATCTAATACAATGAAACAGATGCTTAGCTCTCTCCCTACAATAAGGGTAATCATAGGGATCTATCATAATGGTTCAATTAAATAAAAAAAAATTGTCAAAACTAAGTTAAACAATAAATTGGCCAAATGGCACTGTTTTGAAGTCTCTGGCATCCATAAGCCTCTGCTCTAAGCAATTTCAAACTTTAGTTCGAACTTCGAATTTCAAAAAAAAAAATTCATTTTGTATCCTTTCAAGGGAATCAAATATTTTCTCCTTCCAAGTGCTATGAGAGTCTGCCAAAAGTGATGCCTTTGTGATATCTGGCGAATGAAATCTATTATGTTGTCTAGCATTAAAATATTTCACTGGATCTCCAATTTAATCAATGTTGACACTGCCTCCATCAGAACAGATTACAAGCATCCAATCTCTCTAGTCCATACCCTTTCCTTAGTCTTTCACAGGGGTATCTGTCTAAAGTGCTAAGAACCTTCTGCCAGGTCTCTCAAGTGAATCCATCTGAAATTCCTCACTATTGTCATATGACTGACTCATCACACTTTCTGGTCATACATCACTTTCATAACACCTCTCCAACAATTCCTCACTTACAATTCTTGATTTGTAGCACACCATAGCATATTTCTACAAACCATACCTCCATTGCCCTTTGGGTAACCTGTAATTTTGATTCTTCAAAGATTGTGATAGTTCGGGATAAGTAGACATAAAGCATGGAGTGAAGATTATTTCTGTCCAGACTAGGATTTCATTGGTACGGGGAATTCTCACTGAGGAAAATCCTTCCACCAAATATTCAGCAATTTATTCTCTTAGTGAGTTGCCTGAGGCATTGAGAGCATTTAAGTGATTTGCCCAAGGTCATGCAAGCACTGCGTGGTAGAAGCAAGACAAACCTAGGTATTCCTGACTCTAAGGCCAATCTTCTCCCCATTATACTATGGATTCTTAATCTTCTTTTGCATCATGAAGACCTTAAGCAAATTGGTGAAGCTTATGGACTCCTCAGAATTATATTTTTAAATGCACAAAATACGTGAGCTTACAAAGGAAAGCAATTATATTGAAATATAGTCATCTATATATATAATATGCACATATATTCATACATATACATACATGTGTGTATATATGCATATACATACTATATATTCAAAAACAAATTCAATGACCTGCAAGTTAAGAATCCTTGCACTGCACTATGGGGTCTCTCACAGTGAGAATACTTGTTAAAAGTATTTAAAAGATGCATATTTTGTTTGTTTTAGGGAGAAGCTTGGGGTTGCTGAAGGCATCAATGTCCAAGTTCTATGCTGCCCACTCCTCTCAGCCTATTTAGTTCTGGGTGCAGCTCATTGTCTATCCAGCTCATTTTCATCTAAGATAAATGTATTGCTCACAGACCAATTCAATGAACTATCCATCCAATTCAGCATAGTCTGGACATCATTGTTGTTCAGTCATGTCCATCTCTTTGTGACCCCATTTGGAGTTTTTTTGGCAGAGATACTGGAGTGGATGAGTCTTCCTGACTCCAAGCCTAGCTCTATCCACTGTATCACCTATTTGCCCTGCTCTGGAAATTAGGCACCCCTTCATCCATTTAATCATCCTGCTTGTGTTGAGGGTGAGACAAAGTCCAGGAACCCCAAGACTGGAGTTCCCAGGCAGAGTCATTGGGGGGGTACCCCTCAAAGACCAGAGTACTCAAAAGGGTCAAGGCCATGTGGGATGAATTCATGATCTCAAGCATTCTTTAAGTCAAGGTGGCAATGATTTATTCTGCTTTTCAGCAGGCAAGAGTTCTTAGGGAACCTGAAACCTTGGAGGGGTGCAGGTAAAGTTTATATAGGATAAACCTTAGTAAAATGTGTGCCAAATATGCTAATTAGGTGATTCAGGGTGGGATTAGGAAGTGGTTAAGGAGTGGTCAGTTCTTAAAGGAACATACACTTTTTGTATCTACTGTACAGGTATATTACCCAGAGTTCATTAGGAAATAATCCAAATCGGGGCTACATGGAGGTGTGGTTTTAGGCCTGAAACATCACTAAGTTAACTAACAGTCAGGGCTGACTGGGAAATACCCAGGCTACTCCCATCAAGGTCTTGTTAGACAAGATAAATGTAAGGGAGTATACATATGTCTAGATCTAGCAGGCATATGACAGGTCGGTGAGTAGTAGGTATCTCTATGACCCAGTACACAGCCAGATCAGCACGTACACAGCTGGTTCAGACTAATAAATTCTATAGGTACTTCTGGCCACTGTATCAGAAAGAGAGATAAATGTTTTGCTAGGGCATGCTATTCTGCTTTGCTAGAGAGAAACTAACAGTGTTTTGAGGTTAGGAAGAGATGTGGTTTTGGAACTGGGGTCCAAACACAGGCACCTAAGCACCCCATCACTTGGATTATTAGACCCAACTCTTTTGAATAGCTGTGAATCTATCTCATTCAAGAGTCTCTGAAGTGTTCCAGGTATTAAGGCAAATTCGTAAGTATCTAATGGACCTATTATCCATAAGGAATTCTCTTTCATTTGTATGGGGTATCCTCCTTGACCATGGTAGACACCTTTAGTGAACTTCTCTCTCATCACCTTTTACCTGGATTATTACAATACCCTCTAAATTGAACTCCTGGCTTCTAGTTCCTCTCATGTCAACTATCCTCCATACCTATAAAAATTATCTACCTAAACCACACTGTGTCAACCCCTGCTCAAAAGCCTCAGTGGCTCCCTATTGCCTCTAGGATAAAACACGAACTTTTCATAAAACACAAACTTGGCATTTAAAGTCCTACACAGTCTGGCTCCAGACTACTTTTTCAGACTAAATGTACATTTTATCTTCCAGCCAATGTCCTTTACTTGCTGTTCTTAGACTCAGAACAATCCATTGCTTACACCTCTTTGGCTTTTCACACAGACAATATATCCCTCAGGCTTGTGTACTCCCTGTATGCCTCTACTTGTTGGAATCCTCAGTTTCCTTCTCATCTCAGGGCATGTGGTAAGAATTTCCTGTGGTAAGAATTTTTTTTTTGTTTTCATTTTCTGGCAGGGCAGTTGGAGTTAAGTGACTTGCCCAAGGTCACACAACTAGTACATGTGTCAAGTGTCTGAGGCCAGATTTGAACTCAGGTCCTCCTGACTCCATGGCCGGTGCTCTACTCACTGAGCCACCTAGCTGCCCCGTGGTAAGAATTTCTTGATCTCCCTCATTACTGGTACTCTCTCCTTCCTCAAATTATATTGTATTTACTTATCGAAAGTAACATTTCATAGGATCAAAGACTTGCAACCTGAAGGAGTCTTATATGTCATGCAATCCATCTCTCTCATTTGACAAATGAGGTAAGACCAAGGGAAGAAAGTAAGTGACAGTATGGGGATTCTAACCCACATTCTCTGATTTCAAATTGAGTTTTTTTTTCATCCTATCACACTATGCATCTCCCTGTTTTATACTAATATTAAGAGCCAGAGGATTTTCTAACAAAGCTATCTCTATTGTAATCATTATGAAGGAATCTTACTTGATCATAATGTGTACATAAGAGACATCTTGTTGAAGTACAGTTCTACTGAATTAAATGTTTATCCACTTTTATACTCAACAAATACACAGTGGGATCTTGTATTCCCCATACCCAAGTGAATGCTGGGCCATCTCCAGTTGTCCTGGTCTGTGTCTGGGCACTGGACCCAGATGGCTCCAGAGGAGATAGTTAGGCTGGCGATTTTGCACAGCCTTCCCACACTTGGGCCCATTCCCTTGCAGGTCATGGCAACAACTTCCTGATGCATGGTCCTCTTGGAGAATTAAGGACAAACCACAACCTGTGAGTAGTCTGAGCTGCCCCATTGGAGAGCCCAACTGGCCAGTTCCAGTAGGGCAATTCAGCTTCTCCTGTCCTGTCTTGTCCTCTCTTCTCCTATCTCCATATGGGGTATCATGCCCTTACCTGAGGGTGCTCTGCCCAAAGGAAGGTAAATTTTCATGGTGGAAACCTACCTTGATATCTTGGGATTTACTGGCTAGATTTCTGTCTTAAAGACCATGCCTTAAACCCAATTCACTCAGTCTCTTATTGATTGGCCAACAATAGGACCCTGCCCAAGTACCACTTAATGATTATTTTGGGGTCCCAATGGCTCAGAGTGAATGTGAATGGTAATTGTTTCTCTTTTGGCCAGAAACCCTGAGGGTCTTCCCCTCCCAGTTTGATTATTTATTTATTTATTTAAGGGGCCATCCCTTGATTCCCTTCTTAAACTGCCCCAATCTCTGAATGGGCATTGTTTCAGTAAAAGTAGGAACTCGGAAAGACCTTGGTTCTGAAGGGCCAAGGTCTCCCACTGCATCTTGGGCCAGTCATCCTGAGATCTATCTCTTGCCACTGGAATCAGATGGCTCTGGAGGAGAGAGTGAGGCTGATGACTTTGCACAGCCCTCCCTCACTTAAATCTAATTCACTTGCAAGTCATGGCACCATCTTCCTGATGTCATAGTCCTCTTCAAGAACGAAGGACAAACCACACACACACACAAGTCAAGTGAATATAAATATATGATCTGTAAAGCCTGCCAGGTTCTTCATCATATTTTCACCAAGAATAGCCTTGAAATGCTACAAATGTATTGTAAATGTGAGAAAGTAGACATATGAGTGAGTAGTCATTAATGTCAACTTTATTTTAGTAATGATATCTAAATTTTCACTTTCAATACTTACCTTTATAAACCATTATTTTATTATTTAAAACCATTTTCAAATATTAATGTTATAAAAAGTAGTAGGCTGTAACACATATGTAATGAAGACTTATGCAATTCATAAAAAGATAGCAATAAGTAGTCTTCAAAGAAAAAACTAGGTTATAGCAATGTGAAAAAAAACACTACAAATCACTAACAATTAGGGAAATGAAAGTTAAGGCAGTTCTATGATGATGGTGATGATGATTCTTTTAAAAAATTGACCCATCAATGCCCTCCAGATCATATTACCTCCAGCAGTCAGTTAACAAACATATTAAGCACATACTATATTCTATGTACTGTGCCAAGCACTGGGGATATACATACACACACACACACACACACACACACACACACACATATATATATGTATACATATATATATATGTATACATATATATATATGTATATATACATATAAAGAGAAAGAGAGAGAAATGACCTAAAAGAGTCCAAATTCTAATGAGTAAAGACAACTTGTAAAAAAGGAGCTGAAAAAGGAGTGGTTAGAGAAGGAAATACCCATGCAAAGATATGGCAGCTAAGTCTAGAGAGCAAGGGATATCTGATCTGGGCTCTTCCCCAAAATGGAGGTTTGGGGGAAAATGAATGGGTTGGAAAAGGGTCCAGCATGGACCTCCTCTATAGTCTAGTATGGTCATTCTTTCCATTGTCTTTTTTCATTAGTGCCATTTATACAATTCCATGTTGCACATCAAAGACTGAGATATTAAAGTCCACATGTGGTGATTCTACTATTTCAAAGAAGAAAATAGCTTTTAATAGATATGTTGACAGGCCTTTTTCACATTTTTCATCAATCTCCCTTGTATTCTCCTCCTTCCAGTTTAATCTTCAGATGCCTTGGGGTTTAAATGGTTCTCATGGTAATCTTTTCACAAGCTAGCTTTTGGCTATATAACATAAATTGGAAAGCACCAAATGAAATATTGAAAGGCCAATTACAAAAAGAAATAGATTGTAAGAATCATCCTTCCTTATAAACAGCTCAATATTTTATCCATGTTTTCCAATATATAATTGGACACCTGTTTTCTGGTAAATGTAGCATAATTAGATAATGATTTATACAGTTTCTAGTCACTAGTCAGTCTTTGATTAGGCTCTTGATGCTTTCTACTTCCACCTCCTCCTAAATCTTGCTCCAACAATTATCCCTTTTCTCCCTTTCATCTTCAATCTCTCCCATTCTATTGGCTCTTTTCTCTTCTGCCCACAAATATGTTTAGGTCTCTCACATCTTAAAAGATAAAATGCTACTTCAAAACCTATCCCTTAAGCTACTATCTTTTCTCTTCCCCTTCACAGCCAAAATTCTTGAAATTTATTCACTATCGAATTCCTCTCTTTCTTCACTTTCATCTTGTTCTTATTGCTATCTGGCTCACCCTGCTCAATGAAACTCCTCTCCAAAAGGTCAATCATCACCTAATTGACAAATCCAATGGCCTCTTCTTAGCCCTCACCTTCCTTGCTCTGTCTGCATCATTTAAAACGACTAACTTTTCTCTTCTTGAAACTCTCTCTCCTTTTCTCCCACCTACTAGTGTATAGCTCTGATTCTCCTGCATGTCTGACTTCTCCTTCCCTGTCTCTTTTATTTGACTTTTTTCTCTCCACTTGCCCCCAAAATATGGACACCCGCAAAACATAATCCTTTTGGTCTTCCTGTGCTAGACTCCTCTGCCTTGACAATTTAATATACTTCTATACTATCATCTCTGTGCAAATTACTCTAGATTTACATTTGCAGTCCCAGTATCTCCTCTCATTTTTCAAAACTGAATTTCCAATTGACTTCTAGATACCTTGCTCTGGATGTCCTGCTGACAACTTGTCCTAGGGCTGAGTCTGAATCAGGCCAGTCTGTTGGTGGTTCAAGTTCAATACTGGAACAAAATGAGGCACAAGCAGTTCATTCGACAGTTAACAAAATGAAATTTACTTAGCCATAGCAGAAGGATATTCAACAAAGATAGACACTGAGAACAGCTTGAGTTGACTCAGCTGAGTGAAGCTCCTTTACTTGAACTGCCATTATGGGTTGATGAGTTACAAAGAACCACTGGAATCACTTCATAGCCATTTAGTACTCTAGTGACCAGAAAGGTTATCAAGAGGCTGAGACTTTAATCCTCTGAGCCAACTAAATCTTTAGGTTGGTCACCAAACTTTAAAAAAAAAAACTAACCAATCATAGGCATTAGAGAAAAAGTTAGGTTATTACTCCTGCCACAAACCAAAATTCAATGTTGCCCTAAATCAAGGTCATTATTTTTCTCATAAAAAGGCTCTTTCCTCAATATCCCCATTTTTATTAGTCACCATCATTCTACAATTCATCACACCTAGGAAACCTCCAAATCTTTTTTATTTCTTCCCTATCCCATCATCCTTAGAGCTCACCACAGAAGAAATCCTGTCAGGAATACCTCTGCGTTGTATCTCATTTTTATCACTTTCTTTATTTCTGCACCAGCACCTAATTCGAATGTGTAGTACCTCATTACCAGGACTACACAATTTCAATAGTTTATTATCTGTTCTACTCCTACTTAGGTTTATTTATGCTAATCTACTCTTCATACCAACAACAAATTAATCTTCCTAATTCATAACACTGATCATGTAATAGTACTTTCTCCTCCAAATCATTCAATGGCTCTCCAGTGACTACTGGATGATGCCTGAATTATTTAACCGAGCTTGCAAGGCTCACCACAGTTTTATCTACCTCCCCACAATTTGACAATGTGTCAGAGCAAAAGCCACAAAGAGATCTTTACAAGCAGGTGCATGGCCAACCCAATATGATTAAATTTAATAAATAGATTGATAAAAATTAATTTAATTGATTAAATTAATGTAAAGTTTTACACTTGTGTTTTTAAAAAATCAAGATAACATGTATAAGATGGATAAGGTATGCCTTACACATCATAACAAGCCCCAAAATCTGAAATAGTTTTAGAAAGAAATTTATTTATTAAGTCATTTGATAGAGGAGAGTGAGCTGGAAAGGAGGTATGACTCCCTCCCATCCAGGGAGGTTTACCTTATATGGGTTTACCTTATATAGAATTTAAACAAGGGTGCCAACATATGAACCACTTGGACACAGTTAAGTAAAGTTGCCAAAAAGGCAACTTGAAAGCAAGGGAGATTGAGATAGATATTAGTAACTCTAAAAATTCAGCAAAATTTGGATAAAGCCAAAATGCGAGTTTGGGTGGATTCACTGCAAGATCTCAGTGTGGGGACCCCAAGCAAGAATGCTTTGGATGGGATTTAGGACCTAGGGGAACCCAAAATACCATGTAGCCATCTTCAGCATTCCTAGAGTTACTAGGGTCAGGCAGTATTCTGGATGCAAAGTTTAATCACATAAGGTTGGATTTACACAGCATGATAATTTCCCCCAAATAATATAATAAATCATCTTTTCCTACAGCAGTCTTCAGGCCTTGGCAGGTGATTTTCTTACTGTACTTAGCCATGTTCAGACCACTTCCGCAAAACTGTAAGTAGTTCTGGGTGCCACATTTTAGAAAGGATATTGATAAGCTAGAGAGCATCTGAAGAAGGGTGATCAGATTTGGTAAAGACCTGAGATCTTTCCATTTGATGGTTGATTGAAAGAGCTAATCGTGTAGTCTAGAGAAGAGCAGACTCAGGGAAAACATGTTATCTGTCTTCAAGTGTTTTGAAGGGGGTTTGAAAAGGGGGTTAGATTTGTTCCACTCAGGGTTACAGGACAGGATGTGTATATATTTCAATGGAGCAAAGTTAGGAATAATGGAAGAAAAAGCTTCCTAACAAATCAAGCTACACAAAACCAAAATGGGTTACCTTAATATGTAGTAGAACATCATAGATTAGAACTGGAGGGTGGCCAAGTGACTTGACCAATTAAAACAATATTAGCTAGCATTTAGATAGCACTTTAAGAGTTGCAAAATACCTTACAAATATTATCTCATTTTATTCTCACAACCCAAGGACATAGGTACTTTATTAACTCATTTTATAGGTGAGGAAACTGAGGCAGCAGACAAAGGTTAAGTGACTTGTCCAGGGTTACACATCTAGTTAGTGTCCAAGATCAGATTTGAATTCAGGTGTTCCTGACTCCAGGACCAGCACTCTAACAAGCGGACTATCTAGCTGCTTCAGTTAGAAGGTGAGCCCCTTGCATTAAGGGACTGTTTCATTCTCTGTTTTTGTATTCCCCACATCGTAGTAGTCAATAAGTGATTGGTGATTGATCAACTACACAAGTACACACAGGTAAGTAAGCACCAGAGGCAGGATTTTAATATAGGTCTTCCTACTCTAGAATCAACACTCTTTCCTAGCAAAGGCTAGGCACAAGTTTTCAAGCATGTTATGCACAGGATTCCTATTCAGATGTTTAGATATGTCAGATGGTTTTCCTAACTAATTTACTAATTAAGTCTCTGAGTCTCAGAGGTCCTTTCCAACTCAACTCCAATGACAAGAACCTATCATTCTGGTGCCATGTTCAGCTCAAAGCCCTTAGGCAGGGCAAGTTTGCTGGTGACAACATAAATGTAAGCTAATTCGTATGCAGTATGAGAAGCAGAAGACAAAATTTTGAGTTAGAGGATGGGTTGAAATGCTAACTCTGATGCTTAGTCTCCCTATGGACCTTTCTCATGAATCAAGCAATTTCTCTAGCCCTCCATTTCATCATCTGTTAAATGTTGCAAGATGATCTTTTAGTACTTCTAAATATTTAACTACAATGTTCTGCTACTGGTTTTATTCCAGGCCATGCTTATTTCTGTTCTTCTTTCTTTAGGGTTAAGACATAGATGCATATGTGATTAAAAATCTATTCTCAATCCAATGTATAAGTAACTATTATTCAAAAAGTATAAGGTGATTCTTGTGTGCCTTTAAATATCTTCTCTTCCCCACAACTCCCACAAAGAAAGTATAACCAGACTCATTAAGTTCCCACATGAGGTTGGCACTGAGACCGATATTGGGCAAAATGAGTTTATCACATCAATGAACTTCTCTTCATAATTCCAAAGAAAAGTCAATTAATATTTTTCCTTCCATGTACCACCATTCTTTATGCTATATGAAACAAGAGAAACTTTAAGTTCATTGAAAATGTGAATGCTGAAAAATATAGTCAGATATATTGTCTAAAGAATATAGATGCACATACACAATCTACTTTTCATTTTCTAGACTGATAAAACTTGTGTGTTTGGGATCTATGTGTACAGCTATGGCTGAAAAGATTAATGGGCAGTGTACCTACCTTCATTGCACATATGAGTTGAAAGTCCCCAGCTGTATAATTAAAAAAACTATTAAATCTATGCCTAGTTTGTACTTTGTACCTTGTAACCACTCAATAAATGTGTTGCTATTTAAATGAAAGTTTTTTTCTAATTTAATAGACATTTCTAGTTTTATAAAACCAATACCAATTAAAGGCAGAGTGACATAGAGAAAGGCATTTTAGATGAGGAGTCAGAAGGATCTAGATTTCAATTTTAACTCTACTACTTTCCTAGCTAAGTCATCTCAGGCAAATCATTAAAAATCTCTGGCCTCAGTTTATCTATAAAATGGAGATGCCAACATTGGCATTGCTTCTAGCTTTAGTTAATAAAATAATCTAAAATTTGATCATTTTCACATTAGCATTTTCTGGTTGTAGCAGTTGTAGTTTGTTATTGTTCAGTCATTTGAGTCATATCCAACTTTTTAAGACCCCAGTTGGGGTTTTCTTGGTGAAGATACTACAGTGGTTTGCCATGTCCTTCTCCAGTTCATTTTGCTGATGAGGAAACTGAGGCAAACAGGGTTAAGTGACTTCCCCAATATCACACAGCTAGTATCTAAGGCCAGATTTGAACTCACAAAGATGATTCTTCCTGACTCTGGGCCCAGCGCTCTATCCATTGTGCCACCTACCTGCCCTACAACTTTCTATCGAAGGACAATTAGAATGGCCATATTCTTGACCAATTAATTTTATCACTTCTGTCATTCTAGGCTGATTTGATTCACATCTTAGCAACTTTTCAAATTCTACATTGCCTACTTTTTTCATCTTTTCAAGAGTTTAGCTTTTTATTTCTCATTTGATCAGATATTTCATTTACTAAAGATAAGTCTCCAAGACTAAAGGAAGAACTTTGATTTTTACCTTCAGGCCTCAAAATATGAGAATTCTTTTCAAATCATTCTGAGCTGGTTCTTTTCTTCTATAGTCCTCAAGGTTTGATCAAAATAACTCCAGCTGATCTGTATATGTAGTTAGGAAAATGAATAAACAAAAAATGCTTGGTTTTCAAATGAAGCAGTTGAAAGAACACATTCGGTTAGTTCCAATATAAATGGTATATATGCTAAAAGAAGCACTTTTTGTTTTGCTAAGAGAATAATAGCAGAGGAGGGAGGGAGGAAACAGCATGATGTAATAGAAATCACCCTGGATTTGTAGTCAGAGAACATGGGGTTCTAATCCCAGCTCTGCAGTTAATGGCTGTTTCCCTTTGTCAGAGTTCTAGCTTCTCAGAACCTCAGCTGCCTTTGTTAAATGAAGGTAATAAGAATTCACCATCTCCTTCACAAGAGCATGGGGAGAAAAAGCACTCTAGGTATCAGAAAGTATTATATAAACACAAGCTTCTGTTATAAGCATAGAGTATTTAAGTAATATCCATTTTAATGGAGGAAAGAAGTCAATGAAGGGGACACACAAAAAAGCTACTAGAGAAACAAGAGGATGATAGAAGTTGGTAGCATCAAGTCAGTAAAATACTTACTTATCAACTTACTTTCTGCCAGGCTGCTTTCTAATTTTTCAAGCAGTTTTTTTTTATTGAATAGTGAGTCTTTACCTCAAGAACTTTGGTGTTTAGGTTTATTAAACCACAGGCTACTAGCTTCAATAGCTACTATATGTGTTACATACTTAATCTATTCCAGTAATTGGCCTATTTCTTTGCCAGTACTAAAATTTGAATGACTATGACTTTATAGTATCATTTGACATCTGACAGCTAGTCTTTTCTTTGTGACTTTTCTCATTACTTCCCTCAAGGTACAGTTCCTCTGGGTGAATTCTATTGTTATTTTTCTAGACTTACAATACAATCCTTTGTCAGTTTATTGGAATTTCTTTTTTTCATATTATTGCTATAGCTAGCATGTCTAGCACTGTATCAAACAGTAACTGGGGTAGTGCATATCCTTACTTTATACCTGATCTTATAAGAAAGGCTTCTACTTAACTCCCCGACAACCATGGGAAAGGCCCCTACAAAATCTTAATCCCATGATTCATCATTGGAAGGGACAGAAGTGAAATGACCTTATTTTCTTGAAAACTATTCTGGGATTGCTCAAACTCTGTCACTTTCTACTTTTGCAGGTTTTTTTTTTATCTGATTCCCCTTCATATGATTTATCTTGGGTAATTTTCCTCAAACTCAATATTACATCTTGCATTTTCTGACTTTACATAGACTATGTCACATGCCTAGACTGCAGGCCTGTCATCAATGTCATCAGGGATAATGTCAAGTGACACCTTACATATGACATATAAAAAAGCTTTCCTAATCCTCTTGTTGTTAATGTCCTTTCCACAAATCAGTACATGTAGGGTGTTCCTAAAGTCTGGACATATAGGCAAAAATGCATATTTTCAAGAAATTAAATGAACGAAATTTTTATTTAATTGGAATATCAACAAGTAACATCTTCAATGTGATTTCCATCATTTGTGATGCAAAGGTTAATGTGCTTTGCAAGATTCATGTGAACTCGATGCAGTAACTCCACATTGCCGTCAATTGCCCACGTGTCCAGACTTTAGGAACACCCTGTAGATACTTATCTTTTGCTTATGTTGTATCCACATGGTAGAATCTAAGTTCCTTAAGAGCTTGAATTTTTTCATTTTTAACTAGCACCTAAGACAGTGCCTTGCATATAATAGATATTTAATAAAGGTTTGTTGATTGGAATTGGACTGAAACACCTGAAATAAATTAAATTTTACTTAAGAGCCAATCTGTTATTCTATGTCTCCAATACTATATACATTAAATTCTTATATTTTTAAAAAATAAATTTAGGGATAATTCGTTTTGATCTGTTTTGAGGGCTTGTTTGATTCAGAATTACAGTAATATTTTCCTTTCTGAAATAATTAAACATATTCAAACTTTTTGCACACACAGATCATCAGTGATAAGTACTGATTATTATTACATTCATTATTATATTATTACATTCATCTAAAATCGTCCTACTGGAGCATCCATTCAAGATAGAATTTCATTGATATTATCTACCTCAGAACACATTGACAAGCAACACACAGGACCATGGAATTGTTATAGTTGCCAGATATTTTCAATAGCCTATGTTCCTAGTTTTTAAACTACCTATATGTTCATTCTGCGCTTGACTCATCATATTCATTCCATAGAAAGTCAACTCTGGTATTAAACGTTAACTGCAAAAATGTATCGGGTTGCTATTGCCTTCCTATATTAGTACTATAAACCTCAAAGGAAAACTAGAAACACAGAGCTGACTAACTATACCTTAAGAGCCTTCAAATAACTCAGAGTCATCCCTAATACTTTTGGTCCTTGGGAAAACCAGTGCAAAACATTCGAGGCAAATACTATTAGTTATTCCTCCAAATTGTGTTTTGAAGGCAAATTTAATTGTGAAAAGACATCTCTCACTCCTCCCTCCTCCCACCCAGATACCAAAGGCCATTGTCAAGGAAACAGCTGCCCAGGTTGGAACAACAGGGCAGAGCTGATGAAATTTGCTTAGGCTGCAACAGTGGGGGATAAGGGAGTGGCATAGGGTAGACCACATGCAGTCTGATAACTTCTAATTTTAACTAATAAAGTGCTATACTCAGTTGTAGAAGTGCTTCTGAAAGAGTGCAAGTTATATTAACCCCTTCTAAACTTTAGTACCCTCATAGAAACCTCTAGTCAACATATCTTAATTACATCTTAGAAGAGGCCTATATAAAAAGATAAAATGCATCATGTAGCATCATTAAGTTCTAACATAAAGTCTCTCAAAGTCAGTTCAACCATTATTGAATTGGGCTTAACCTTTCAAATAAAGATAAAAAAATCACTTGTATATAACCATTTGGTTTTCATTTGATTTTTGCTTTGCCTTCTTTTTTTACTGTTTTTAGTATAACCATTTGTAAACATTTTTGTTTCTGATTTTTTTAATTTTAAAAAATCAAAGGAGAATTCATGACTATTAAAGGAAATATACTGTATTACTATATGACATAATATATTAACAAAGTGAATATACTCACTTGGAGCCTTATTCTAGACAAAGAATGTATAGTGTGGTGCCAATGAAAAGTATTTGGGAAAGATTAATAAATTAAATTTTAAAAGCCCCACAATTAGCTATCATAAAAGAAGTATAATATTCCTCTGTTTGAATAAATCATAGAAATGATTGCTTAAGGCTATACTTATATATTAAAATCTCTCTTCCAAGTCACACAATGTATTAAGGCCAAAGCCAAGGTATTACATTTCAAATCAATTTAGAAGATAAAAGTTTTAGTCTTTCAATTTTATGCCAAACATTTAAAAATACTTACTCAACACATTACCTTAATGACTTTAGCCTAATGTTTCTTATGAAATTAAGAATTATAATATTTTTTCATAAGTTTGTAAGGGTGTTTTTTAAAAGTCAGATGGCACTTTTAAAATTCTCACTATCAATGAATTGTTCATCTAATGTAACCTCTCATTCTTTCACACACGTGAAAACCTATCCTTAGAATTAAAGAATTAATTAATGCACACAGTGACTTCTTTAAAATTTAATATCTTAGACTAATTGTTTTGGTATTTCAGATATCAGATATCTCTCTGTATCTCAATGCAATGAGGCTGGTTACATATCTGCTAGAACTTCAGGAAGACCTGAAGCTATATGAACAACTGTAACATTTGAATAGAAATACTGAGACATATAATACACTCCAGAGATGACACTCTCTGTGAACTATTCTATCAATGTAATACTTACAACATACCATAAACTCTTGGTGCTGTGCAGATTCTAAATGAGCAAGAGATTCCCTATGGAGGGTGAGGTCCTTCAGATTGGCAGTGTCAAACTCAAATAGAAATGGGGGCCATTAAACCATATGTAAGGATCCCTGTGGGCTACATGTTGACTTAGAAAACCACATATTAATATGATCTGTGTTTTGTTATATTTTTATTGTGTTGTTAAATATTTCCCAATTATATTTTAATCTGGTCAGGGCCACATTCAGGAGTGTTATGGGCCACATGTGGCCCACTGATCATGTGGTCTGATCCCCCTGCTCTAAATGTTCCTTTTCATGCTCTCTTGTTGATTGGATCAAGATGCAGACTACCACAAGATTTCCCCAACAAAATCTATCATCACTCCAGGGAGACTGGTCTAATAATCCACAGGAAAAACCAAACAGATGAAGAATTTCTATTTTCTAGGGTATGATAATTGTTTGGACAGGCAGTTCACTGCCCATCCATGAAGCAAATATATTTTGGACAGACTCTGAAGATGGGAAATGAACCGAGACAAGAATTTAATAGAAGGAAGAAAGCAGGCTTGACTGAACTTAGGAAATTGTATAGTACCTTCAATGATTTTTAACCTGTTCCCTGAGACACAAAACTCCTTCTTTTAGCCCCAGCATTTTCCAATGATTCTATGTGGCTACAAATAATGGAACACTCCAATTTCTGAAAAAAAAAAACTATGATATAAGAAATCTGTATGGTTGGGAGCTACGTGGTACAGTGGATAAAGCGTCAGGCTTGACATCAGGAAGACATCTTCCTGAGCTATGTGACCCTGGGCAAGTCACTTAACCCTGTTAGCCTCAGTTCCTCATCTCTGAAATGACAAACCACTCCAGTGTCTCTGCTATAAAAAAAAAACAACAACAACAACAAATGGGGTCACAAAGAATCTGAACAATTGAAACAGCAATCTGAATGGCAATAGAAAGATATATTGGTGGGCATAAGTAAACTGTCATACATGACTTGTACACAAAGAGCAGCATAAAAGGTATACAGGAAATTTATGACCAG
>CM053622.1:620792670-620809092 GCA_028646595.1 Phalanger gymnotis | reverse complement strand
GTTATTGTAAATTGGAGTGTAGAGGGGTTTTCTAGTAACCAGGAAATGGATTTGTCTAAAACATTCTATTGCCCAACCTTGCCGGTTAACTTAGTTATTTGATAGTTCTTGGCATAAGGTGAGTGTCAAATATAATTATTACTTAAAATTGCTCAATATAATTTTCACTTATTATTTATATGATAAACCTAGAGTTACTTCAGCAGCATAATCTATTTGGGGATAGAAATCTCATGATTACATAACATATCTTTCTACATCCCAACATGAACTAATGTCAATGTAGATAAATCCCCTGCTCTTGAAGAGGTCCAATCCATGTATGTAAACCAGTTTCCAAAATAACTTGGATGCTCCTTTCAGCCTTTGCATTTGTTTCAGCTTCACTGCCAAAGCCATGTACTTATTTGTCTTTTAAAAAATAACCTTGATACATTTATGAAAATAAGTATATTTCCTTGTGCCTACACCTCCAGAGTATGAGCACAGGGATTAAGGAAAGAATAGAATAGTGGATTTATAAACAATGTGATAGTAAATACACCTTGTATCTACTTCCTTTGCTTTCATTTTCATGTTTGTGAATGGACTTTGCTAAGACTAGCTGCTCAACTTTCCTAAGCTTGTTGATTCAGGACAGGGTGGGAGGTGATGAGGATGACCAGAGGGAAGAGGAAGTGATATGCAAATAGGCACAAGTGATTTCTGTGGCCTTCTCAGAACCTTAGTAAGCTGCATGATTTCTTAGAACACCTGGTAAAGAAAGTTTTGACAGTTTGAAATACTTGCTACTTCAACATAAGAGATCAGTTCCTTTTCACTTTATTCTCTATAGGAGAAAATACACATTTTTCCCTAAAGCTAAAAAAAAGTATGTCGAAAACTAGAAAATGGAAATAACAAAAACTTATAGATTAAATCTTAGTATAGAATGGTCTTGTTATATGGTTACTGTTAAAAGCTTATTGAATTGAAGCCCCTAAAGCTTATGCTTGCGTTTTACTTAAACAGAAATTTATAAAGCAGGTACTGTGATATTTGTTGGTGATACAAATGTGAAAAAAAAAAGTTTCAAGGATGTTAGAATCTAATAGGAGGATGAGACACAGGCAAGTACTCGAACAATTTCTGAGTACTGGAAAAATTAGAAAGTTATTAGGTGCAGAGGAGAAGTGGTTTTTTGGTTTTTTATTGTTGTTGTTTGGTTGGTTTGTTTTTTTAAGCAGGGGAAAGGATTTGAGGAGAAATCACTTTGACCTAAGTGGGTCAAGGAGAAAATGGAATCAAGGGTGCAAATGACCCCAAGCACAATGTAAAGACCTATTGTGGGCACAAGTGGTCTGCAGCACTATGCCAATGATAACTTTCATGCAAGAAATAGTATAAAAGACATCATTAATTATATGTGTGACCAGAAGAGAAGATGAGGTCAGTCATGTATTAAGGACAAGGTTTAAGAGGACAGCCTAGTGATTGAACTGGTATCCATCAAATAGATATTTTTAAAACTATTTCATTAATGCTCTTTGTTTTTACATCAGAGTTATTTCCAGAAGTGTCTCATCACCTCATCACACCCATGCATATTCTTCCCTTTGTTGCTATTGTTGTTCATGGACCATACCATCTATGGGATTTTCTTGGCAAAGATATTGGAGTGGCTTGCCATTTCCTTCTCTAGTAGATTAGGCAAAAGAGGTTAAGAGAGTTGTCCAGGGTCACACAGTGAGTACGCATCTGAGGGCAAACTTGAATTCAGTTCTTCCTGACTCCAGGTCCAGAGTGCCATCCACTGAGCCATCTAAGCTGCCTCCATGTTGTCCCCTCCCTCATTAGAGAGAAAAACACTCAGCAAAACAGGCAATATTGTCATTGTATCTGTCAACAAGCATTTATTAACTGCTATCTATGTCCCAGGCACTGTGCTAAATGCTGAGGATTCAAAGAAAGGCAAAAATAGTTCCTCCACTGGAGAAGTTTACCTTCTAATGCAAAAGGTAATTGCCATAGGTAAGATTTGAGCTGAGTCTTGGAGGGAGCTGGGGAAACCCTCAGGTCTGGCTTCTGGCAGTATATGCAGCCTCCCACCTTTCAGCTGAGAGGTAAAGCAACAAAGTGTGCTATGAACCACTTGTATCCACAATAGGTCTTTAAGGTATGGAAGAATCTTTCACTCTCTGTTCCCTGGAACCATTGGTTTCTCAAAGTTCAGCTTCCTTCAGGTGATCTTCTCAATTTCTCCTTTCGGTGACTTGTGTTGTTGTATTTCTTCTAGCTATTTCTCGACATTTCCATAAAATATCAAAAGCTCCAAAAGAAGGTCTCTAGACTGGAAACATTTTTTAAGCACTTATGTGACAGACACAGTGTTAAGCTCAAAGCATACAAATAGAAGCAAAAAGAGGGATAATTCCCACCCCTAAGTAGCTTGCATTATTGTGGAGGAAGAAAACAAATAAAAGGAAAATGCAAATTTGGGCATGGTGGCAAAGTGGGGAAGAGACAGAAGTACAGTGGGGGTGGGGGGGAAGTGGGGGAAAGACGATAAAGCATAGCCAACTTAATCCCACCCCACCACACACATATGCGCACACATACAAATGTCCTGAAGGAACTTTCCGGTAGAAGAGACGAGCCTAGTGGAGGCATGTTTCACCACCATGGGTAGATTTTCAAAGTAAATTTACAGGCATATGAACATGAAGGCTTCAATGGACAGCAATGTGCACTGGTGGAAATTGTTGGAGTTACAGATTGATTCAAGTATGAAATAGCTTTACTAGTCCTTATGTTTATCAAAAAACCTGATATGTATCAATTAATAAGGATTTATTCAGTTGAAATTAGCATTTTTGAAAATGATGCCAGTCCTCTTTTTCTTTCACATTACCTATAAGAGCAATGTAGTAAAAAGTGCCCTGATGCAGAGGACATGAGTTCAAGTCCAAACCAACACTAACTGTGTGTTCATGGAAAGTCACCTACCCGTTATTGGCCTGTTTCTTCATCAGTAAAATGGAGATGTTATTTCTGCTGGCCACCTCATGGGATTGCAGTGGGGAACGTCCTTAAAACACTTCATAAATGCAAACTTAACATAGGTTTTCGTTTAGACTGAAGGAAAGCTGAAGAATTTGCAAAGTGGTGACATTGTTCAGTGACCTGAGCAGCACTTTTTAAATATAATTCCTATCTGGAAGCTTAGCCCTAAAAATACCTCCAATGTTACTCCTTTTAACACAAATGCAGCATTTAAACTTTTTAATGAACTTCATATTTCATCTATGACCTCTTCAATAATGTTGGAAGTGGAAATATTTACTTCTTTCAGAAACAAGTTTATTCTTGAAGAAGTGAGTGGATGTTTCAATTTGTCTTTCAAGGTCAGTCTATATTAAACTCAGCACATCCCTCCTAGGCATATTCTTGTGAATTAGAATATGAAGTACATAGTTTAACTTGATATATTCTACTTATTAGGGTTTATTTTTAATAGGCTGTCGCCTAAAAGCTATATGGCAATGGAATGCAGCATTATGAAGGACCATCTGGGCTTTCTAAACTGAGAAGACGATACACACTGATTCTGCCAACTACTCAGTTCTCTCTCTCCATCTCTGCCTGCCAATCTCCCACTACACTCAGAATTATGTCACTGTATTGGGAACTCCATTATAAGCCCCTTAAACTGTGATCCCTCTAAGTATCCATCATTGCTTCAACCACTAAAACCAGAGATGAAAAAGTGCCTTTAACTTTACTAAAGGTAAAGGAAAAGTCACAAACCCTAAAGCATATGTCCTCTCCCATCAGGGGTTGGCAGAGGTGACAAAACAATTACCTTAACACAAGTGGGGACCTAGGCAACCACGATGAACTGGCACTAGTTAAACTTCAGAGCCATGCATGACTCATCCAGATCAGCAGCTAGACTAGCCCTGACAAGCTGGAGTAGATGAAAAGAAGTTGGACTGAATTGTCTGATTTTTTTTCTCTTGCAATGTCAATTTTTATGCTTTAGCTCTTCAACAGCTGGATAGATTTACCTATTTGTTCATGGCAGTATCCTATATTCACTGTCTAGGTATTCATCTAAGCCACAAGGAAAAATATTAGATAGAGAGATACAGATAGACACATAAAAGTGGTCACAAAAAGCATGGTTTGAGGAAATCCTTCCAGCTACAAAGTCTCAAATCATCTATAGAGAGACCTACAGGTTTCAAAAAGTTAGGGATAACAAAATGGTAGATCGGTCAGAGTATGTCAGTTGCTTGATCCTTTTCCTTATTTGGGGCAGCTAGGTGGCATCATGGGTAGAGTTATGGCCTTGAAGACAAGAGGCCCTGAATTCAAATCTGGCCTCAGACACTTACTGGGTGACCCTGGGCAAGTTGCTTAATTCTGTTTGCCTCAGTTTCCTCATCTATAAAATGAGCTGGAGAAGGAAGCGGCAAACCACTCCAGTATCTTGCCAAGAGAACCCCAAGTGGGGTCATAGTCAGGCACAATTGAAAAGGCTGAAGAACATAAAATGCCTCCACATTCATGGTAAGGGTAATTTTTCAAATATGTTAACGTGCATTATTTTCAGCATTTTTAATCAGGGGGAACATAATACAATGCAAGAGTTTTTAACCTTGTTTCTGCTAGGGACCCCTTTTGTCATCTGATACAGCTTGCTGATCTGTTTGCAGAATAATGTTTATTACCTACATTTATCATTGAAGGAACTACTAAATTTCAGCTGAAGTTTAGTGAAAATAATTTAAAAAGAAGTTTCTTCTTCAAGTCCACAGATTGCCTGAAATTTGCTCATGCTAAGAACTTCTCATATTGCAGTTAGAGAATAGGTCTTGGAATCAGGAAGACTTAAGTTCAAATCCTGCCAGACACTTTCTGTTAATAAGTGAATCACTTAACTTTCTCAGCCTCAGTTTACTCATCTGAAAAATGGAGATTACAATAGTACCTACTTCACAGGATCATTGTGAGCATCAAATGAGGTACTGTTAACATCAAAGCACTATAGAAATGTTAACAATTAACCATCATTATTAGCTATTTGTCAGGAATCTCTGACTTCAAATCCTATGTCTGATACACTCTAGCTGTGTGACCATGGACAGGTCACACAGTGTTCCCAGGCAACTCTTTCAGATTATGAATTACAAAGAAGGTGCAGATCTTCAGCAAGTAGAGGTGAGAAGGGGAAAAGCGTTTCCACAAAAGGAGTGCCACACACAGATGAAATCACAGATACATCAGCAAGAAGGGGAAAAGGGTTTCCACAACAGGAGTACCGCTGATGAAATCACAGATACCTCACAGTTAAATTGAACATTGAAATTGAATAAATGCACACTTTTTTTGGAGGCAATTGGGGTTAAGTGACTTGCTTAGGGTCACACAGCTAGTAAGTGTCTGAGGCTGGATTTGAACTCAGAAAAATGAATCTTCCTAACCCTAGGACCAGCGCTTTATCGACTGTGCCACCTAGCTGCTTCAAGAATATAGAGGAAAGGCACAAGGAAACACTGAACCAAACTCAGGTTAATATAACCTAGTGAGATATTTGCCAGTAGAAGATTTATATACATAGACCTAATACATAGAGATATAGATGTATATAACTCTACACATAATACATGATCTATGACATAATGAATAGAGAACTAGCTTCAAAGCCAGGAAGACATGTGTTCAAGCCCTGCCTCTGACTCATACTGTGTGTTTGACCTTGGGCGACTTATTTAACGTTTCAGTTAGAAGCAAAAGTTGTGGGAAAGCAGCTAACCTGCATTAGTAGGGAGGCATTCCTTTACCTGGGAATGGCCTATTTCAGTGAAACCATGGGTTCAGTTTTATCTTATCTCTAATGCAAGAGCATAGGTAGGATATCAACAGTGAAGAAATGCCTGTGTACATTTTCCTTGTGGACAAAGCTGGAAGCTTCTCGGATGATTTGTAGTAGTGAACCTTCACTTGGCCTTGGGCCAGCCTGTACCATTCCAGTAACAATTTGTATAAATGTACCACATTTCTTCCATTCTCTAGCTCCTCCAAGGAATTTGTATGAGGCTTTGGATAGGAGAAAAGGGGAGTTGTTTCCCTTTTACTTCTTTATATTTGGGCAATTAAGTCAGTATGACATTGGCTCTGGGCTTCCATGATTAACAATGGAGAAAATGTTAGGCTGAAATCAGAGATCCAAAGGCTTTCTCCAACCTCCTCCCTGACTAAAAGTATACATAACTCTCTGGTTTTCTTTTCTTTCCCAAGACTTTCTGTGTTTTTCTATTTTCTGCTTTGTTTTACTTTTTTAAGTACCTGAGCCAAGACAAAGGCAAGCTTGACTTTAAAATAGGAGAAGTGACAAACGAAATGCCACGTCTGTATGCAAGAAAAGCAGAGCAAAATCTAAGATGAAATTTGGAAAGCACATTAGAGAAGTTTAGGCCTCAAATCCATGCTTGCCAACTGCTCTCAGCATAGGTCAAAGAAACAGACAGGGGAGTTTATTCAAAAACATACACATGCCGATAGAGCCAATCCTTCTCCAGTAAAGATTTTCCAGAGAAATATTCCTATGAGAAAACATGCCAGCTTAGTTATCCAAATTCTTCTCTCTCTCTAGCTTCTTTTCTGGATGATACTATATAAAACCCAAAGTTAGGCCTGGGACAGGCTAGGTTCTTTCAGAAATCCTATGAATGTGTTCAGCACCATCACAAGAAATTTCTGCCAGTAGTAACTTAGATGATACTGGCATCTCTGTGTTCCCTCAGATGGTCACATTAAGGTCAAGCAGTCCTTCCACAATGGAAAAAATGACCAATAAATTTCTTTTAAATGTTTCTAGGCCACTCCTAAAAGAGTACCACATGGAGATAAGAATTTACTAAATGTATTTGGGGTGACTAACCTTGTAATTCCATCTTTGCAGGCCACCAGAAAGTTTAAAAAAACTTTATGAGCTTAGAATTAGTTGTTCTCCAGGGAAAGGTGGTCACAAAAAGCACATACTTCAAGTATGGAATGAACATTTGTAAAGTGCTATGAGATCATTAAATGACAGGATATAATTGCAAGATCTCTGTCTTCTTAAAATTATCTATGCTCCTTGAGACTCTAGTTAAAATAAAACTACTTTAAAGTAAATCAAAACAAAAAAGAATTCCCCCATGGTGAAATTTCATAGGATTTAGAGCTGGAAGGGAATGATTTTTTTTAATATTTTGATAACAGTTATTTCAAGATAATTGTATGTATGTATGTCATTTTACATATTATTTTATTTTATGCATTTAAAAACATTATGATAAGAAGGGTTCACCAGACTGCCAAAGAGAGCTATGACACAAAAAAATGCGAAGAAGTCCTGATCTAGTCTAACCACTTAGCTTTCCAGTAAGTATATACAGGGCCAGAAAAGAGACTTGTCCAAGGCAACAACACAGGCAATAGATCTGATACTCAAATCCAGATATTCTGACTCCAAATAAAATGCTCTTTCCCTTACATAACACTCCAAAAGACATCTGAAGCACATTTGGATATCATTTCAAGAGAAAGTATGACTTTTTAGCTAGGTAAAATTGCAAAGCCAAATATTAAATATGGAATATGCCAAACATGAAGAATTCGTACTGAAAGACTTATCAAAAAATAACTTTCTGCCTGAGCCCAGAAGCATATTTGTTATCTCTTCCAACTTATAGTTTCCTTATTTTTCTTTGTTCAGGAAAGGAGAAAAAAGTCACAAGAAAAAGCCATTCTGGGATAAAAATAGGACACGAAAAATACATAGGTTGCTCATCAATCAGGGATTAACTATAATATCATCAACTTAATTATTGCATTATGAATGAAATGTATAGCATTCAGTCACAGGGGGGAAAGTGAATTAGGAAATCAAAATATAATTTAAAGAACTCTGGCTAGTGTCTCAAGCTTTGATCAAATTTTGGTATCTAAATAGGAATACAAATGCCATTTTCAGACTAAATCACATTATTGCTAACGACTGCTTGCTAGTTGGGTCCCCACTGAGGAGTTTCTTCTCAGAGAAACCATACAAAAGAGGAAGAGGCTCCACAACATTTTTTCCTGGCACAGATTATTTTCTTCCTTTCACTAAGCTCTTATCCTTTTTTTATTGAGATATCATTGCTTGACTCATTTTATGTGTTTACATTGCTTATGATCGGGGTTATTAGTGAATTCATCACTGCCTATGTATTTAGTTCTAGCTTGTCTGTGCATATTTGATAAAAGGAAGGTGATGGACTCATAAACTGCCAGTGCCCCTCTCCCCATACCTAAAATTGCACACTCGTATTTATTTTGTATATGCTAATACATGTACATCCTGTTCCCCTCTCCTCATTAAATATACATTCCTTTTCAATTAGCATGTTGCCTAACACATAGTAGGTACTTAGTGATAAAATGAGTGAAAAGCCAAAAAATACTAGAATTAATTTCGTCTCTTAACCTGTTTCCACTCTTTTACTCTGGTTTGGGACAGCACCCACACCATCCCAGAAAGATGCTGGTCTAATAATATGGAAGTAGCCAAAAACAATCCTAGCCAATCCAATCCAACAAGAATTTATTAACCATATCCTTGTGAAAGGCACTAAACTAAGTTCTAAGAGATACAAACAAACTGAAAAATCATGTCTACATTTAAGGAGCTTATATTCCTCCGGAACTTTTTTTTAACAATATATTCTAGTATCTCCTAACTCTTTGGGTAGTTAAGACTTTTGCTGGGTATTTATATTGGATGGTGGTAGAGTGGTATCACACACTACTATATCGTTTAAGTCTAAATACATTAGTACACTAGATTTCATTTTGTCGAACTTCTCCTTAATTGTAGTAGTTGCTTAGAATCACATTATAGAATTTCAGAAATGGAAGTAGTAAATGAATTGTAAAAACACTAAACAAATATCAGTTACAACCAACTCAATTTAATTTCCCTCAAGTATTCATCATATATATGCACAAGGCATTGTTTTATGTACTTGGGATACATTAGGGAATGTACATAAACAGAGAAGTAATTACAAGATAAAAAGAACACCAACATCTTAGAACAGGGGTGGGGAACCCTCGGGCTCAAGGCCACATGTGGCCTTCTAGGTCCTCAAGTGTGGCACTGTGACTGGATCCAAACTTCACAGAGCAAATCCCCTTAATAAAAAGATTTGTTCTGTAAAATGGACTCAGTCAAAAGGCCGCACTCAAGGACCAAGGAAGCCACATGTGGCCTTGAGGCTGCAGGTTCCCCACCCCTGTCTTAGAAAATCAGTAAAGGCTTCTAAAAAGTGGTGGCACATGAGATGTATTGAAGTTAAGAGTTCTAATAAGTAGAGGTAAAGAAGGAGTGCTTGGTTGGCATGGCAGACAGCGTGGAGGCAGAAGTTCGATTTCTACATTTGGGAGAGAACAAGTAGGACTCTTTGGGTAGATTTCATAGAGTGTGAAATGGAGTAATGTGAAATTAATCTGAATCTGGAGCCAGATTTAAAGGGTTTTAAATGCCAATCTGAGGAATTTGTGATAAATGGCTATATGCATATATATGTATGTATGTATGTATGTATGTATGTATAGATAGACATAGCTATCTTATCTATCTATTTGAAGGCACCTAGGTAGCTCAGTGCATAGAGCACTGGGTCTAGAATCAGGAAGACCTGAATTCAAATCTGGCCTCAGACACTGATAAGTTGTGTGACCTTCTGGTTACCTTAACCCACTGAAGAAGGAAATGACCCATCACTCCAGTATCTTTGCCAAGAAAACCCCAGGGACGGTATTAGCATGCTATTGTGCATGGAGTTGGATTCAGCTAAATGACTAAGCAACAATTTCTCTCTCTCTCTCTCTCTCTCTCTCTCTCTCTCTCTCTCTCTCTCTCTCTCTCTCTCAAAATCTAAATCACTGTCCATGTCATTGATTTGGGGGATAGTTAGGTGGGGGAATTCCAGCCATGGGGAGGTACACCTGTGTGACCTGAGAACATGGCAATATCTGTGAAAGCCTGGAAATAATCCTATAATGATGGTCAACTGGGCTCTGGCAATATATCATGATAGGGTTGGCATGCTGACCAGTATGATGAAACCACTCCAGTGAATCTAAGAGAGGCAAAGGATTGCAGGCTGGCCTTACATACAACTGTTATAAAGATCTACTTAACATAAGAGGACAGCAAAGCTAGTGGTGCTTCTTTGTTTGTTTGGCATTGCTACAAAAATAGCGAAACAAATCAAAAATACCAGTACCCCACCTGCTGGAAATACTTTGGCACAGATGGCTCTGACCATTAATGCAGACAAACCAAGAGGACATATGAAATGGACTGACTATATTATTTATTTTATCATGCATAATTTCTACGCCATAGCAAAATTGTAACAGCTCTTATCAGTCAGGGGCCTCATAACTGCTTTTTGTCAATGACAATAGTAAGAAAGGACTTCATTCTTAAACTCAGGTAAAAGGAAATAAGAGCAGAAAATTAAGAGTTATTTAAATTTGAAGAGGTGAAAATTGATGAACTTAGGAGAATTTTAAAACTTTGTAATAGTAACTCAAGAAGTGCTACCTAATAATGAAATGCATGGCAAAGATAATGTCAGAGTGTCTAGAATGATTTCAAGGAGGAGACAGACATATTTAAACTGAAATTTTGAAAAGTATTTTTTATTTTGATGGCAGAAATCCTGCCAATAAGCCATTCATACTAAAATGAAATTTTTTTAAAAAAATTTCTATCACTCATAAATATCATACATGTGCACATTCTCCTACAATATTCAAAATAGTATAAAAACATTTCTGGATCTGCACACATCTTGAGTTCATTAAGCTTTTACTCTAAGATATCAGTTGGTCTCTTAACATGAACAACCTCAGCTTTTTCCTTGAAAACCTTATGCTCAATGGATCTTGCCTGAATGGTACCAAGGTTTTTTTTTATAGTATTACCTTCATTCATTTGTTCAGTTTGAATTCTGGATTCAAACTAAACACCTTTGGCCTCCATTTTTCCCCAGCACACATTAGGAATTTTATAATTATCAAAACCAAATGGCATTCTGATATCATGAGGGAAAGTTTCAATGAGATGAAATAAGTATTTGATACGCTTTTCCAGTGGAGTCATATAAATTCTCATGTTGTACAAGTCATCCACGTGTAACATATAATTTATGATGTTTTGGTATGATTTTTTTTTTACTTGAAAGTCATACTCAATCCTACTCAGAAGTGATGATAATGGTTTTATAGCTAGGCAGAGCCAAACTAGGCTTAAGCTGCCACCCAATAAGATGCAACATTTTATTTCAGTTGGCCTTGACATTATTCTATTTGTGTCATTTTAAATAGAAAACAATTTTCCATGTACACAATAAATCCTCTAGCATTCTTATTACATTTGGATTCATTTTACATATTTGCTGAATTTGAACAAATCATAAGTGAAGGAAAAGCATATTTAAAGCAATTAACACCTACACAATACCAATATGCCTTTGACAATATGCCTTTGAAATATGGATAACGACAATCTAGAAGATGTGCAAACAGCCATATAATGTTAATGACACATAGGGCTCATCACATCAGGCCAATATAGATAAATGCTTTGTTTTCAAAAAGGAGGAAAAGGATAAATACTCCCAGAGCACATAATAAATAGGTTTAAAATTTACAGAATTATCTTGGAACAAACAGACCTCACTCCATATAACAATGGTAAAGGCTGAAAACAGGAATGCAACACTGGATTTGTCAAATGTAATCAAAATTGTTTTATCTCTACTCAGAGCCCACGAAGTGGCTTAAATCTAAGAGAGTCATCAAAAAACATTCTATGGGCAACAGCCACATGAATCAACCATCATCATGTCAATGAAGAAGCAATAAATAAATGAGTGATTTGGATGTTTAAATAGAGATAGAGTGATGTATGATAGTAATTCAGTCATCAGGACATTACTATTAAAAATTGCAGAAAAGTTATGCAGTAGGAGCCCAGACTTAACGATCAATGCATGTTATTCACTGAAATGATGAATATCGTATAACATATTGCTGCCAAATGAAAAAATGTTGTCTAGAAAGATAAGAATTGGTGACTAGAATTATAAATTAAAAGTTCACTGTGTTTCATGCACTAACAGATGACAAATCTCCATACTTCAAATATAGACCTAAAAATATCGTTGAGAACTTAATAAATAAACTGTGCCTGAATCAAAATACTATCATAGACTAAATTGTTGTCCACATTCACCTGATTATAGCAGCAATCCATAAAGATTTAAGAACAACATTTTAATAGAGGTCACAATGACAAATACTTCCAATTTCCAAGCTACATGGAACAAAAAACCTTTCAAATTATAGAGACCTAGCCGGAAAAAAAATCAAAACGATATGGAAAAAGATGAGGTAAATGTCATCCCCATTATCTTTTCTACCATTGGAATAGTACCAAGGATACTTTCAGTGAGTCTATGAAAAACAAGCTTATGACTACTTTAATCAATTACAATAAATAAATCAGTAATTTCGTCCACTTGTGAATTCTGTATTAAACATAAAAGAATAAAGGCAGGATAGCAACTTATCATACCAGGACCACATTCATCTGAACTCCCTCAAGTTAAACTAATGAGAGAATAGTGGTAACAAGAATAATAATAACAATAGCTAAGATTTATAATTTTTACAAAGCTTTTATACGTCTGTATTCTTTAGAAGAGAATTAAAGCCTTATCAACGTTTCAAGTCATCGTGTTGTAACCATAGAATATACTTTGGCTTTAGAAAACTGGCTTAAACTTTACAGTGCTCAAAATGACTGATATAGGCCATGGATAAATTTGATATCTCAATTCTCTATATGTGTATATACTATTTTTAAAAATCTAAAAGAGGAAAACTAAATATTGGAAAATATTTTGAATAAATGCTAAAACCATGAAGCTATTAAGTTTCAAAGACTTTGCCATTCCCAACTGAGCTGTAATAGGTTGTATTTATAATGCGTTTTTATTGCTGGGCACTTCCCATTCCATGGCCCAAAAAAATGTAGAAAAGGGGTAGTGATAGACACTAGTTATATAGTAGTTTCCTTTGTTTCCTTGTTTGGTTTTTTAGGAGAAAAATAATCTGCATATTTTTACTATTTTAAGCAAAATCAAACAAGTTTAAGTGGGTAGAGTCAAAGCATAGATTCCATAAATTCTTACGATATAACAAAATAAATTGCCTATTTCTAGCAATGAGAAGTTTTCAGGCTGTAGGCAAATAATATACAAAAGGACAGAAATAGAGTGGGAATATGTTGCATCTCTCTCAATCACATTATCATCTCTTCCCGCGGTTCTTAATCATGTCTTTTTATACTTGATTTTGCATTGTATTTACTTTTATACATGTTTTATTTCACACACACACACACAGATTCCACTAATAATACCCCATGTAATAATAAGACTGCATGTAATAACCTCAAGGAAAGAGGTGAAATCTTAGTCTTCTTTGTAGCCTATCCTTCCCCATCCCTAACACCTAGAACAATTCCTTTCCCTGTGCATAGCTGTTTGTTTAGTTGAGCTATATACAATTGGTATTTTCTTCTCTGCTTTTGCTTCCTTTTGCCCAAATCTGAAGTCAATTTCAAATTTTTACAATTACGCAAGCTCAGTCTTTACATTCATGATCATTTGTAAGTAGGGAAAAGGAACACCCTTTTCACCACAGTACTATGAAGGATTTAAGTGTAAATGGTCCTCATGTACTCTATGTTCCAGCCAAACTCACATTATACTTTCTGCCCACAGGCCTTTGCTCAGGTTCTCTAGTACCTGAAATACTCTTTTCTTCTTTATCTCTACCGCTCAAAAACCCTGTCTTCTTCCAGGTTTAGCTCAAATGCCATCTAATTAAGAGGGTTTCCCTCATTCCTCTGGCTATATTAGTCTCCCAACCCCAACTCCTTGTACTTATTTTCTATGCATATATGTACCTAAATTTCTATGTACCTTTTTCCCCCTAGTACAGTATAAGTTCTTTGAGGGCAAAGACTGTCTTATTTTTTTCCCTTTTCTATCGCCATGCCTAGCACTGCCTGCTATATGGTGGTGGTGGTGGCATTTAGTTATTTCAGTAGATTCTGACTCTTCATGACCCCATTTGGGTTTTCTTGGGAGAGAAACCGGAGTAGTTAGCTATTTCCTTCTCCAACCCATTTTACAGATGACGAAATGAGGCAAACAAGGTTAGGAGACTTACTTAGGGTCACACACTTAAGCTAAGTAAGTGTCTGAGGTCATATTTGAACTCACAAAGATGAGTCTTCCCAATTACAAGTCAGGTGCTCTAGCCACTACAACACCAAGCTGCCACATGCAAAATGCAAAATGATTTGTTGAATCAGTCATTCATAAAGTCAAAATACTCGCTGAACATTAGAGCTACAGCTAGTCAATTAGTCCCCTTGCCTTCAGAACACAGAATCCACAGCCATTGCCCCAGGTTATCAAGTCCCACTAATGCTTATCCTGGTCAAGACAAGACTTTTAGTTAGCATAGTCTGTGACTAGTTCTAAAAACACCAGCTCATTTGGCATTAATCATTGTCAGCATGTGAAAATGTATTTAAAGAAAAAGAAAAGTACTTTTACCAATGCCAAGAAACATCTTCACACTTTGCACTTCAGTGAAATTCAGGGAATTTCAAGGCAATTCACTAAATACAGTGAAATTATTTTTTAAAAATTCTTAAGATTCTTACTTCTCTTCTACTATGTAATTTTCATCATCTAATAAGGATGGAAGGTTCAGGAGCCTATAAGCAAATCAATGGGGAAAATCTTGCTGGTCACAATTATCAGCTATTCAGGCTTTTTTTTCCTCTAAATACTATTCTGTTTCAGAACTTTTGTAGTTTTACATTAATCTTTTCAAGTAACTAAAAATGAGAAAAAGTCTCTTAGAAGGAATGCGACTTTTCACTTAAGTAGCTTTCTGGGCTCCATAATAGACACACAAATCAAAACAATTCTTGCCAAGATATAATTTCTGGACAACCTTTGCCCTGAAATTAGTTTGTAATACGTTTTGTATCTGCTCGGATCTGTATTGTTGTCTCCTGAGATACAAGACAATATCCTCGAAAGTAGAAAGCTTTGTTTTTGTCATTGTAGGGTGAAGATAAGGACTGGACTTGTGATTTCATTAGTATAATAGTTGTCTGCAAACGATAACTGATAGCTTGGCCTAGAGCATAGGTGTCAAACTTGGCCCCCAAAACTCCCAAGTGTGGCTCAACTCAGATTAAAATATAATTGGGACATATTTAGCAAAATAAATAAAAATACAATAGAACATAGATGATGTTAATGTGTGGTCTCCTAAGTCAACATGCAGCCCACTGGGATCCTCAGGTAAGGTTCAGTGGCCCCTGTTTGTTTTTGAGTTTGATAAAACTGAGCTAGGGCACTGAGAGGTCAAGTGATTTGCCCAAGGTCCCAAAGCTGATCTCAGACTCAGGACTTGACCCCAGGTCTTCCTGGCTTTGAGATCAGTGTTCTACCCCCTATTCTATGCTGCATTTTACTTATCATTGTAGACTCTTAATAAATGTTTGATTATTTGATGACTATTACTACTACTACTACTACTACTACTATTACTTCTAATAATAATAATAGCTAATATTTATATAACACTTACCATGCTCCAGACACTGTACTAAGCGCTTTACAAATATTATTTCCTTTGATCCTTACAACAACCCCTGGAATGTGTGCCATTATTATCTCTATTTTACAAATGAGGGAACTGAGACAAGTGGTTACATGACTTGCCCAGAGTCACAAAACTAGGAAGTGTCTGAGGCAGGGCTTGACCATAGGTGTTCCTGGCTTTGAGTTCTAGTGCTCTATATGCCATTCTGCTTCTCGCTTATCTTTGAACACTCTCAGTAAATACTTGTTTGTTTGATTCATAGTACACAGGAAAAAAGTTCATCCCTTTGGGAATCAAACTCTGTTGCATACCATTGCTTATGGTTTTGCAGGATTTTAACCTGCTGTTATTATTTCTCATTCTAAATTCACTCCCCATTTTGAAGGGGTAGGGGGAAGCCATCATTCCTTCCTGAGACTTCACATTTCCAGGTGAAATGAGTCTACCGTATCATAACTGGTTTCGCAAGGTGACTTGGCAAAGTGATGGCCCTATTTGTTCAATTAGCTATAGGTCAGCAAGTACTTGAACACATGAACATTTTTCAAGAGAGAAATAAATTCTTTAGTATCCAAGCGATGCCAAGAGAAAAAAAGCAAGTCCTTGAGATGCACCCCTGTGGCTTATTTATGGGAGGAC
>CM053622.1:620751033-620785489 GCA_028646595.1 Phalanger gymnotis | reverse complement strand
TTTGACCTTATTGACTTCTTGCTGTATGTTTTGGTCTTCTTTGTCACCAAAGAAAGATTCAAAGGTCTGAGACTGAATCTGAGTGTGTTTTCGCTGCCTGGCCATATTCTCAGCAAACTTACTTGACCCTTGAGTTTTTCAGCAGGGTAGGACTGCTTGTAGCATAAAGAGTACTTTGTTCTAAGTTTGAGGGGATGTGCTGTTGATTTCAGAGCAATTTCTATACAGCCAGCTCTGCCACACCAGCACTCCTCTTTCCTCAAGAACCACCAACCTGAACCTGACAAAAATCTTAAGCAGGTTCTACACTCCTGCTCTGATCCGCCACTTAATTCCTCCCACCAGGTGGGCCTGGGCCGGAAGTAACTGAAGCTGTGGTTCTGTAACTGCACCTCTCCCCACTGCCCCTGGGGTGGTGGCCAAATTGCCAACTCTTTTCATTCTGTCCCCTGCAGCTTTTCCCACTAACCTTCTCTGTTGTCTTTGGTGTTTGTGGATTGAGAAGTCTGGTAACTGCCACAGCTCACTGATTCAGGGAGCTAGGGCTTGTTCTGCCCAGCTCCTGGTCTGGTTAGTCCTGCCGCCGCTGGTGCTGGGCTCTGCTCCCCTCCGCTCCGTGTACGATAGACCTCATCCAGTGACCATCTAGGCTGTCCCGGGCTGGATCTCTGTTTCCTTCTGCTATTTTGTGGGTTCTGCAGTTCTAGAATTTGTTCAGGGCCATTTTTATAGGTTTTTGGAGGGACCTGGCCCATCCCCCCAATTGTTAAATGGTGAAAGGGTATCAACAGCCAATTTTCAGAAGAAGAAATCAAAGTTATCTACAGTCATATGGATAAAAAATGCTCTGAATTGCTACTGATTAGAGAAATGCAAATTAAACAACTCTAAGGTACTACCTCTCACATATCAGATTGGCTAATATGACAGAAAAGGGAAATGATACACATTGGAGGGAATATGGAAAAACTACAACACTAATGCACTGTTGGTGATGTTGTAAACTAATACAACCATTCTGGAGAATAATTTGGAACTATGCCCAAAGGGCTATAAAACTCTGTGTTTCCTTTGAGTCAACAATATCACTACTAGGTCTATATCACAAAGAGATCCAAAAAAGAGAAAGCACCTATTTGCACAAAAATATGTATAGCAGCTGTTTTTGTAGCAGCAAAGAATTGGAAATTGAGGGGATGTCCATCAGTCAGGGAATGGCTGAATAAGTTGTATGTGATTGTAATAGAATGCTATTGCTACTAAGAAATTACTAAGAATTGATGAGCAGGATGGTTTTAGAAAAACCTGGAAAGGCTTACATGAATTGATGCAAAGTGAAGTGAGCTGAACCAGAATATTGTGCACAGTAATGGCAATACTGTTTGATGATCAACTGTGAAAGACTTAGCTACTCTTATGAAGACAATGATCAAAGACAATTCCAAGATTCATGATTAGAAATGCTATCCACCTCCAGAGAAAAAAACTGATGGAGTCTGAATGCAGACTGAAGCATACTATTTTTCACTTTATTCTTTGTGTGTTTTTCTGGTGTGTCCTCTGACTAATATGGAAATACGTTTTGCATAATTGCACATGTATAACCTATATAAAATTGATTACCATCTCAGGAAGTGAAAAAGGAAGGAGGGTGAGAATTTGTCACTCAAAATTTTTTAAAATGCTTAAAATTGTTTTTACATGTACTTGGGAAAAATAAAATATTATTCAACAAAAAAATTGTTTTTGAACTCAAGTGTAAGAGTTTACATTACATTTCATCTAATTTGATTAGCCTCATGTCCCAGCTTATTGAAATCTTTTTTTGGATCTTGACTCTTTCCTCCAACATGTCAGCTATCCCTCCTAGCTCTGTGCCATCTGCAAATTTGATAAACACACCATCTGTGCCTTCACCCAAGTCATTGATCCCTTGTTTTGTTATTATTATTACAACTATTACTGTTATTATTATATAAAAAAGCATAGATACCTGGGATACTCCACTAGAGAAATAAATTAATTTCAACCTTTATCAAATTCCATGATATGTGTCAGGGCTGGTGTATTGAACCTAGCCCTGAAGACTAAGAGACTTTGTCAAGGAGAGAGAAAACCCACATACTCAAGACTAAAGGCAGTAGTACATATCACACATGTCATTGGGAAGTTTCATAATACAATAATAATAATAATAACTAGCTTTGTAATATTATTCCCTTTGATCCTTATGACAACCCTGGAAGGTAGAGGTAGTATTATTATCTCCATTTTACAAATGAGGAAACTGAGGTACAGAGCAGTTAAGTGAATTACCCAGGGTCACATAGCTAATATCTGAGACTGGATATGAATTCAGGTCTTCCTAATTCCAAATCCAACACTCTATCCACATAGCTACACCAGCTGCTACATTATGGATATGATTCTCACTAATTTTAACTACCTCACAAATAAAGTAACCTTATTTAATAAAAATAATCATGGCATCTTTCATAATCTGTTGTGCTGATTACAAAAATACACAAGAAAAACCCAGGTGTACTAGCACATGTCAGAGAGGAAAAATTAAAAGCTTGTGCCCTAGTTAGTTTGGATTCTAAACCTCCTCACAATGTCTAGTTATTTACCAGTATATGATAAATTTGACATCTTTGGCCTAGATATTATGGAACAGATAAATTGCTGACATTATTGAAATGGTGCTGTCCAACCTGGTAAAACTTTTGGGACCATATCCAGCCTAACTATCCAAAAAACAGTGTGGATAGATTGCTGCTTCCTTTGATCAGGGATACCAGGGCCAGGTGTGGTTCCAAAAGCTTAGTCAGGCTGGATGGTGCCATTTTGACAACGCCAACATTTAGAATGCTAATGACAGGTTTAACTCCTCGGGTTATTTGGATCTGTCATAGCATGAGGTACCTCTTCTATGCATTTGTCAATCAATTAAACAAAAAACATTCATTAAATGACAACTATGTGTTAGCCATTGGGATTAGGCAACAATGAAACAGTCCTTGTTTTCAAGGAGCTTATATTGAATGCAGCAGAAAATATGTACATAAATACATATACATATATGTTTATAGATACATATGTGTGTATAACTATACAAAACACACACAAGATAATTTTATAACTAAGGAGACATGGAAAGGCTTCATGTAGAAAGCTGTGCTTGAAGATTACTTATCCTTTCCAACTTTGTGAAATTAGCAAATTTGATAAGCCTGACTTCAACATCTTCCTCTAAGCTATTGTTTAAGAAAATGGAATAGGACAAAAATAAGGACAGAATACTTCAGGATACCACTAGAGACCTTCTAGATTGGCAATGATTCTATAATGAATATTTTTTGCATTACAATTCATTGATCATCCAAACATGAATTCACCTATCCATTCTAAAATCTAGTCTACATTTTTCCATCTTGTTCACAAGGACGACATATGAAACTTGGTCAGACGCCTCACTGAAATCAAGATATACTTTGTCTATGGCATTCCCCTAATCTCCCAATCTAGAAATTTTATAAAGGAAGGAAATTATACCTACTTGGATGACTTCTTGGTGATGCCACACAGCTTCTTCAATCCAGTCCTCACAAATCATCTGTTTACAAACCCATTACATATTTTGCTAGAGATGTTGTATGGTTATCCCTTCCACATTATGACTTTCTCCATCAAGGTTTTGATATATCACGGGATGGCATAAGAAAGCAAATGGGAATTTTAGGGTGAGTTTTGCAGAAGCCACAAATGACACATGAAGGCCAGCAGACAACACAGGAAAAGTTTAGAAACTCAGAAATGCATAAAATGTAAGTATAGTATAGTATAATGTCAATATATTTTATCTCTTAATGCCATAAATATAACACAATTTCTTTAGTATTAAGGGAGGGCCAAAAAATTTTATGCAGATTTTCCAGATCGTGAGGTTACCACACCCCTAAGCCTGGTTATGTGGAAAGAATAACTGTATTTAAAATTATCAGTTTATAACATCTTAAATACACCTTTCCTCTTTTTTTGGAAACTGGAGCATTAGTATTAGTCCATTCTTTATCTCTTAGAACTTCTTCCATTCTCCATGATTCCTCAAAAAATATGCCCAGAAACTCTTAGATCACATACACAAGTTCTTTTAGCACTCTGAATGCAAGTTTTCTGGTACTGGATATCTGAAAAAAAAATTTAAGCAGGAATTATTGGTTAAGCCAAGTTGCTGCTCTGGGGCAATTGCAGGAACTTGGTCCCACAGAAAAAAGGATACCCTTTAAAAGCAGGAGCCAGGCGGTTAAGAGTGTAAGCAAACAAAACACTTCTGCAGTCTCTACTGAGACCCCATCCTGACTGACCATTGCAAGCCCCTTGGTTTCTTAGCCCCCGGGATTAACTGGTAAATGATGCCAAGGCAACTTTTCTAGCAGCTTTGTCACTTTTCTAATCTCTGGCACCTCTTCTGACAAAAGCCTTTGGCTTTGCACCACACTATGTCCCCAGCAGTATTGCCTACTGTTTAAGATCATTCCATATCCTCACAAAGTCCATTACATGTGTTCCTTTACAATCCCCTCACCTATTTTGCCCTTTATTTCCTTCTTTACGATGTTTGTTCTCTTTCCAAACTGAATATGATTTCCCTTGCTAGGAAAAAGAGAAGCAAAATAGGAGGCTTACCCTGCCATCTGTTAACATTATAGTATCTTCTCTAAGCAGTGAGGCTTCTTTATTCTTCTGTATAAGATAACTTAAAAAAAACTAAGATTTAAAAAATACCTTTTTGTTGCCTTTAGAAATTTTCACGTGTTCAGCTCATTCTGGGTTTTAGCCATCCTGTCACTATTCTGATTTTTTTAATTATATGCCTCCTCTTCTAATATCATATCATTTTAAGCTATGAGCTAGGTAAACAAAGTGTCTCTCACCTTTTTCATTCAAGTTACTTATGATTATTTGGTTGATTTTTTTTTTAATTTCCTGACTAGACTGGACAAAGTTCAGGTGGGATTTATCAGGATGAGTCCTGGAAATTTTCTGGCTGGAATGGAAGGTGGGGAAGGTCAGAGTGCCAGACATCAGTAATAGATAAGAAGGAATACACTGGGTTGGCTTAGACCAAGGCAGGTATTAAGGTCAGTTCCTTCAAGTAAAGCTGTATACATACTTGTTCAAGTGAGCTCAGGGGAGGTATCAAGAGATCTGAATGAAGGGGGAAGTAGTCAGATTTTGAGACAGAACAGACAATTGTGACAAAACAAAGGGAAGGCAGCAGGTAGGGTTCTGTATATCAGTAAGAATAAGCAGATACATGGTCAACAGGGCAGGTGGGGATCTCAGAAGCTTGACAGAAGGAGGAAGAAGCACCTGGGGTCTCACAGGGGAGGGCAAGTTGCTACAACAGAGGATTCTATTCAATGCTGTCTTTTTTAATTTATTTTTTATTTTTAGTTTATAATATTCAGTTCTACAAGTTTTTGAGTTCTGAATTCCCTTCCCTCTCTTTCTCCTTCCTCCCTACCAAGATGGCATGTAATCCAATATAGGTTCTACATATACCTTCACATTAAAATTATTTTCACAATAATCGAGTTGTAAGAAGAGTTAGAATCAATGGAATGAACCATGAGAAAGAAGAAATAAAACCAAAAAGGAAAAAAGAGAGAGAGCAAATAGTTTGCCTCAATATGCATTCAGATGCCATAAATGTTTTTCTGGATGTGGATAGTTTTCTCCATTATGAGTCTTTTGGAGCTGTCTTAGAACCTTGTATTGCTGAGAAGAGCCAAGTCTATCAAAGTTAGTCATCATGGATACTGTGTGTCTGTAATCATGCATAATATTCTCCTGGGTCTGCTTCTCACACTCAGCATCAGATCATGCAAGTCTTTCCAGGTTGTTATGGAGTCTGTCTGCTCCTCATTTCTTATAACACAATAGTATTCCATTACATTCATATACTACAATTTGTTTAGCCAGTTTCCAACTGATAGGCATCTCCTTGATTTCCAATTCTTTACCACTAGGAAAAGAGCTACTATAAATATTTTTGTATGTACAGGTCCTTTTCCCAATTGTATGATGTCTTTAGGATATAGCCCTAGAAGTGGTATTGCTGGGTCAAAGGGTATGCACATTTTTATAGACCTTTGGGCATAGTTCCAAATTGCTCTCCAGAATGGCTGGATCAGTTTGCAACTTTACCAACTCTCCTATTTTCTCATATCTTCTCTAGCATTTATGATTTCCCTGTTTTGTCATGTTAGCCAATCTGACAGGAAAGATGTGGTATCTAAGAGTTGTTTTGATTTGCATTTCTCTATTCAATAGTGATTTAGAGCATTTTTTCATATGACTATAGATATCTTTAATTTCTTCCTCTGAAAACTGCCCGTTCATATCCTTTGACCATTTCTCAATTGGGGAACGATTTGTATTCTTATAAATTTGACTCAGTTCCCTGTATATTTTAGAGATGAGGCCTTTATCAGAGATGCTGGTTGTAAAAATTCTTTCCCTATTTTCTGCTTCCCTCCTAATCCTGGTTGCATTGGCTTTGTTTGTGCAAAAACTTTTCAATTTAACATAATCAAAATTACCCATTTTGCATTTTGTAATGCTTTCTATTTCTTTTTGGATCATAAGTTCTTCCTTTCTCCATAAATCTGACAGGTAAACTATTCCTTGCTCTCCCAAATTGCTTACAGTATCAGCCTTTATGTCTAAATTGCCAACCTGTTTTGACTTTATTTTGGAATACAGTGTAAGATATCGTCCTATGCCCAGTTTCTGCCATACTATTTTCCAGTTTTCCTAGCACTTTTTGTGAAATAGTGAGTTCTGATCCCAGAAGCTGGACTCTTTGGGTTTATCAAACAGTAGATTACTATAGTCATTGACTACTGTGTCTTGTACACCTAAGCTACTCCACTGCTCTATTTCTTAGCCAGTACCAAGTAGTTTTGATGACTTCTGCTTTATAATACAGTTTAATATCTGGTATGGCTAGACCATCTTCCCTAGCATTTCTTGTCATTAATTCCCTTGATATTCTAGACCTTTTTTTCTTCCAGATGAATTTTGTTATTATTTTATCTAGCTGTATGAAATAATTTTTGGTAGTTTACTTGGTATGGTACTAAATAAGTAAATTAATTTAGGTAAAATTGTCATTTTTATCATATTAGTTCAGCCTAACCACGAGCAACTGATTTTTTCCATTTATTTAGATCTGACTTGATTTGTGTGAAAAATGTTTTGTAATTGTGTTCATATAGGTCCCAGGTTTGTCTTGGCGGATAGACTCCCAAATATTTTATAGTGTCTACAGTAACTTTAAATGGAATTTCTCTTTCTTTTTTATTAATTTTTTTTCTTTTTGGAGGGGGGAATGCAAGGTAATTAGGGTTAAGTGACTTGCCTCAGGTCACACAGCTAGTAAGTATGTTGAGTGTCTGCAGCTGGATTTGAACTTACATCCTCCTCACTTCAGGGCCAGTGCTCTACTCACTGTGCCACCTAGCTGCCCCTGGAATTTCTCTTTCTATCTCTTGCTGCTGGGCTTTGTTAGTAATATATAGGAATGCCAAGGATTTTGTGAGTTTATTTTATATCCTACAACTTTGCTAAAGTTATTTGTTATTTCAAGTAGTTTTTTACTTGATTCTCTAGGATTCTCTAAGTAAGTCATTATATCATCTGCAAAGAGTGATAATTTAGTTTCTTCTTTGCCTATTCTAATTCCTTCAATTTCTTTTTCTTCTCTTATTGCTAAAGCTAACATTTCTAGTACCAAATTGAACAGTAGGGGTGATAATGGATATCCTTGTTTCACCCCCAATCTTATTGGAAATGCATCTAGCTTATCCCTATTACATAAAATGCTTGCTGATGATTTTAGGTAGATGTTACAATGCTGTCTTTTATGGTCAGAACTTTGCAGAGCGATGAGAGGGATTCTGAGCTTGGCCTGACTTGGGCCATTCCCCTGATAGTTTAGGTTCAGAATCGGGACAAAATGTGACCCTTATACATCACTCAACTGTTAACACAAGAAGATTTATTTTGACATAGTAGGAGAAAGATCTTCAATGGGGAGAGGATATACCACAAGTAAATTCAGGTGAGCATTATTTTCTACCAGTTCTTCATCATTACCTTGCACTCAGACAAACAGAAAATGAGGTCAGTAGCCTGAGCCTTTATCCTGGGAACCAACAAAATCTGTAGGATGGTTTTTCTAAATTTTAAAGAAAACCCTATCCTAAACTGCATAGTAGTGGGGACTATAATATTGCTTCCCACAGAAGAAGCTTTGTCTTTCCAGGTCTTAACAGGGCCCGCACAGCTAAAACAGTCTGGATCCTTTAGGTTCTAGGCCTGTCCTCATCTCAATAATACTGTGAGTCAGACATGGGAGGCGTGTTAAATTCTCAGGACACAGTTGTTATCCCCCATCACTACTACTGCATCTTGCTTCCTCACTGGTTTTATAATCTTTGCTTTGGCTGTTAGCCTCTACCTGGCCTGTTAGTTGTATACTAAGTTCCCACAGACAAAACCACTTAATTTTCTCTTTCCATAACAATGCTATTCAGAGAAACATAAAGAAAGAGAGAGCTTGTCCTTGTCTCAATATCTAATCTCATTCTTTCTATTCCAACCACATTAAGATCCTTAAAATAAACCTCTTACCAAGACTCAATTATTCTTTCCTCCACACCCAGGGAATCCAGTTCTAGCAGGAAACAATCTTCCTGCCTGAGGGAGAAATTGCCTCAGTTTCAACGTAAACTTGTCATCATTTCTGGGTACTCACCTGCTTTCCAAGCTGGCCTTGCTTGGGGTTCCGATAGCCTGTGTACTCCTTGACCCTCAGCTTCACGGCCCAGTAAAGTTTTGACTACCAGTCTCAGTGTCAGGCCTTTTCCAATTCCTAGCATCTGCCTTGCATTCCCAGCCTTGCCTTGGCTCTCCTGGACCTTGATTTCCTAACCCCATTCCACTGCTTCATGACCTCCATCCAGTAATACTTCCTTTCTCACTGTTACTATTGACTGAAATATTGAGAAAAATAGGATCTCCAATTTGGTGGTGAAATCATGTATAAGTCTAATATACTCAGTATATTTCAGCAAAACTATTTAGGACAGATTATCAGAGCCCTAAGAACTGCTCTTGTCAGATGATAGGAAATGTGGCGAAAGTCTTTCCATAAGACTTCCCAACGTGTTACTACCCCAGAAGCAGATGGGAGTTGGGTTGTGGGGAGAGGGGGAGTGGATGTAAAATGTGAGAGGACTAGCAAGAAGATCAAGGGAAAGAGCCCTATTGATGGGAGGGGGAAAATCCCTGCTACTATATTGGTCCAACAGAAAAAAGCTAAGTAGCCTGATAAAATACATCCCATAGGAAATATATATTAAGGGGGCAGTTGACAAATGCTCAGAATATTCCAAATAAAAATGGTTGGGGTATTCTAGTCAATCTCTAATACAAGTTGTAGATCCATTAACGATTCGTTGCTCTGCATATAGTGGCTGCTCAATAATGGTTGATGATTGAATTCATTCAAGTAAGCATTTATTCAAGAAATATTTCCATTCATTAAGCACCTACCAGATGCAAAGGACTGCTGAAGATCCAAAGATAAATAAGATAGAGTCCTTTCCCTGCTGTAAGGGACTTATAACCTAATAGGGGTGGTAGGCCAAGTGCACAGAAATACAAGACAAGCTTCAGTGCAAGGGAAAGAATGCTTGCCCTAGGTTCAAACTCTATCTCTGACATTGGTTGTATGACCCTGAGAAATGCACCTAAACTCTCTGAGTTTCAACTTTCTTATCTTTAAGATGGGAAAATCAATATCTTTAGGGCCTAACATTACCTGACACATAGTAGGCTCTTAATAAGTGCTTATCGATTGACTGATCTATTACATAAGGCTGTTATGAAGATTAAATAAGATAATGCAAAAAATGCTACAGAAGTGTGAGGTATTATTGTTATATACACATAAGACAGATTTTAACTGCAGAGAAAGCAGATGTAGGAGATACGGTTTGCCAGAATCTGTTTCCATTTATTTTAAATTCTTAATTACTTAAAGTCTGCCTAAGAAGGACCATGTTAGTACTTTTTGAGAAATTAATGCATTTGAAATGACCCAGATCAGAGTTTCCTTCCCATTACCGGTTACTGCACAAAACGTTCCCTAAAGCCAGACCTTGAGAATGTAAGGGTTCTCCTTGCCCCAAGTTAACTTTCCTTAAACACTGACTCGTGACTCACGACTCGTGACTCTAGTTTTCTCATCTATAAAATAAGGGGGTTGGACTAAATGATCTTAAGGTCCCACATAGCTCTAACATTCTGTGAGTCTAAATATCAAGGAGTTAAGTGAGGTGAGGTTTAGAGAATGTGTATATAAAATATAAGCATTAGAAAAAAACTATGCTAACTTGAGATGCAAATTTAGGAAATTTTTGCAGTAATCTCTGTCACTGTTGGCTCACCCTTATGTTCAAATGCGTATAAACTAAGAATGCTATTCCAATGTTCAATCCTATGTTAAACAAATTCCAGGAAGATAGTTCTCTTTAATGTCTTATGGTAACATGAATTGGGTCCATGAAATCCAGCATGAAATTCAAGTTTGGCACAAAACAGAAAATTTAAGATACGGTATGTAAGTACATATCCATAAAAAGCACAAAACAACTTAAGATAACATAAAGTCACATTTTAATAATTCTTAGAAGATCCAATTATTGCCCTTTTTAAAATAGACTACGGATTTGTGGGGGGAGGAGGGTGTTTGTTTTCACCACCGCGTCTTTCAAATGTTCTTGTTGTTCATCCTTCATTTTTCAAGAGGACAGGCGGCATTATGGGATTGGACACCTTGAATTTAAGTCAGGCAAAACTGCACAAAGTCGTCAGCCTCATTCTCTCTTCCTGAGTCCAAGTCCAGTGGCAGGAAAAAAAAAGGTCAAGATGACAGATGATAGCCCAGGGTGAAGCGGATGACTTTGGCATCTTCTATGTCTGACCAAGCTCTAAAAGCTCCATAGCGCTTACTTCAGCCATCTTCGTGACTTTTGATACAAATTGTTCTGGTCCACCCATTCCGCCAGGAAAAGTCTTCACGTGCTTGGGGTAGGCCGGTGGCTCCAAGAAGCTATACAGCCTGGAAAAGGCACACAGGCTAAACCAGGTCGAGTGTAACCAATATGCCTCAAATTTGTCTACGAGTTAGGGGGATGTCTACCACGAGCCTCTTTCAAATAATCTCCTGTAGATCCCTCCCTTGCAAATATAGCAGTTAACCCAAACAAACCATTACAAAAGGCATCGTAAAGTACTATGTGTTATACCCACTGAAGTACATCTGTGGTTCGCCACTTCCCCTGGAGTACAGAAATGTATACTACCCATCGACGATCTTCCAAAGTGCACATTGCCCTTTATATTTAACCTGAATTACAACGTCTCTTAGTGTTGTTTTCAATTATATTAATATAGTCATTGTGCATATTATTTTCTTCATTCAACTTTCTTTGTTATTTATCAATTCATATAGGTCTCATATTTCTTTGACATACATATCCATCATTGCTAATGGCACAATAATATTCTATTACATTCACAAACAATGATTTGTTTAGCCATTCCCAATCAATGGGCACTCATTTGATCCTAATATTTTGCTCTCATAAAAAAAATTCTGCTAAGCATTTCTCTAATTTCTTCAAGTCTTTATTTTTATAGTTGCTTAATGTTTAAAGTTGTCACATGAAGTGAAATCTTGATTTTTATTCTCCTTAATATTATTCCTTTTAGATGTTCTTTTAAATGAACTTTTCAGTTATTACCTACCCACCCTAATAATTTCCATTCAATTCTCTAAGCATTTATTGAGAGCCTACTATGTGCATAGTACTGTACATACATACACACACACACACTGTAACAGCAACCACGCTGGAATACTCAGGATGGTTACAGGTTCAATACACAGGTTCGTTGATCTGCTTTTCTAAAGGAAAGCAACTTAAAAGGGGTCAATAATCTTACTTTAATTAAACATATATATCATTTACTTAGTTCAGGGAAAAAGTCAACACCCTGAACTTTAGAGAAAATGCAAACAGAGATTACAAGCAGAAATTGCAAGCAGAGAAAATAGCACAGATCAACAGACAGAGATTCTGTCTGAGAAATTAGCACAGATCAACAGACTAATCTAACTGTCTGATCACAGCAATGCATACATAGTTACTAAAGAGAGAAGTACCAACATCAGGGTTTTCAAAGATGGGGGAGTGCTCCTTAATGGCTACCCAGAGTCTCATCTGGCCAAATCACACAAACACTCTTCCAATGAGCGAGCCCCAAACAAAATGCTAACATCAGAGTATGCATATATATATATGTATATATATATATATATATATATATATATATATATATACTTCTCAGAGCCCAAAGGCATCACAACCCTCGTGACCTAGTACCTAATTAGAAATTAGCAAAAGGTGTGGCTTTCCTACAAACAAACCTCCCCAATCAAGCTTCCTTTAATAGGCTGCATGCGAGGACTATTACTGAGCAGGGAAGATCTTCCCATTCTATTAATCTTACACACAAACACACACATACCTTTCCTTTCTTTTCACATCTTATTCTTCTATACAAACATGCAAGGATGATTGGCATTACTTTTTCAAAACACATCAGTGATGTCCAAAGCAAGGATATATTTGTCTTTGTTCCATCAGAATAAAGTCAACTGCTGCCTATGCAGAATGCTAATGATGAGTTTGCCAGCTCTTCAGATAATAGTAGAAATAATGTTGACCAAATATGTTCAAAAAAGACCACATTAAGAACAACCTTGCATGTGTATACAAAGTGAATAATAAAATAAATCTTTTCTTTCATTAAAGCATATTTAAACATTCAACTCTCAAGAAAATGTGAGGTGGTTAATATGTGACAAATCCTAAAAGATTGATTCCAGTTCTATGTGGACAACTAGTAACTAGGGAGAATTATAGCCACCTTTTTTTCCTGTTATAGTTATGAGAAAAGAGTTTTGCAGATAGTCATTCATTCCCTTTAAGAGTACATGATGAGTCATGCTGGAAAATTTGTAAATAATTTTGGTTTATGTTTATGGTTTATTTGGGAAACTTTGAGGATAACTATGGTTAAAAATTTTGTCAGCATAGTAAATAGCTGTATTTCTTGGCAAGACTGATTTGTGGATTTCTTGAAAGGTCTTAGGGAAGAGGATATAACAAGCCTCACAATAAATGATTAAGTCCACTGGGTCAAATCCCTCTCATGGAAGAGACTTGTTCTTGGACTTAGAGGACAGGACCAGAAGCTGAGGTATATTTAGATTTGATGAAAGTAATTGTTCTTCTATTACCTAGTGTTATGTATTCCTGGCTTTATAAGACACTATTCTCTTAAATATACTAGGTTCTATTTCTGGATTTTCTATTCTATTCCACTGATCTATTTTTTTTCTTTTTTTATGCAGTGAAAGACAGTTTTTATAATTACTATTCTGTAATATGTTTTGAAATTTCAAATGCTAAGTCCTTGTCTACCTTTACCTATTCTCTTTTTCAGAGTTCCTCTTGACATTCTATATGTCTGTTGTCCCAGAGGAATTTATTTAAGGTTTTATATAATATTATGAAGCAGTTGGTTGATACTTTGATTAGTCTAAAACTAAATCATAAGTTATTTTGTAAAGTATTGACATACTTGCATTATATTTGCTTGATCTAATCACATGTATTTTTTCATTCTTATCTAGTTTCCAGCAAAATTATGTTGCAGTTGTGTTTATGTAAATCACTTATGTATCTTGGTAGATGAAGCAGGTGATTTTGAAGGAGGGGCAGTTATATCTCATGGCTTTGCTAAAGTCATTTATTAAATCAATTAATTTGTGGTTGGTTGTCCTCGATTTTTCTGGATATACTATCCTGTCAGACACAAGTAGAAATATTTAAACTTCTTCATTGCCAATGTTTTCATTTCTTTTTCATACCTTATCTTTATTGTTTATATTTGTAAGACTTCGCATGCTTGAGATAGACATCCCACTAACTCACTGAAGGGTTTGAAGGCTATTGGTTACCCTCAACCTGGTTTAGCCCATCTGCCAAGACAAGTACCAGGGTGTGGCTGCTGCACATGCTACAGCTTCTTGGAGTCACAGGTGAAGTTGAGTGACAGGTGAACACCAATGGTGAATGAGCAGCTCTGAAAAAGGTTCAGCAAGCCCTCATATTGGAGGTGCTAGTCCTCCCTGAACATTCCAGAAACTGTGATGCTGGACAGTCTGGATGTACACCTGTTTTTACTGAAAATGTTTTAATTATTTATCCATTGTATGTAATGTTAGCTCAGGTTTTTAAACAAATAATTTTTATGCTATTAAGAAAGTCTTACTGTTTCTATATATTTTAATATTTTAAGATAAATGAATGGTATATTTAATCTAAGATTTTCTCTGCATCTAATAATATAATCAAATAATTTTATAATTTTTCTTAATATAAAAACTGGATATTTTACTGAAATTAAACTTATATTCTGGTTAAGAATCCTACTTGATCCTAATGAATTCAATTCAGTTCAACAAACATCTCTTAAAAATTTTGATCAATGCAATGTCTAACTATAATTCCAAAGGACTAGTGATGAAACTCTCCACCAACCTCCTGAAAGAGTTGATAACCTCAAGGTACAGAATGAGACATACATATTTTGGATATAACCAATGTGGTTTTTTATTTTGCTTTATTCTGCATATTTGATACAAGGGTTTTGCTTTTCTTTCATTCACTTTCGGAGAGGGAACTAGAAGTGAATGAGGACATAGTAATGGTATTGCCAAAATGAAAGAAAAGGAAACGTAAGAAGTGTCACTAAAGCATTTTTAATGCATAGAAGAAAATGGAAAGAATATCAATAGTAAACACAGACAAGTAAGACAGCTTTGAAAATAATGCTGAATTTATTATATACTTTAAGAGAAAACCAAGCTATTCCTAATGCAGATTTGCTTCTTCATGTAAAAGAAAAATTCTCTGAAGCACTTACTAGGGTGAGAACATTGCCAACAGTGTCAAAAGCTACTTGAGAGATCAGGAAGTATGGAGACTAAGAAAAGACCATCAGGTTTAGCAATTAAGAGATCATTGCTAACAGTTTTTGTAGAACAAATAATGGAGGAAAAGCAAATGGCCACCAATTGGGAAGTTGCTAACAAATTGTGGTACATGAATTAATGAAATATTGCTGGGCTGTAAGATATTATGAATTTTTATAAAGAAAAATGGAAAGATTTTATGAACTATTGTAAAGTGAAGTAAGCAGAATCATGCACAATGACTACAAAAATCCAAATGAAAAGAATAGCAAATAATCACTACTGAATGCTGCGAAATTATAATGATCACCCTTAACCCCAAAGAAGAGTCATGAGAAGGTACCTCTCCCTGCTTCTTTGCAGAGGTAGGGGCCCATGCATGTGGAATATGGCATATCATGCCAGACTCTTTCAACATATTAGCTTTGCTGAACTAGTTTTATTTCATCTTTTTTAATTGTCTGTGATGAGGTTGCTCTCTGGGAGGTAGAGGGAAAAGGACACGCTGGAAAATGTATATAATATGTAGGTGTATGACATAATATATAAATATGCTGATATAAAAACAAAAAATATATCAATAAAAAATTTAGAAGATAATTGCTAATCTTGGAGAAAGTCATTTCAGTAGAGTGATGGGATTGAAAATGATTGCAAGCAGGAGAAAAGTGGATCGGTGGTAGGGAAATAGAGGCAGTATGAGAGAGAGCACATTACAGAGCAAAGAAAACTGGATTGAGAGACAAAAGACCTCACTCAAATACTGGCCACTCCCTAGAGTCACTTAACTTCCAGGAGCCCCAGATCTTTCATCTGTGAAAAAAAAAGAGGTTGGACTATAAGTTGCCTGAGATCCCTTCCAACACTAAATCCCAAGTACTTTCATTTTTAATTTGAACACTTGTTTCTTTTAAAAAGCTGCTTAGAAGCATATGTATTTGTACTTACATTCTTTCCAATTATTTTGAACCTTAAACATCCATCCTTTGCCTCTAAGCATCATTCTTAGTTTATTCTGGAAAGGTGATTCTAGGTTCATGACCTACTTTTGAATGTATGTGTATATACATGATATATATATATATATGTATATATATATACACATGCGTGTGTATATATATATAATATATATTCCTCTGTCTTTATTGTTCCTTGTCTTCCTAGAAATTTTTTCTGTAATCCTGATTGATGTCCTTTGGCATGTTATATCTGTCGTTCTTACTGCTGCTTTGAGGATGGGTTTTTTTCTCTTTGTTATTGTGTGCTGAAATTCTGTAATAATATATCTGAGAGAGGTGAATTTTAAGCTTCTCTTTGTTGGAGTCCCACGAATTTTTTTCATTTGAAACTTGAAAGTATTTTTAAACAATTTCCTGAAAAAGAATACTCCGATTTTTTTTCTAAATTTTCCAAAAAATCAGTGAGCCTGATTGCTCTATCTTGACCTGTCCCTTCATAATCTATCATTTTTAACTGCATGATTTCCAAATCTCTTTATAAATGAATTCTTTTGTTAGCTTGTTTTCTAATTCTTATGCATTATCTAGAGTCTTTAGCTCTTAAGTCTGTCTATTGATATTTCATATTTTATTTCTTTTTGTCTAGATTTGTAGCTTCAGATCTACAGAGAATATCTTCTACCAATACAGTGACCAACTCTTGTGGAACTACAGACTTAAAATTTTCCTGAGCCTAGTCCCTTACCCTGAATCACATAGCCACTAGGAATGAATGAGTGTTTATTAAGTGCTTACTACATGCCAAACACTATTAAGCGCTAGAGATAGAAATTGAAAAGTGGCGTTTCCCTGCCCCAAGAAACTTAACATTTTAATAGAGGGAAGCAACATGCAATTGGCAAGGAAGGATGTTTTAATCTGTGAAGTCAGAGATCTCGTGTGTGGAACAGTAAGGCAGTTCACCGACATCCTCTTCCCAAAGCAATGGTAGTGCTTGTTTACAGTTCTCAAAGCAAGAGGTGAAATCAAGGGAGAGAGGAGGAGGAGGAGGTATCATGTGGCAACAAGGCAGAAAAGAAGTAGGGCAAAAATGAGTGAAATGAAAATGAACCTGGAGGTTCAAAGCTGAGTGTTGTCCCTCCACTTGGCCATGGTCTCCGGAGGGTTGATTTGGAAGGTAGAGAAGCAACAGTATCAGGCAAATGTGCATCAAAAGAACTTGAACCCATTTTTTCTGGACTCTAAGGCAAGCTTATTATTTACCACTCTATGCTCCTTCCAGATATTCTATTTAAGTCTTCCTACTAGTCATCCTTTTTCATCATGTTCTGTCACTCCTTGTGTGTGTGTGTGTGTGTGTGTGTGTGTGTGTGTGTGTGTGTGTGTGTGTGTGTGTAAGAGAGAGAGAGAGAGAGAGAGAGAGAGAGTTGGTCAGCTAACTACAAGAGTTCTGAAGAGGGTGCTCTTTTATTGACTTGGGAGGCTTACAAAAAAGCCTGTGATCAGCGGCTCCTTCTTTTGCCTCATTTGCTCTTCAGGGGTCTCTGTGATATCTTTTCACTTCCCTTACACTTCACCACCATTCTCCCAGGAGCAAACTTGCTAGCCTCTCCCAGTAGAGAGACACCATCCTCAGCCCTCTGCACATTTGCAAGATCCCCATTTCATTTGTGTTGTTGTTCAGTCATTTTAGTCATGTTCTACTCTCTTGTGGCCTTATTTGGAGTTTCTTTGGCAAAGATACTGGAGTAGTTTGCCATTTCCTTCTCCAGCTCATTTTACAGATGGGAAAACTGAAGCAAAAGGGGTTAAGTGACTTGCTCAGTATCATACAGTTAGTAAGTGTCTGAGGCCGAATTTGAACTCAGATCTTCCTGACTCTAGGCCCAACACTCTATCCACTGCTTCTCCTAGTTCTCTGTTACATTAGTGTCTTTCAAGTCTAGCTTCAGTTGTTCTGAGGATATTTTAACGGCTATAATTTCTTTGATTTTCTTGCCAAGTTATTTTATCTCTTAGATTCTTTAAAAGTATTATTTATCCACCTGAAAATGTCTTGAGATACTGTACATCATTTCTTTTTTCATCTACATTGAGGTTTAGCTTTTGTTTCAGTTGTTCCATATCTTTTTATTGCTTCAAAGTACTTGTAGACTTTTTTTCATTTTCTTTTAGAGGAAGTTTTAATTTTCTGGTATGGACTTTTACTTATTTTGATTTCTTTTTTTGACAGTAACGTGAGGAACCTGGCTTTCTATATGAGCTTCCCAAAGTATCCTGCTTCAGGTAATGCCTAGTTGCAGGAAGCCTCATGTTTTCTTATTTACTTTTGTTAAGTCACAAAAGCTACAGAAGTGGCGGAAGGAATGACTTGAATGAATTGGACTGTCCCAACAATTTGTGATTTTTTTTTAAGTTTTAGGAGTCTAAAAAAATTTTTTTTTAAGATTAGGTATCTTTTTGTGTCTTTTTTATCTGTCTCTGTCCCTATGTTTCTCTGTATTGGTTGGACTCTGTCCATTTCTGTCTCTCAGTTTCTGTCTCTGTCTCTGTCTCTGTCTCTCTGTCTCTGTCTCTGTGTGTGTGTGTGTGTGTCTCTGTCTCTGTCTCTGTCTCTCTGTCTGTCTGTCTCTCTCTCTCTCTCTGTCTCTCTCTCTCTCTCTCTCTCTGTCTCTCTCTCTCTCTCTCTCTCTCTCTCTCTCTCTCTCTCTCTCTCTCTCTCTCTCTCTCTCTCTCTCTCTCTTCCCCCTGCCCCTGTACCTCCATGAGTTAGAGCTGGCAGCTGTAGTGGGATCCCACACTAGCATGGACCCAGAAGAAAACATGATGCACACCGCTGAGATGGAGCTCAGACAACAAGTTTTTAGCCAGAGTAGATGGGGACCAAGGATCTAGAGAGAGTTTAGGATGATGTCAGAGGTATCAGTGAGAACCTCTAAGGCTTTCAGGGTTTTCTTGGCAATCAGCTACGAAGAAGCCACTGTCTCTATAGGAATCAGGAAGGAGATTACACTTTAACAAATAAAGACACATCTGAACAAATGAAGAAATATTAATTGCTTATAGGTAGACCGAGACAATATATTAAAAATGGCATTATTCAGTGCCATGCCAATCCAACTACCAAAGAATTATTTTATAGCACTAGAAAAAATAACAACAAAATTCATCCAGAAGAACAAAAGATCAAGAATATCAAGGGAATCATTAAAAACTTGTGGAGAAAGTTGGCCCAGTAGTACCAGATTTTAAACTATGTTACAAAGTGGTAGTCATGAAAACAATCTGGCATTGGTGAAAAAATGGAGTGGTGGATTAGTGGAATGGACTAGGTACACAATACACAGTAGTAAACGATTATAGTAATCTTGTGTTTGACAAGCCTAAAGATGCAAGCTTTAGGGGCAAGAACTCAATATTTGACAAAAAATTGCTGGGAAAACTGGAAAGTGGTCTGACAGAAACTACGTGTAAGTCAACATCTTGTATCATATATCAAGATAAAGGATGATATCATAAGCAAATTAGGGCAGCATGGAAAATTTATCTGTTAGTTCTATAGATAAGGGAAGAGTTCATGACCAAACAAGAGACAGAGAAGACCAGCATGAATAACTTTGTTATGAGAAATTAAAAAGCTTCTACACAAACAAAACAAATGCAGCCAAATTTATAAGGGAAGCAAGAAACTTGGAGGAAATTTTACACAAGTTTCTGTGATTAAGGCCTCGTTTCTCAGATATGTAGGTAACTCAAGAAAATTTATATAAAATAAGAGTCATTTCCCAATTGATAAATGGTCAAAGGATATGAATAGGTAGTTTTATGAAGATGTCCAAGCTATCTATAGTCATATAAAAAATGCTCTAAGTCACTAATAATTAAAGAAATGCACATTAAAACAACTCTGACATACCACCTCATAGTTATCAGATTGACCAATATAAAAGAAAGGGGAAATGACAAATGTTGGAGGGGACGTAGGAAAACTGGGATACTAATGCACTGTTGATAGAATCGTGAACTGGTCTAACCATTATGGAGAGCAATTTGGCACTTTTATCAGAGGATTGCAAAGAATTGGAAATTGAGGGGATACCTCTGTGTGTGTGTGTGTGTGTGTAATTATGAAGAAATACTATTATGCTATAAGTATTGACTAGGGGGGAGGTTTCAGAAAAACATGGGAAGATTTATACAAAGTAATGTAAAGTCAAGTCAACAGAACCAGGAGAATATCGTACACAGTAATAGCAATATTGTAACAATGTTCAACTGTGAAGGACATAGCTACTCTGATCGAGACAATGATCAAAGACAGTTCCAAAGAACTCATGATGAAAAATGCTATCCACCTCTAGAGAGAAAACTGGAAAACTCTGAATGCAGATTGAAGCATACTTTTTTTTCATTTTATTTTCCTTGGTTTTTTTGCAATTTGACTAATATGGAAATGTTTTGCATGACTCCACATATATAATGGGTATCATATTATTTGCCTTCTTTATGGATAGTGGAGATATGGAGAGAGGGAGAGAATTTGGAACTCAAAATTTTTTAATGTGAATGTTTAAAAAGTAAAGAATGAAGAAACTGCCATTTTAAAAAACGACTTATATCCTTTGACCCCAAATCCAGCATTTTTCCCATTACATTATTCCCTAGTTCAAACTAAACCTTTCATCAAAAAGAATTTTCCCTTTTTCCCATCCTAATGTTTGCCTAATTACTGAGAGACATTTTTGATGATTCCCCAGGGAAGTGCATAAGGTTCTGGAGAACCTTAGCATAGATTGAGAATCCCTCCTCTGTTTGGACTTTGTACAGGGCATTCTTCCTTATAGGAATAAACACTTGAGGTGAGAATATGTCTCCTTGTTTTATGTCTTGCTTGATGTTAATAGTCAGCAGATCATCTGACAAAGTTGTCATGAGGGTCTTTTATAGAATAATGTATGATTTTAAAGGGTGCTTGGAAGATACCTTGTTTAAGGAGAGTCTTTAAGGCTTCATTTTGTTCCACCAAGATAAATGTACAAGTAGTACCCTTGCCACTTATTTTTGGGTCCCTTAAGATGTGCTTAATAATAATAATAATAATAAGGAAAGGATTGTCAAAAACCTACCTATTCTCTTATAAGGCCTAGACAAATAACATAAAGATCTTGTAGAGACTACAAAAAAAAGTTATGTTGATGCCAATGCCTTCCCTGTTACCTTTTAGTTTTTTGTTAAACTACTATGTATGCATTATATTTTTCATTCCTTTCTAATCTCTCTCTTTTTTAGATATTTTGGAAATAAACCTCCAAATGACTTGAAAGTTAAGCCACCTCTAGCTTGAATTTCTTATGTATTTGGTCAGGCCCAGTCACTTATCCTGACTTTATCTTCTTAAGTACCATTGCCATTTCCTTATAAAAGCATATTTAAATAGCATTTTACTTTGCCTACATACACATTATACACTAATCTCTTAATTATAAATTATGATGGCCTTTCCACGGCCATCAGCCTTCTTGAATTCTCTGCAATATATGACATTTGAATACATTTCCCTCCCACACACTCTCTCTGGGTTTCATGACAGTGTTTGCCTCATTCTCCTCCCACCTGTATGGCCACTCTTTCTCAGTCTCCCTTTCTGTTTGATCTCTATCATGCCTGGACTAGAAATCATGCCTTGGAGGTTTTAACCCTTTCATCTGTGGAACTTCTACTCTAGAACCCTGCTATCCTGATTAGTGAATGCCTCACCTTACCTACCCCACAATTCTGAAACTATAATCAAATCAGCTCTGCCATTATTTCTGAAGTTATGGGTCAACTCCCCATACCCCCACTCATTATCCTTATAACATAGTGGTTCTTGCTGGTCACCAATGGCTACCACTGATTGTATGTGCTCTTACTTCTTATTAAAATGTGAGTTAAATGCTAATTAAATTCTTATTAAAATGCTAATTAAATGCTAATTAAAAATGCTTATTAAATGCTTTGAGGTCAAGGACTGTCTTTGACTTTGTTCTGATATTGGTAGAACTTGGTACATAATAAGTATTTAAGTGAATCTTGATTCATTTTCATTCATTTATTCATGTCCTCTAATTATAGCTGTACCCCATACATCTTCCCTGGTCTTTTTTTCTATTATCTCTCTACACTCCCTCACTTGGTGACCTCATAAGCATCAATGGATTAATTATTATCGCCATGCGGATGATTCTAAAATCTGTGTACCAATTAATAAACATTTATTAAGTACCTACTATGTGCTAAGTGCTGAGGGTACAAAAAGAAGCAAAAGACAGTTCCTGCCCTCAAAGAACCTACAATCTAATGAGGGAGAAAACATGCAGGCAAAAATATACATAGCAAACTATATACAGTATCGTTGCAACAATTCAACTAGTAGCTGCTATGGGGGTGAAAGACCAATACAAGCCCAACAACAAGAACACTGCCAGCACAGATTCTTTTGATCTGCTTTACTAAGGAAACCAATGTTAGGGGGTTAACAATCTTATTTCAATCCTCTTAGTTCAGGGGAAAAGCCAGCACCCTGAACTTCAGAGCAAATGCAAACAAATTACAAACATACATTATAAACAGACCAAATACAATTCATAGTTACCAAGAAACCTTCAACATCTGGGTGAGCCGGGAGGCTCTTAGAGTTCTGCCTAGAGTTCCATGCCAAGACTCCTGCAGGAGTGAGAGCCTCAAGCAAATAGCTCTGTTCTCTCTTTTTATACAGTCTTTGGACGTCATCAAATGTCATCTGAGCGACCAGAACTTAGGTGCATACTATTGGCTCTGGTCTTAGCAACTCCCCTTAGGACCTTGAGGGCTTCCCACCCCTCTCAAACTATCTAACTAGCTTGCTAACCAGCCTGGGGCTTTGCACCTAGTAGTAAAAGGGTGTGGGCCTGGGGTTTAGCACCTGGTAAGACTCAATCAAAGAGACTTAATTAATTTATCATTCTAAAACAGTAAGAAAGTCTCATCTTAGTTACCAATGCAAGGATAAATAGGAAATAATTAGAAGGAGGAAGTCACTGGCATTAGGGTTAGGAAGGCTTACTGTAGAAGGTGAGATTTCAGTTGGAACTTAAAGGAAGCCAGAGAAGTCAGTAGGCACAATGGAGGAGAAAGGGCATTCCAAGCAAGGAGGACAGCGAGAAAATGCTAGGAGCTAAGAGATAGAATGTCTTGTTCATGGACCAGCCAAAAGACCAGTGTCACTGGATCCAAGAGGACATGCTGGGAGTGAGATGTAAGAAAACTGGAAAGGTAGGAGGGGGTGTGGTTGAAAGGCTTTGAATCTTTGTCTTTCTCATGAGCACCAGTAATCCTTCTTTGCATATTTCAAACTGAATGTCCTCTCAATAATCTCAAACTCAACACATCTAAAACTGAATTAATCTTTTCCTTAATATCTAACTCCGTTCTGAATTTCTCTGCTTCTGTCTAGGGTCTGATGAGCCAGCATGAGCAGCATCAAGAACCTTCCCCTCCCCAATACTAATCACCTCTGCTGGAAGTAACCCAAAGACCCACTCTGCTTGAACCCTCAACCCCACTGTCCTCCTTCCATAAGTCATTGATCAGGGCCCATCTAAATTGCCCTTGCACCCCAAGATCTGAGGAGCTTTCCTATGCATCCTGATCTTTTGCCTGCCAGAACCTAAGCACTATTTGGTTTTTCCATCCGCTATGAAGTTCGGCCCTCCTATACTAGAATGTGAGCTCTTTGAAAGCAGAAACTGGATTATTTCTCTATTTGTATCTGCAGCACTTACCACAGTGCTTAGTACAGAGTGAGCACTTAATAAAAAATTTACCAAGGAGTCATATGTACAAAAATATTTATAGAAGTTCCCTTTATCATGGCAAAGAACTGGAAACTAAGAGGATAGTACTTGATTGAGGAATGACTGAACAAAATATGGCATATGAATGTCATGGAAAACTACCGTGCCATAAGAAATGGTTTCAGACAAACTGGGAGACTTGTATGAATTGATGCAGAATGAAGTGAGCAGAACCAGAACTATTTATGCAATAACAACATTAGAAATACAAACAACTTTGAAAGTCTTAATGGCCCAAAGCAGGATTCCAGAAGATAAATGATGAAGCATGCTACCCGCTTTCTGACAAAGAAGTAGTGGACTCATCATGGTGAATGAGACATATATTTTGGACTTGGAAAGTTTGAGAATTCGTTTTGCATGACTATGCATTTTTTCTTACAAGGATTTTGCTTTTCTTTTTTTCTCCAGGGGGGAGAATGAAGTAGAAGAGGAAGGAAAACAGATTTTTGTTCATTCAAAAAAGTAAAATTTAATTTAAAAATAAAAATAAGAACTTTTCCAATCTCTTCTACAGAGTACCACCATTCTCCCTGTCACCCAGGTTGGTAACTTTGACATTATCCTGGGCTGCTTATCCTCCCTCACTCCACATAGCCAACCAGGTGCCAACTCTTATTATTTCTACTACCCAAACATCTCTTATGTTGATCCCTTTCTTTCTACTCATGTGGTTACACCACTCTAGTTCAAGCTAATTACCTAGATTACTGCGATAACCTACTAATTGGTCTCCCTGACTAGTCTCTTCACACTACAATTCACTCACAACCTAGCTGCCCAAGTGATTTTCATATTGAATAGACTGACCATATCAGTCCTCTAATCAATAAACTCAAATGGTTGCCTGTTTCCTCTAGGGTCAAATATAGTTCTGTTCAACTTTTAAAGTCCTTCAAAACCTGACCCCAATACATCTCCAGTCTTCTCATACATTGACTCCTTTTCCTGTACTCTACAATCCAGTCAAACTGGCCTTCCTACTATGCCTCATATAGGACATTCCAATCCCCCTCTATATACCTTTCCACTGGCTATACCCCATGCCTGGATTACACCCAAGCCTTATCTCCACTTCTTCTTCAAAACTCTGCTCTAGAGACATCTTCTACATGAAGCTTCCCAGGTACTAGGGCCTTTCCTCCCCACAAAAAAAAAAAAATTGCCTTGTATTTACTTCATGTATAGTTTTATACCTTTATGTAAGTACATGTTATCTGCCTTCTCCCCACACTAACCAAAAAAAGTTTGTAAATTCTTTGAGAGAAAGATACGTTGCATTTTTGTTTTCATATATGCAGTAACTAGCGCAGTACGTGGCACATAGCAGGTTCCTAATAAATGCTTGTTAATTGATTGATTGTCTCATAACAACCTTCCTAGGTAGGTAATATGAGTATTATTCTCCCCATTTTATAGATAAGAATAATGAATCTAAGATTCATTTGCTCAAGGTTACCATACGCAAAATAAGTGACAAGGTCTGGTATTCAAATCCCAGAGCCTTTTGATTTCAAGACTAGAGTGTTTTGTATTCCTCTATAATCTTACAAAATGGTTATTCTGCAATACCATCATAAAAAAATTTCCTGGAGGCAAACAATTTTAAAAGCATATATACATACATGTGTATGTATACATATGAAATATAAAATAATGATAAAAACAACACATTGACAGCTTTATTTGGTTTTGCTTTTTTTATCTGGGAAACTATAAGAGAGAAAAGTTCACATCATTTTGACCCATTGGTAGAGATCACTAGGATGAGAGGCTGTCTAATGCAGGAAATAGAAATAAACCAGAGACATATGTACTGGTTTCAAGACCAATGTCTGATAGACATTGGCTGTGTGACAGTGCATTTAACCTCTCAGGGCTTTAGGCAGCACTCAGGTCATAGACTGCAGGAAAAGTGGCAATCTTCATTAAGAGAGGAGGCTTCTCACTGTGAGTTGCTTATGCCAAGGAAATCACAGGTCTATTCTCTCCTTACCCAAATAAATGGAGACAGATTAGTACTTCCTCCTGCCAATAATATCCTATCAACAAAAGTGAGCTTTTAAGATATAAATATTTGGGGGCAGCTAGATAGCACAGTGAGTAGAGCACTGGCCCTGGAGTCAGGAGGATCTGAGTTCAAATTTGACCTCAGACACTTGACACACTTACTAGCTGTGTGACCTTGGGCAAGTCACTTAACTCCAATTGCCCTACCTTTCCCCCCTACAAAAAAAATAAAATAAAATATTAAAAAAGATATAAATATTTAAAACCAATTGAAAATAATAACAATATTCAGTATTTTTACAGCACTTTGAGGTTTACAAAGCACTTTACAGACATTATCTCACTTGCTCCTCAAAACAACCCTGTGAAATAGGAGCAGTTATTACCCTTATTTTACAGATGGAGAAACCGAGGCTAGAAATGGTTAAGTGACTAGCCTAGGATTACACAGCTAATAAGTTGACTGAGGCAGAATTTAAACTTGGGTCTTCCTGACTCCAATTTCAGACTTCTATTGACTATACCATTTAGCTGCCAAAATCTGATTAAAATTTCGGATCTCAATCATTTATTTCCAGCATTGTCAGGTTACTTCCTAATTAATACTGAAAATACTTTATAAATCATAAATCCACACACAAATTTGTTGTTTTGTTATCATTATCTCATCATCATCATCATTATAGGAGATGTATAATCCAAAATTGACACTAATCTCTAAGTCATTGTATTATGAAGGCAGAATTTATGATTTCAAAGAGAAGCATATATATATCTGAATGGTTCAGAACCACAGGATATAAGGAATTCTCTAAGTAGGAGGCAGAAGAATTAAAGCATTTATTCAGGCTCCAAAGGAACAAACCCACGAACCAGCTTCCCCATTTTGATATTTTGATCAAAAGCTTCCAGGCCCAATAAATCTGCCTCACAAGAGTAACCAGGAGGCCACAGAAAAACATGATGGTATTAAACCAAATCATATTCATGCTTCCTCTCTCCAGTAAGAAGATTACCCACTGGCCTCAATCCTTGCTCGGCACTCCTCGGTCCACACACAGGTCGGCTCTGCTTCTGCAGTTCTTGCTTCAGCTTCGGCTTTATCTTCAGCTTCGGCTGCAGCTGTCTCTGGCTCCAACAGAAAATCAATCCCCAAGCTGTCCTTTCTCCTTCCATTGAGCTCCTGGCGTCATCAAGCGCCACCTGAATGACCAGAGCCCATTGGTTCCCAAGTTGGCTCCTCCCCCTAGGACCCTGGGAGGCTCACATCCACATAGACTAGGTCAATACCCAACAGGGCATGGCCCTGGAGTCAACACGTCCCCCTAGCCAGCCCCACCCTGGGCCCCACCTCAGTCATCAATCCACACCCACATAGGTTCCACACCCAATAGGGCTCTGGGCCTGGGGCTTAGCACCTAGCAAGGCTCAATGAAATACACTGAGTTACTCAAAGAAAACAAAGACCATTTTGCTTACCAACACAGTCATTTCTTTGGCTTTAGAGTAAGGGCTTCCCCCATTCACATTTAAATAATCTGCCTGTTGCACTCAGACAATTCTCTAAGAATAATGTTGCAGAACAGTTATGGATCAGAGTTGGTACGGGGAAGTCCTTCCCTGGGAACTATTCACTCTGGTGAAATAACAAGAGTAGTCCCACTTCCCTAAAAAGTTTTGAGTTTCAGAGGATTAAAAAATTTTGAAATAATGAATAAAGAACCGGCTTAAGGCTTGGAAAGCTACTTAACTTCAATATCCTGTTCCCCACTTTTGGCTACCCAGTTAACACCGGAAGAGGCACTTAGTGGCTTTGCAAAAGGCATTAGCATAGGATAACTTTAAACAGTAAGTCCACCCGGTACTTTTATTTTCACATAATTTTTTTAGGAATACATTGAATATTTAAAACTAAGTGCTTACTTCAAGATTTCAAGGATCTACAATTTCTGGAGAGGGGCCCTCATGCATTGAATCTCCTTAACTTAGTAGATGGTATTATACTCAAAATTTGCGGTGATGCCAGCCCTTGTAACCCTGTAATCCACCTGACGACGAACCTCTCTGAATTTGCTTAGACTGCTTTTCAGACAGCAACATATAGTCCATTGCTGGGCCTAGACTTGAAGATTTTCCAACTTGGCAGAGGCCCTGACAGAGCTTGTGCTCCCTCTAGCCCTCAAACCCCAGGGCGCCCTCCAGGCCATGACAACATCCCACAGCCACTCACTACTAAAAGAACAACAAACATCCCTGTATTCTGAAGGTGAGATAACGTGATATACTAAATAATGTACAAACATTCTATGCATCTTCTTTCAGGAGGTAGTCACACAATTTTAACCATCTGTATTTGCTCTTGCAAGATCTTATTTTCTTTATCTGTCTCTTCCTCTGAAAATAATGTAATAAGGGCTCCCTCTAGAGGCTTACTTGTAGGCTATGGGTTTTTGGTTTTTTGGGTTTGTTTGGTCAGGGTTTTGGGGGATTTGTTTTTGTTTTCGTATCAATTGTAAACAGAGTACCCTCATAGTAGGTAGATTTGGTTTTGTCTCTGTGTTCTCCTAATTCCCATCGAAAAGAACAAAGGTAATTAAGTGCTACAAATAAATGTGTATCTCCAAAAATGTTTGGCATAGTTTATGACATAAACCTGTAGTTCAACTTCTTTAAGTCTAGTAAATAACAGAAATTATTTTGCAATGAATCTTTGAGATTTAATCAATCATTTCCCTAGGCACACTTTAAATACTAAAGAATTTCAAATTATTATATATTATATATATATATATATTTCATCCTATCATTTATATATATTTTTAAGAAGAGAAACCTACATACTACCAGGAGGATTGCTAATAGATACACACACACACATACACACACATATGTGTGTGTATGTGTGTGTGTGTATATATATATATGTATGTATGTATGTATGTATGTATACATATGTATATGAGGGGAAGTGTGGTATACTGGAAAGATAACTGGCAAGATTTTTTAATTTTCTAGGTCTGTTTCCTCACTTGGAAAATGAACACAACAGCAGTTGGCACTAGCCACTTCAGTTAGTTGCTATGAAGATGATTTTTTGTAAACTTCTAAGTCTTATATAAAAGTGACTTGTGGTTATGTAGTTTTATAAGACATTTATAAAATCCAATTCAGACTGTAAATTTCCGAAGAGTAAAAACAATGTCCACTATACTTTTTTTGAATATTCTTTATAGAGCATAAACTATGCTTATAGGGTCCCTAAAGAAACTCTTATGTAAAAATGGATTAAAGAATAATAGATTAAAATAAAAGGCTTTAAAAGAGAGGGTGCTTACTTAGGTGTTCTTTCTGTGTTATTTAAGATAGGATGACATAAGGTGACATGGTATTGCTGTCAGGGTAATGGTAGGAAGAGGATTATTTGAAATTTTATGCTTCTTAGAGATGAGAAAGAAGAATCAAAATTGTTGATTTCAGGTCTTTAGACCTGATTGATCAACAAACATTTTATTAACCATCCCTGCTCCCCATTTCTAGTAGTACGACTAGTTATTAAAATCAAATAACATCACACGAGCAAGAGTTATTGAGCCTTCCAGTTTCTGGATAAAATTAAAATAGATAATATGTTTTAAAAACAGAATGGCATCCTTCCCTGAACAACCAAATTAAGCATGCCTTTACTGATCAGTTGTATGTATGACAGTGTGTTATGTATGTGTATGAATAAATGTTCCAGTCTTCTGTGATCACATAAATATGGATTTTCTTTCCATTTGTGCACATAACACGTTATCTAGGCTTTCTCATCTCTTGTAGGCCAGGAGACTAGTGAAACTAGGAAGACTTGAGTTAATCCCCCGCTTCCATACCACCAACTGGGGCTATTGTGAATCAGGAAGCAATGGAGCAGACCTGCAGCAGTTTGAGTTAAGCTTACACTTGGATGGAATGGTCTGGGATCCTTAGAAAAAATATAGAAAAATAGTGTTAAGACTTAGATGAGAGAGTTCTTGAGACCTCAGAGAACATCTTTGACATTTGCTTTTAATATCCTTGTTTGCAGTTTTTACCTGGATTTTCCTTCTGGGGCTGATTTTTTAATCACCTTGAGAACTGATTTTATCTGGGGTTGTTGAAAGTATTTTATCAAAGTCATTGTTTATCTGAATCCTCAGCTTTGCGTGATGGCACCAAATGTGGAACCACAATCAGAACATAATCCTGAGCAATTCTTGCCCTTGTATTCCCTAGGTTCTCCATTAAAGATCTACCCAACTTGCCAGAGGCTTTCCTCTAAGTCTAATGACATTCTATACATCTTAAGTCAAGCTGTTCATTTGTTATCCAAAACCACATAATCATCCCCCTTACTTTTCTAATTGGACGTCTTTTATTGCATTTCTTAAGAATATAATCATTAATAATATATTGCAGATGACTTATGCTATCATGAACCTAGCCATTGCCCCAGGATCACCCACAACTTTCATTCCTTCCAGATTGTGGTGTTCAAATATCCTAAGCCACAATTGCAAAATTCTATTCGGATGCCTCAGAATAGGGATGGACAGGAAGCATTGTTTTCAAACACTACCTCCAGGACAGCACAAGTTTCTGCATGTTCTATCATGTTGGAAAGGCTTTGAGTACAATTCTGGCTGTAGAATGAATCATTTTTCTGAGGGCCAACCTAGCTAAGAAGAGAGTCTCATCACCAATAGATTGATCACTAGAAAATGAATTCTTTGGCCAAAACAGGCCAAAACAATGAAATAAAAAATACACACACATGCAGACACACACACACAAACATATATACATATATAATATATATATATATATACATGAGTGTATATGTATATATATTTCATTCATTCAATTCAAATCATCTATACAGACAATATATACGCAAATCTCCAACATATGCTTAGATGCAATGGTCTCAAACTCTCAAGAGCCAATCAGTAAAAAGAACAGGAAGAGATATAAAAAAAACCTAGTGGGATTGGAAACAGACCATATTGCTTCACACTAAAGCAAGTATAAACAGACATTAATACAACTTCAACCATTATCTCTGGTTCTCCCAAGGCGCTATGGGAGAAAGTAGTGATAGAGCAAAAAGTGCCTACCAGTAGTAGAAATCATGCACTGTATTTTAAGGGCTGTAACGTATTTCACCTTCAAAAAATCAGTTTTGGTTTCTAGAATGGAATAAGTAGTTTGAAAAAAAAGAGGAAGTCCCTTGTCTACTCAGTTAAACTTCATTCACATCTCCTTAAATTAACATAAGCTACCTAGAAGCCATTAGGCTTTCTACAATTTTTACAATTCCCACAAGAATTATATACATTCTAACAATAATTTCTAAAAAACACAGTCTTGACTAACAATACTGAGTTACAACCACAACATCTTTAAATATGTATCTTCTCTTTAACGGAGCCCTTAGGTGCACACAAATCACAGACTCTCCTTAATATCAAATTAAATTATCTTTTCTCATTTTTGTTCCTTCTTTACCTCTTATATCATTTTACATTGATGAGCATACCTTTGTCCCTTGGTTCCACATTACCACAGTTTCTTTGTTCTCTTCCTACCTCTCAGACCACTCCTTTGTCTCTTTCATTGGCTTCTCCTCCCCATTCTAATCCCTTAAGTTTTGTGTTCCCCAAATTTCTATCTTAAATCTCTAATCTTTTATCTCTATACTTTCTCCCTTGGAATAGATATCAGCTCTTATGCTTTCAACTATCGCATCTATACAGACAATTCCCAAATTTATGTCTCTAGTCCTAACATTTCTCCTGAAATTTACTTTCAATTACCTGAATATCCCACTGGCATCTCAAGCCTAGGATGTCCAAATTAAAATTCTTGTATTTTTTTAAAAATCTACTCTTCCTGAATTCACTATCCCAGTCATTCATATTCAAAGTCTGCATTGTCTTTGACCTAAATAAAGTAGAAACTCAATAGTTTAGTAGTCAAAATCTTTTAAAATCTCATTTTCAGCCTCTTATCACATTACTCCCTAATGTACAATATTTCAGACACATTTTACTACTCCCTCATGCAAGTCTTTTGCTTTCTACAACTATCTTCGCTCATTCCATTTTGTGCCAATGACGTCTTCCTTCCTTTTCTATATCTCTGCCTTGTGAAATATACCCATTCCTCAAGGCCCAGATCACATAAAATTTCTTCCACGAAGCCTATTCAGATCCCATCCTCCAAACCTCATCCATAAATTATCTGTCCTTCCTTAGATTTTCTATATATTTTTTCCTTTCCTTTTTCTTTCTTGTAACTTCCTTTCATCCTCTACCTTCAATGCATATAAAGAATGTCAAGATTGACCTGATTTGGGTACCCCAGTAATATGACTACTTGTTGGTCATTGCATAAATAGGTCACATTTAGAGTTCCATCAGATAAATTAAAGTTAAAGTATATAGATAATCTAAAAACTCTAATTTTTACTACCTTTTCCCCACTGGCCAACCACTCTACACAATGGAAGCCAAAGGGATTGAGGGCATTTGGATTTTTTTTCTCAAACCAACCTACCTAATAAATTAATCACCAAGCAGCCACCTACTGGCAATGACCCTTCTTATACATAGCTAAAATGATCCTAAGAAAGCAGCTGTGATCCATTGCTGGGACCATGTTATATGTCATAATCTGGAAAATATGCTTTCTTCTACTTGGTTTTTCTTAGTAGTTTGAATGGCAGTGGATTTCATTGAAGAGTCATCTCTGTCCTATGATATTATGAAGAAGGCAATCAGCATAATGTCACCCAAAAACAAGATCATACGGAGGATTTTATAGGTAGGAAATCTCTCTTAAAAACTATACAAAGTATATCCTGTATGACAGCAGTAAACATGCTTAGCAGGTATGTCCCTGTTTTATTCTTTGCTTAGTACTATTAATCTGAACAAAGCAACTTTTGTAGTTGCATCTATCAAAGAAATCTCGTATGATCTTAATATGCCTATAAAGCTACTCTGCTAAAGGAAGGAAGTCCTGTGTTGCTTTGACTAGTCAAACACTTTTGCATAACCAGCAATCAAAACAGTAGGAAATTATGTTCTTTACATTGTGTGATCAGCTTTGTGACTATGAAGACTTTATAAATGTAGGAATGAAAATAAATTGAAAAATTCCCCTTTCTTTAGCCCCCTAAGCACAAATTAATATAGACATACAAAAAATTTTTAGCTAGAAATTCAAATGCCTTTATTGTTAGTCAGCAATAGATTATTTCATGCTCTCTCTCCCTTCAAAGTTAAATGTTTTTCTTTCCTCTATAAATTTTGAACCAGATTTAGAACACCTAACAGTTGCTTGAGCCAGGCAATGTGTCAGACATACATTCTGCTGCCCTACACCAATCATCTATTTCAACCTAGTCCTCATATATAACACTTGCTATTCTGGTTATATGTTGCTAATGCAGAAAATGTCAGTCAAAAAATTGAGCATAAAATATGAAAGAAACATTTGAAAAAAGTCATCCCTAGACAAAATTGTGAAATCAGAGTTTGTCTTCAAAGTGCATAAACTCCACTCTGCCCAGTTTTAATATGTCACCCTTTTATTCCCCATCCCACTGTATGCCACCCACTTAACCCAACTCCCAGGAATTGCAGAGCTCAGATGCTACTAGGTTTCCCCTGGCACTAAAAGAAAAGATATTACAAGCTTGTTTATGCTAGATATGAGTCATTTACCATATTTTCCCATTACCAGCATTTATAAATGAACTGCTCATAGTTTAGGACAATGAGAAGAACAGTGGAATAGAGTTGGGGAACTGAATTTAAATTCCAGCTCTGCTATTTGTTTCTTGTGTGCCCTTAAGTGAGTTACTTAACTTCTTGTGGCTTTGGTTTCTTTATTTGTAAAATATGAGAAATAGACTAGATTATGTCTAAGGTACTCCAGCTCTAAATGCTATGATCATATGAATTCTAAGCCTCTGTAGAAAGAATGTTTGGAGATAGAAGCTTTTTACCACAAATCATACCACAGAGGCAGTGACCTAGTCTACCTATCTGCAAGACTAACTATAGCCTGAATGTTGTTCTCTTGATATGTTTGCAGGCATAGGCAAATGGTCCTCATTACAAAGGAAAGGAAAACTTCCCCTCTGCCTTTCCATCATGATTTTCTAGTAAAGCAAAGCTTTGCCATAACTTACTGTGCAATAGAGCTGCCAGAACAGTTCAAGGCACCAAGCTTATAAAAGGATGGAAGCCTTTAAAAGTAGTTATCAAGGACATGAAGGATCCTGAAAATACATTCCATGAAATGCTCAACCACAGCCTTTTTTGGCAGGACATGTACAATATTATCCTGGGACACTCAGAGGTACAATAATTTAAGCCCTGAGCCTGAGCTCAAGCCAAGAA
>CM053622.1:620716224-620750533 GCA_028646595.1 Phalanger gymnotis | reverse complement strand
AAAAAAAAAAACTATATCTTCAGAGAAAAGTAAGCCTCTCTATAAAACAGCAATCTTCAAAACTACTTGGTACTGGCTAAGAAATAGAGTGGTGGATTACTGGAATACGTTAGGTACACAAGACATTGTTGTCAATGACTATAGTAATCTACTGTTTGCTAAACCCGAAGACTCCAGCTTCTGAGCTAAGAACTCACTATTTGACAAAAACTGCTGGGAAAACTGGAAAACAGTATGGCAGAAACTAAGCATAGACCAAATACCAAGATAAGGTCAAAATAGGCATACAATTTAGACATAAAGAGTGATATTATAAGCAAATTAGGAGAGCAAGGAATAGTTTACCTGTCAGATCTATAGAGAACAGAAGAACTTATGACCAAACAAGAGATAGAGAATATTGTGAAATGCAAAATGTCGATTACATTAAATTAAAAGGTTTTTCCACAAACAAAGCCAATGCAACCAAGAGTAGAAGGGAAGCAGGAAGCTGGGAAACAATTTTTACAGCCAGTGTCTCTGATAAAGGCCTCATTTCTAAAATATGGAGAGAACTGAGTCAAATCTATAAGAATACAAGTCATTCCCCAATTGATAAATGGTCAAAGGATACGAACAGGCAGTTATTTTTTTAATTTATTTTTTTATTTTTAGTTTACAGCACTCAGTTCTACAAATTTTTGAGTTCCAAATTTTCTCTCCCTCCCTCTCCTCCCCCTTCTTCTCCAAGATGGCATGTAATCCAATATAAGTTCTACATATACCTTTGCAATAAACTTATTTACCCAATAGTCAAGTTGTAAAGAAGAATTATGACCAGTGGAATGAATCATGAGAAGGAAGAAACAAAACTAAACAAGAACAAAAAAAGAAAAAGAGAGAGAGAGAGCAAATAGTTTGCCTTGATCTGCATTCAGACTTGGTAATTCTTTTTCCAAATGTGGATAGCTTTTTCCATCATGAGTCTTTGAACCTTGTATTGCTGAGAAGAGCCAAGTCTATCAAAGTTAGTCATCACAGATACCTTTAATTTCTTCCTCTGAAAATGAACAGGCAGTTTTTAGAAAAAGAAATTAAAGCTATATACAATCATATGAAAAAATGCTCTAAGTCAATATTGACTAGAGAAATACAAATTAAAACAACTCTGAGGTACCACATCATACCTATCTGATTGGCCAACATGACAAAACAGGAAAATGATAAATGTTAGAGAAGATATGAGAAAATTGGAACACTAATGCATTGTTGGTGGAGTTGTGAACTCATCTAGATTTTCTGGAGAACAGTTTGGAACTATGACCAAAGGACTAAAGAACTGTATACCCTCTGATTCAGCAATAGCCCTATAAGGTCTGTATCCCAAAGAGATCATAAAAAAGGGAAAAGGACCCACATGTACAAAAATGTTTCTGGCAGCTCTTGTCGTGCTGGCAAAGAATTGGAAATTGAAGGAATGTCTATCAGTTAGGGAATAGCTGAATAAGTTGTGGTATATTAATGTAATGGAAAACTATTGTTCGATAAGAAATAATGAGCAGGCAGATTTCAGAAAAACTTGGAAAGACTTGAATAAAGTGATGCTGAGTGAAGTGAGCCGAACCAGGAGAACACTGTACACAGTAACAACAACACTGTGTGATGACTAACTTTGATGGACTCAACTCTTCTCAGAAATGCAACAATCTAAGACAATTCCAAAAGACTCACGATGTAACATCCCATATGCAGGGAAAGAACTACAGAGTCTGAATGCCCATCAAAGCATACTATTTTCTTTTGGTGTTTTTGCTTTCTTCTGATTTTTCCCCTTTTGTTCTGATTCTTCTTTTACAACTTAACTAATGCGGAAATAGGTTTAATATGATTGCCTATATCGGATTGCATTCCATCTTGTAGGGGGAGGGGAAGGAGGAGGAAAAAATCAAAACTCAAAAATCTTATAAAAGAGAATGCTGAAAACTAAAAATAAATAAATATTTATTTAAAAAAGTAAAGTAAACCTCTAGTACCAATGCTGTGGTTCTCTTGGAAACCCCACACCCCCAGAAAGGAGGGCATGACCCTCTCGAGACTCTTCTCCTTCTTGACTCTCTATGCCTTGATGATGTGCCAGATGGGCAGGCTCCAGGCCAAGGTCACTTTCACCAGGCTTAGTTTTGAAATTGTTATGTCACACCATGTGATTTTCCGGGCCACAAAGCTCAGCACCTGCTCATTGCTTTCATGAAGTCTGTGCAGAGGTAAGCTGATGAGCCGGATGAGATGACTGAAGGAAGCAGCCTGAACAGATCTAGATATAAGCAGTGCAGTAACCCGAGAACTTGGGGGCTTGGCTGGCTCTCACAGTAACTGTACAAGCTACACACTTACCCTCATGCTGGCATTGCGACTGAAGCACCTGCAAGAAAGATTAGTACAGAGACAGCTCTGCAAACCGTAAAGAAGCCCGTGGGAGCAAACAGCGTCATCTCATCATTACTATCTTCCTAAACCCCTTCCTTCCTTCCTTTCTATTTTAATGTGATGCATGTGGCTATTGCTATTTATTGCTGTCAGTGCAGACTTTTTTACATTCTTTAAACTTGATTGAGGATAAAAAATATTGGTAAACTTTAATGATAAAATGTTAAATAGTGTCAGTAGTGGCCCAAGGTGCTCTCTAAGAACTCTGGGTTCACATGGACCAGGTTTGATACCAGAAGCCTGGCCCCAAAGGGTGAATTTCTCTCTTTAATTCTTTGCCTCTGCCCCAAAGTTTTATTTTGGGGAAATATCCAAAATAAAGTATGCCTTATGTATGTGTCTGGATTTCCCAAACATGGATAACAGCAAATAACTCCCAATTTGTCATTCTATGTACAACAAGGCTTCAGGTATGAAACAGCCTTTATTTCATTAATCACTGAAAAAAAATAAGATGTAAAAAATACAGAAACATAAAGCATTCAAATAGCCCATTGGACTCATTTGATCTCCTCTAAGATCTAAAGGGGTTATTGAACAATTCCAGGGAAAAGGCAGCCTGTCTAAAGAGTCTATCCATCTATCCCAATAGCCAATCCTCTTAGAGATAGTCTCATTCACAAGAAACCAATCAGGAATTCCCTATGAACTCGCAGCACGTATGAGAGTATATTTTACTTCCTTAGGGGGTTCCCTTCCAACAAGGGTCCATATGTTGTAATTTCATCAAGTTAACTGGGAAACTCATCAAGCTGATTGGGGCTCACCTGATCATCCTGGAACCCCTTACAAGAAGATAGTACAAAAAATATGGGTTTGAAAAATAACTCGGACTTCGACTATTAATCATAAAATCAATTACAAAGAGATGACATTTGTTCTAAAAGTGGCTCTTAAAATTATTTCCTTGTTTCAGGTTACTAAGTGTACCAATGAACATACCTTCCGTGCAGTCATTTTAAACGAACTTTTAAAATGAAAAACAGAAATAACATAGATACTTTAGGCATTAAAAAGATAGATTTTATTGATGTCTTTTCTTTTTACATCACAGTCATTTTTAGGTATACACTCTCCATAACAATACCCGTCTAAAGAACACTCCTTTGTAATAAGGAGAACTATTGAAGGAAAACCAATCGACACAGTGAACAGGTCTTTTGGCATATACAATACTTTACGCCTATAACGCAATGCTCGTCTCTTGAAAGAAGAGTTGCCATTCTTGAGGGGTAGATATTATAAAAATAAGAGACATTAGCAGTGCCATAACTAGAAATATTTTTGCCTGAGCCCAAAACGGTTGCAGGGAGAGTAACAGATGATAGAGCCAGGTGGCAGAGCACTGGATAGAGCATTCACTGGGCCAATAGTCAGGAAGACATGAGTTCACATCTAGTCACAAATACTTTTTAGATGTGTGACCCTAGGCAAATGATTTAACCTTCATCTGCCTCACATTCCTATTATATAAAATGGGGATAATAATAGCACCTACCTCTCAGGGTCATAAGGACGAAATGAAATAGTATTTGTGAAGCATTTTGCAAACCTTAAAATGCTATGTAAATTCTAGCAATTATTATCATTATTCATCTTAAAACTAAAATTCCTCCAATGTGATCAAAATATATGTAAAATATGTATAAGAAGGGTGCCCAGGAGAATCTCTGATCAATCTGATCAAGTCCTCTAATCAGCCTGTTTACAAGACATGGATATTTGTCTAGAGGCATGGACATGGACATGTATCTTAGTTCACAGTTACAGATACTCAAGAAAGAAAAACTCAGGGGCCACCCCAACACTGTGGCCTATAAAAAATGATTTTAGGGCAGAAGGACAGAGTTGTGAAGGTCTCTCACTCTTTAGCATTCTCTCTCTTTAGCATTCTCTCTCCCTTTTCCCTTTTATCTTCCTCTGAAATACAGTAAGAGCTTCCTTCTTCTACTACCCCTTTCTTTCCCCACCCTCCCCACCTCCCACAGTTGTTGTTGGTGTTCAATCATGTCTGACTCGCCATGACCCCATTTGAGGTTTTCTTGACAGAGATACTAGAGTGGTTTGCCATTTCCTTCTCAAGCTCATTTTACAGATGAGAAAACTGAGGCAAAAAAGGTTAAGTGACTTGCCCAGGGTCATATAGCTAGTAAATGTCTGAGGCCAGATTCGAACTCAGAAAAATGAGTCTTCCTGACTCCAGTCTATCCACTGAACTACCTAGCTGCCCTTCTGCTAAATTATTCTTTCCTTTAAAGTTCTTTTTCTATTCATGTTGCCCCTCCACTCAGAGATTACCAATAGTTCCCCATTAGCTACAGAATAAAATCCAAATTCTTTAATTTAGAATGCAAAACTCCTCATATCCTGATGCCAGTTTACCTTTCCAGCCTTATATATCCCTCCCTTTGACCTACCCTACATTTCTGCAATTCCCAAAACATATTCAATGGATTACTACTTCTCAAACAATTTACTAATACCTTAACCTTAGACTATATTTTAGTTTTTACATGCCCCAACACCAGAGATCACTCCCTCCTTCCTACCTTCCCCACCTCTAAGCCCACACCATTCTTGATCATTCGATTCCCATACATCTATCAAGGCCTTCTTGCCACAGACTTTGCATCATTGCTTCCACCTTTTGTCATCTTGACCAATTTGTCGGGCATAAAGTGAAATCTCAGGGGGATTTTATTTTAATTTCCTTTTTATTAAGCTATTTAAACCTTTTTATATGGTCGTTAATGATTTGCAATTCTTTTGCATACCCTTTGATCAATTACTCACTAAGGAATACTCTTGTTTTTATATATTATTGTAATTCCCCTTTATATCTTAAACAGCAGACCTTTGATGCAAAGGTTTTTTTTCCCATTCAACAATTTCTCTCCTTATCCAACCTGCATTGATTTTTATTAATACAGCAGATTCTAATTTTGTGCAATGGAAATTGTCTATTTCTGGAGTTTGTTGACTTATTTTGATAGAAAAAAAAGGTAGCTGAGGTTTATGATTCTAATACGATTTGGCTTTTTGTGTGATACGAACAAGTCTCAAAAAATTTGTTTTTAATTTCAGAGCAAATCACTACTCTGTTTCTAGACTTCATTTTCCTCAATAATCATATGAGAAAATTGGACTGACTTTAACATTCTGCGCTTTTCAACCTATAACCTCAGTAAAGAACATATGTTAAGGAAATGTCTCAGGAGGTTGCCATAGATTGGAAATTATTTCAAAGCTTTTTGCTTAATGGTTCATGTTGTCTTTAGTTCACCCAATTCAATTCTCCAAATATTTATTGACTGCCTACTAGATGCAAAGCACTGTATAGGATATAAAGGATAATATATGGACTCTGTACTCCCAGAATACAGAAACTTGTTCACTAATAATTTGCTTTCTGCATTAAGCAACATTTTAGTTGTTCCCAGTACATCCAAAGTAAGCTTAAGAATTAAGATAATATTACAGAAAATTCAGGTTAAGACCAGCTATGCAGAGAAAATGTGAGCTTCAGAGATCTATCCTAAAATTAATTTTCTGCTCCACTGACAGAGAGGGTAGGCTGTAATAAACCTACAAAGAAGGAATAACATCCTGTCACATTTAACTTAGTGTTTCTTTAATAAATTTCAAAAAAATAGTTCTTGTTGTTGGCATTCCTGTATTAAAATTTGTCAATGTGGTTGCTTGATTAAAAAAATCCCACTTCGTACCAATTTTTTTAAATAAGGACAGTATCGTAAACAGGGCTGGCTCCAGGCAAAATTGTGATGTAGGAGTTTGTTGTGGGTACCCTCCCTGAGCTTGTTTCCTCATCTTAAAATGGAAACGCTAATATTTGTAGGATGTACTTTATAGGGTTATAATAAGGTTCATATAAGATAGTGCATGTAAAGTGCTTTACAAAGTCCAAGCACTATATTATTAGTTATTTTCTAATTTCTGAGTACCAGCTAAAATCCCAACTCCTTCGACAAGAAGCCTTTCCCAATCCCCTTTCATACTAATCTCTTCCCCATACAGTATTGATTTTATCTAATTTATCCTGAATAAAACTTGTTTGTGCAAACTTGTTTGCCTGTTGTCTCTCCATTAGACTGTGAGCTCCTTGAGAGTAAGGACTGTCTTTTGCCTTTCTTTGTATCCCCAGCACCTAGCACAGTGCTGAGCATATAGTAGGTCCTTAATAAATGCTTGTTGAAAATGACACAAGTGCCAATGCAACCAAGATTAGAAGGGAAGCAGAAAGCTAGGAAACAATTTTTATAGCCATTGTCTCTGATAAAGGCTTCAGTTCTAAAATATATAGAGAACTGAGTCAAATATATAAGAATACAAGTCATTCCCTAATTTATCATTCTAGGTCTAATCTAATTCCATGAAACACATAAATTTTGTCTTAAGACTTTTACACAAGCCAGTTGGTATTTCAATACTTCAGTGGATCCAAAATTTCATCACCATAGGTATTTCCTGCCATGGTGCAGATGATAAACCATTCATTCCTTTGTATCTTGTGTAATTCTTATCTGTGTCCTTTCATAAATCCTTTATAGAAGAGATAGCTTTGTGTCATCTACAAATCTGATGAGCATGTCATCTATATTTTTATTCAAGGCATTGATAGAAGTGTTGAGTAGCACAGGGCTGACAACAGACCACTGAATCACTCCATTGGAGACCTCCTGTTGAAGTCACATTCAACCATTAATAACTGTTCTTTGAATCTAGCCGTTAAACAAGTTCCAAAGTAATCTTATTATATAATCTACATTTTTCATTTTCCCATAAGAATAATATGAGATAATTTATTAAATGTTCTTCTAAAGTAACTCTACTTCACATAACTATAGCATTCCCTGATCATTCAGTTTAATAACTCACCTTTGAAAAAAAGGAGGGAAATACACAATTAATGATTATAATTATGAATGTGAATGTAATGAATTCATCTATAAAATGGAAGAGGATAGCATAATGGATTAGAAAGTAGAATCCACCAATATGTTGTTTAACAGAAAAATACTTGGAACATAAAGATGCACTTGTAATTAAAATAAGGCACTGGAGCAAATTACATTATGCTTCATCTAAAATAAAGACTTAAGAATTCTAATCAATCCAATGCCCAATCAGTATTCCAGGGGTACAGTTACGAAGCATACTACTCATCTCTTGACAAAGAGAGGATTGAGTCAGATATAGAATAATTCTGAAATATACATTTTTGGACATGACCAATGGGAGAATTTGTTTTGCCTGACAATGCATATGTGGGGCAAGAATTTTTCTTTAATATTAAGGGAAGATGGAATGAAGAGAAAATTAATGCTTATTAATTGACAAAAATTAAAATAAAATTAAGGCTACATTTTCAGAAAGGAAATGGCTAGTCTGACATGACCAATTTTTGATGAAGCTACTACAGCTTTTGGTAATCACCACTTCCTTTTCTAGATATTCACTTACTATATAATAATATTTTTTTTAGTATTTTCCCAGGAATTACAATCAAACTCACTGCCCTTCATTTGGAAGACTCTGGTTTTTTTTCTAAATCAAAACAACTTTTGTTGTCTTTCTATAGTCCTATGCCAACTGTCCCATTTTCCATCATCTTTCAAATAGCATTAAGAACAACTCAGAAATCTCATTTGCCAGTTCTTTCAGTGCTCATGAATGTCATTCATTTGAGCCATGTGACTTCAATTCATCAAAGGAAATAAAGTGGTCTCTTACCACATCCTTATTTACCATGAGTCTCCTTGTAAGTCATTTTTGTTCTGTCATTTCCAAAGCAAAGGTTATAAGTTAAGTGGTATAGTAAACAGAGCATTGGAGCTGGAGTCAGGGAAAATGGAATTGAATTCTGACTCAGACATTTAGTAACTATGACCCTGGGAAAGTTAGTCAGTCAATAAGCATTTATTAAGCACCTGGGGTGTATGGGGTGTTCAAGGAGGGCTAGCACTTCTGGAGTGAAGGCTTGCTGAGCCCTTTTCAGAGCTACTCATTCACTCTTAGTGTCTACCTGGCACTCAACTCTCACCTGTGGCTCCAAGAAGCTGTAGCATGCATAGCAGCCACACTCCAGTCTCAGCAGATGGGCTAAACTAGGTTGAAGGTAACCAATGTGCCTCAAAACCTTCAGTGAGCTAGGGAGATGTTTACCCCAAGCATGCGAAGAGACTCCTCCCCTCTCCCCCCAACCCCAGAAGAATGGTTAGATGAGAACAATTTCTTCCAATGGCCAGGAAAATGGTTGAAGTAGGCTCTATGGAGTGCTTAGAGCTCGGTCAGATATCAAAAATGCCAAGGTCATTCACTGCATCTTGGGCCATTGCTAATTGTCTTGACTTTTGCCTTGCCACTGGACTTCCATGACTTTGAAAGAATGAGGCTGACAACTTTGTGCAACTCTACTTCACTTAAATCCAATTCACCAGTCAAGACCTCATTCCTTGATGTCACTGGTCCTCTTTGAAAATGAAGGACAAACAGCAATTAAGCACCTATTATGTGTCAGGCACTGTGCTTAGTGCAAGTCACTTAACCTTTTTACCCACCAATTTAACTCTCTGTAATAGGGGAATAACAATAGCACCTAATCCATAAGATTGTTATGAGGATCAGATGAGATAACATGTAAAGTGTTTTCAAACCTTATAGCTATTATTATCACTATTATTAACTAAAAAGAAAATATATGCAAAATTAAATGGAAAACTTAAATGGAAAATGAGGCAGCCTGTCATAGAGATTTCAGGCTCTACATTCTCTCTGTTATCAACTATCATTATTTTCATCCACCTCAAGCAGATCTTCCACACAACAAAACAAAACAAAAAATCTCTCTATTTTCTTTGGTTTTCCTTGTCAAAGGAAACTCATTGTGACCTTTAGCACCCCTAACATTTCCTTTACAAGACCATGCCACATACCATGCTCCATTTCCCAGGAATTGAAGTCAAGTCAAGGTTATTACCCTTACCATCCTTCTTCTCAAAGCTTTGAAACCTGTTCTTTCAAAAACTAAAGTGCATATTATACTCATCCTGGTTTTCCTCTCCTCTCTCACAAATCCTAGAAGGGAGTGGTCAGTATACTCCTCCCTTCACCTAGGCTACTATCATTTCCATCCCAGAACCAGTTCTCCATTAGTAAGACTCAGATACAATATAGATTTCCCCCCTTGTTAATTCCTCTACCTTTAGAAGGACAAAATTATCACTGAGTCAAAAAGTTATTGGCTTGTTCTACTTTTAGCAGAGAGAAAGCTGCATCAGATGTCTGGATAATCTAAGTCTCCCATCATTACTATATTATGCTTCTGTGCCAAGCTTGTGATTGGTTCCCCATAAATCCTCATCTATTTCTTCTTTCAGTCTAAGTGCTTTTATCTCTCCCTCCATTGATATCAACCCAAATGCTCTCCACTATGTTTACCCCCCACTGATTCCTGGATTTCTTCACAAAAGTTTAAATTTTAATAAACAATGCTACTTCAGTTCCCTGTTTTACCTAGGGTTTCTTTTAAAATATTTTTAACCAACCATCATATGGCATGATCTCCAGGATCCTCATCATCCTTATTTACTTTGCTTTACTTGCACTCCAGCTTATCAGTATCCTTCCTAGAAGGTAGCGGCCCAAACTAATTATGAGAATCTAGATAGGTTCTCATGAGGGCAAAGTACAACAATGGAGGAATCATCTCCCACATCTCTATCTTTGGGATAATACATCTCTCTTAAAGAAATATAAGATTATATCGTAGATTAGAGGCTTTCCGTAGACAAGTTAATTATATTTCATCAGTTTCTCATTCTATTATTGTAGACAAAACAGAAAGTTGTGGGCTAGATGATAGCACATTTGGGTGAATTTAGAATTGGCTGAGAGAGTCTGTTCTTACACTGGCTAATAGGGAATTGAGGAGGAGAGAAAACAGCTTAAACCATTGAAATTAAGGAAAGAGAGGGAATATAGATGTATTCTTAGTCTATTAAGTTGTTATTCTGGTGTACTTTCCTATGCACATGCTAGTTATGTACTATAGTTATTAATAGTACTAAAACCAGAAGAAGCTTCTCAGTTTCAGGCATCGTTCTAATTAGAGTTTCTTTTTTTTTTTTTTTTGCCAGGGAGTGGCGAGGAATGTTTAATGTAGAGGTATCTAAATTGGTTCACCAGATTTCCTTACCACTACCATTGCCTATTATTTCCTACCATGATTTTGAAGTTTTCTAAAGGTGTTTTTATTATTACTGACAATAAAGGGAAAATGAGGCAGCCTGTCATAGAGGTTACAGAGCTGGCTTCAGAGTCATGAAAACCTGCCTCTGACATATATTGGCTAAGAAATTGCCTTTAACCTCTCAACATCCCAGTCAACTCTCCAAGATTGGAAACTGCAGAGAGTATGGCTATTTGCATTGGGAAAGGAAGTTGCAACCCCAAGAGTTCCCTAAATCTGATTAAATGTCAAGTCTGGCCAAAAATAGATAATTTTTTTAAGAGGAAAAACCAAGGTTTTTACCAAGGTAGGGGTAGAATCAAGATGGTAGTATGAAGCCAGTATTTTACCAACACATCTCCTTCTAAAATAAACTTAAAAGACACCAAATCAAATTTTGGGCAGGAAAGCCAATTAAAAGTCACAGTGAGTCATTTTTCCGACTTGGGGAAACTTTGGAAGACAGAAAGAAAGGTCTGTGGACACTAGAGTGGGGGCTGGCCAGAAGTGCAGCATGGTAGAAAGAGCACCAACTGTGGTGGCAGCATCAGACTGTGGCAGCAGCAGCAGCAGGGTGCAGCCCAATGCCCAGGTATGGTAAGGGGAACTGAGCACTCAATCAGAAATAGATCTGAGGAAATCGCTGTACCAGCACAGAGAACAGGAACTGGTGCCATCTGGCAACTCTATCACCCATTACCCAGTTCTGAATCACAGCTTCAGGGCAGGGAGAGGGGCAGTTGTGGTCACATAGGAGCAGGGGCCCTGACTGGGTAAGAAGCAGAGCACAAATCAGGAACACTATGACCAGACTTCTCCCCAGATCTCACCATTATTATTCAATATCGTACTAGAAATGCAAGCCATAGCAATAAGGCAAGAAAAAAGAAATTGGAGGAATAAATGCAAGCAATGAAGAAAAAAAATTATCACTTTTTGCAGATGATATGATGGTATACTTAGAGAACCCTGGAGAGTCAACTAAAAAAACTAACCAAAACAACAACTTCACCAAAGTTGCAGGACGTAAGGCAAACACACACAAATCATCAGCATTTCTACTTATTACCAACAAAGTCCAGCATGAAGATATAGAAAGAGAAATTCCACTTAAAATAACTGCAGACAATATAGAATAGTTGGGAGTCTACTTTCCAAAGTGCACATAGGAACTATATGAACACAATAGTAAAACACTCTTCACACAAATAAAGACAGATCTATACAATCAGAAAAATATTAACTGCTCATGGACAGGCTGAATGAATATAATAAAAATGACAATACTACCTAGTTAATTTATGTATTCAGTGTCATACCAATCAAACTACCAAAGAATTGCTTTATAGAGCTAGAACAAATAATAACAAAATTCATCTGGAGGAACAAAAGGTCAAAATATCAAGCACTAAAAAATCTCAAACTCTATTATAAAGTGGTAATCATCAAAACAATTTGGTACTGGTTAAGAAATAGAGAAATTGATCATAGTTTAGGCGCACAATACACAAAAGCAAATAAGCACAATAACTTAGTTTGATAAACCCAAAGATCTCAAATATTGTGGCAAGAACTCACTATTTGACAAAAACTTCTGAGAAAACTGGAATGCAGTCTGGCAGAAATTGGGCATAGACCAGCATCTCATATTGTGTAATAAGATAAGCTCAAAATGAGTACGTTATTTAGATATAAAAGGTGATAACATACGCAAATTAGGGAAGCTTAGAGCAAGCCACCTGTCAGATCTGTGGATAAAACTAAGTGTTCATGACCAAACAAGAGATAGAGAGATTTGTGGAAGATAAAATGGACAAGTTTGATTACATGAAATGAAAAGGGTTTGGCACAAATAAACGAATGCAGACAAAATTAGAAGAAAAGTAGGGTGAGGGGGAATTTCAGAAATTTCTCTGATAAATGTATTATTTCTCAAATATACAGAGAACTTAACCAAATTTATAAAAAATAAGAGCTACTCCTCAATTGATAAATGGTCAAAGGATGTAAACAGGCAGTTTTCAGAGGAAGAAATCAAAACTACCAACAATCATATGAAAAATGTTTTAAATCAATAATAATTAGAGAAACTCAAATTAAAACAACTCTGGGATACTATCTCATATCCATCAGATTACCTAAAATGACAAAAAAAATTCAAATGCTGAAGGGGATATGGGAAAATAGGTACAACAAATGCACTATTGGTAAAGCTATTAATTAGTCCAACCATTCTGGAAAACAATTTGGAACTATGCCTAAAGGGCTATTAAATTGTGCATCCTGTTTGATCTAACAATGCAGCTACTAGTTCTATACCTCAGGGAGATCAAAGAAAAAGGGAAAAGACCCATATGTACAAAAATATTTATAGCAGCTCTTTTTGTAGTGGCAAAGAATTGGAAACTGAGGAGACACCCATCAATTGAAGAATGGCTAAATAAGTTACGGTATGTGAATGTGATGGAATATTATTGTGCTGTAACAATTAGTGAAGGAGATGGGTTTCAGAAAAACCTGGGAAGATTTATATGAACTGGTACAAAGTGAAGTGAGCAGAACCAGAAGAACACTGAACACAGCTAAAAGCAATATTGTAAAGATAATCAACTATGAAAGATTTAGTAATTCTGATCAATACAACGATCCACCAAAACTCCAAAGGACTCATGATGAAAAATGTTATCTGCTTCCAGACAGAGAATTGGTAGTCTCAGATTGCAGATTGAATCATAGTTTGCTTTGTTTTTCTTGCTTTTTAAAAACATAATATGGCCAATACAGAAATATGTTTTGCATGACTTCCAACATATAATGGATATCATATGTCTTACCTTCTCAATGGGTGGGGCAGGAGTGGGGGAAGAGAAAAAAGTGGAACTGAAAATAAAATTTAAAAAAAGGAAAGAAAAAACTAATGATGTTTAAGAAAAAAGCTTTCCTTTTATATCAACCCCTTTCTCTTCCCCAACTTCTATTTTTTACAAACTATTCAATTTGTCTAAAATTACAAAATAGTAGTTCATGAATGTCAATCATACTTCAGAAAGTCAGGGGAAAAGAGTACAGAAGGCACTTAACCCGGTCCATGAAGCTTTGCTACTGATTAAGGGAGAAAAGAGACTTTGTAATGGAGATGACTAAAATTTATAATGGAGATGACTAAAATTAAGGACTATAAAACCCACTATCAGAAAGAATTAAGACTTCCTTACATAGACATGATTTTAAAGTGTTTTCAACTGAGACCATTTTCTGTCTTTGTTTTTTTTTTTTGTCAAATGTTCTAGGGAGATTTTATTTTATATATAGAAAATATATTGCTTTGTATGAGTCATAGGAAAGTGATGCAATGGAAAGATCACATGTAAATTAACATCTATAACAAATTCAAGAGAGGAAGATTTCACTTTAAACTTTTTGGCATTTTAATGAGTGGTATGAAAGACTGATTTGGTCTGGATAGCCTCCATCTTTGTAAATCTCCAGTTCCACTGTCAGAATTAAATAAAACAAGTAGATATAACATTATTTCCCTCAGAATTCATATGTCAGAATCAAATTTTATAGAACAGACTTGAACATACCTTTCAAAAAGGGATTAAGCCTGAAAAAATTTAAGTTGAGACACAAATCATCGTTTCCCTTATATTTATCATTGTGATCACTTTCTTTCCAATACCTACCACACCTGAATTTATGCTCTCTAAATCATTATTTTGTGTGGTTTAAAGAAAAAAAAAGAACCTAAAAATATGTTTTTCCAGGAAAAACAGAAGATTATTATCCTATCCATGGCAATACCCCAGGACTTTGTCTCAGGCCTTCTTTTTCTCTTTCCCTACATCCTAATTCTGGGTCTTCACTTCAGTTCCCACAGATTTAATTATCATCTTTATGTCTCAGATCTACATATCCAAACTTCATGTCTCTCCTGAATTCCATTTCCACATCACCAGCAGCCTCCCGGATGTCTGTATCTAGATGTCACGTAAGTATTTCAAAATCGTGTTCAAACCAGAACTCATTAACTCCTCCCCAAAGTCAAGCCTATTCCTAACTTCCCGATTTCTGTTGAGGGCACCACCATCCTTCCAGTCACCTAGGTTTAAAACTTCAGTAGTCCTTGTTCCTTCATTCTCCACCCAACGCTCCCCAATATCCAATCAGTTGCAAGGTATTGTCCGTTCTACTTCCACATATTCCTCATAGTCACCACTCTAGTTCAGGCCCTCATTACTTCTCACCTAGACTATTGAAAAAGACTCCTGGTTGGTCTTTCTATTCAGTCTCTTCTTTCTTGAAACCATCCTTCACATAATTGGCAAGTTGCACAGGTCAGATTATTTGACTCCCCTGTTCAAGAAGCTTCAGTATTTCCCTATTGCCTTCAGGACAAAATACAAGCTCCATTTATTTTGCTTTTAGACCTCTTCATATCCTGGCTCCAAACCATCTTTCTATTCTCACTTCACATTACTCCCCCACAATCATCCTATTCTCTAGGCAAATTGGCCTATTTGTTATTCCCAACATATGACATTTCATTTCCCATTTCTACACCTTGGCACCCATTCTCCCTCATGAGCAATGCTCTTGATCCTCACATTGGTCTCATAGACTCCCTAGCTTCTTTTAAAGGAGGGCTCCTTCTTATATGAGAGATTTCTTGATGTACCCGTCTCCCCAATGTTAGTACACTCACCCTTCTAAAATTACATTGTACGTATTTTGTACTCGTTGTATATATTTGTATTGTATTGTATAGTATGTGTTTTGCATTCATTTATCAGTGCATGTATTTTGTATTCATTGTATGTGTTTTGTATTTGTTTATCAGTGAATATGTTGTTTCTCTCTTTACAAGCATCATGCCTGGCTCATAGTAGGTGCTTAATAAATGCTTATTTAATTGAAATAAACTAAAGCAGGTTCTCCCCCAGAATGCCAAAATTTAGAAGGTGCTAACAGTACTTGTATTCCTAGTTAGCAAGAAAAATTTCTAAAAATAGGAAGCTAGCAGATGGTGTGCTTCCACCCCAACTTCAGCTGCTCCCCAAGTGGGAATTCTTCTATGGTCTTGCTTGCTTCACCCCACTTACCCAAAACAACTTCCTCTGCAGCAGCCTCATAGCATCCCTAGGCAAAGGGATAGGCTAAATGCAGGAAAATCTGAGATATTTTCATAGACCTAAGCTTGACGAGAATAGGAAAACATTTTCCACTTTTTGCTTACTCTGCATTTAAAATATGTAAACACATAAATCAGGGCCTTGTAATTCAACTCAATTCCACATTGTTTAACCTACTGTGTGCTAATCACTATATCATATGATGCCAGAGGTACCAAGTTGAAATAAGACACAATCCTAGCAGGACAATCTATTTGGAAAATAAAACATACATGAATAGTTCTAGAATAAATAAGATGATAAGCTTAAAGGACAAACACAAAGTGCTCTGAGAATGAACAGCTATCACTTCTAGGGGACAGTGTGGAGATCAGAGATTATTTTATCGAAGAACTGGCCTTTGAAGAAAGAAAGAAAAAGACTTCAACAAGCAGCCATGGAGCAGTCTATTGAGGTGCTAGGAATGATGCAGGAACAAAAACACAGGGATTAAGAGAGCAAAATGAATACAGAGAACAACAGGTAATAGAGTTTTGGATGAAACACAGAATGTATGGAGAGTAAGTGTGGGACAAGACTGGAAAGGTGAGTAGGAGCCAGATTGTGTAGGGTTTTAAAGGCCTGCAAAGAAGTTTTGGCTTGGTTCAATAGGAAAGCCCTTGGACACCTACCCTTCAGCTCAAGTAATGGATCATATGACTGAAGTGATGAGCATCCACCAGAAGGCTGAGACCAAGTCTATTGATTCATTTTTTGTGGTGCCTTGTATTGGATTGTGTCCAAATAAGCACTTAATAAATACTTCTTGATGATGTTGATGGTAACAGTGATGCCTGTGAGGAAGTGGGAAGAGGAAACCTGTGCTTTAAATGCAAATTCAAAATAAAAAAAAGAATAAATTTATTTCAAGCTCCATAGAACTTCCTATTTGCCAGTAATCTTTAGTTAATAAGAATCAGCATGAAACTATATTGAAGAGGAAAAGAACTCCTCCATCACAGAATCCCAGAATTTGAGAAGTCAAAGGGACTTTAGCAACCATTGAAACTAATTCATACATATAGAAATCCCCATTATAACATACCTGACAAGTGCTCATCTAGTCTCTGTTTGAAGACCTCCACATAAGGTAAACCCATCACCTCATAAATCAGATCATTCCACTTTTAGGTAGCTCTAATTGCAAGGAAGTTTTTCCTGATATCAAGCTTAAATTTCTCTCATTTCAACATCAGTGCATTGCTCCTACATCTATCCTCTGTAGCCAAAAAAACACACCTAGTCCTCTTTCATGATAGCCCTCCAAACACTTGAAGACAGTAATCATATCCCCCAAGTCTTATTTTTTCTAGGCTAAATATTTTTAAGTGGTTAGGAATCTTATTTAGGAAGCTCAGTTCCAGGCCTGGAGGCAATTAGTATAATATCATCCACAACCCATAAGATTATTGTGAGAACTAAAAGCAAACCTTGAAAACTTTAAAACACTATACAGACGTCAGCTAGCTGTCTGGCTACCTACACATTTGTTTACCAAATGTGACAAAAAGAAAGTGACTTTAAAAAAAAAAGGAAGCCCCTAGTTTTGATATGAAGATGCCAGGATCTTAGAATCAAGTTAGTCAGACAAGAGATATTCTTTCTTTGCTAGCTGAAATTCTTTACCTGATATTAGAGCGATGTGTTCTCAGAAGATGCTTATTTTATATGTATTAGAAATGTTCGGGGCAGCTAGGTGGTACAGTGAGTAGAGCACCGGCCCTGGAGTCAGAAGGACCTGAGTTCAAATGTGACCTCAGACACTTGACACACTTACTAGCTGTGTGACCTTGGGCAAGTCACTAAACCCCAATTGCTGTGCCTTCCTTCCTCAAAAAAAAAAAAAAAAGAAAGAAATGCTCAAGACTTGGAAATGAGAATGGAAAACTGTCATAACAACCAGAGCATGACAGAAACAGTTTGTCTTTAAACTTGACACAACATAGATCGATATCTATAAGAGTAACTGAATACGGAGTTTTTCTTTTCAGTACATCGACTACATTTCAATTACTTTTTTCAGAGCAAAAATGAACTTTTTATCAGAGACATGATAAGAAATGGAGACCATAACTAAGTAAACTCAATATTTTTGAGGGAATAGAATTTATGCTAATTTTCAAGTCATGTTATTTCAACATTTTTCAGAGGATAAAAGACTTTAGGATTATTAGTAAAAATGGAAATCAACTGATTCAACTGAAAGTCCTTGATTTTGACATTCAACAATTCTACAACATACTTTGCTTAGTATTGAATACATAGACCTTCACACTCTGGCTCCAGCCTACCTTGCTGGGTTTATTGCCCATTACTGTCACTCAGGTACCCTGTATTCCAGCCAAACTTGCTGTTTCTTTTACAACACATTCCACTTACTGTCTCCATTCCTTTGCATAGGCTGTCCCTATCCAGGGCTGTGCTGGTAAATGTTTAACAATCAGCTGGGGCGGGGGGTGCACACACACTTTTAAGTGTAACCTTCACTAACATTTTTTCTATCCTCTTTAATTCTAGTGCTGGTTATTCCCAATTTATCCTGCATATAGTTTATTTATAGGTGTTCTCCTATTGTTTCCCACATTAGGCTGTGAGCTCCTTGACAATGGAGACTGTCTTTTACTTTTCTTTGTATGCTCAGCACTTACCATGGTGCCTGGCACAGAGCAGGCACTTTGACTGACTGGGGTGTATAGAGTATTCGGGGAAGATTAGTACCTCTGATATGAGGGCTGCCAAGCCCTTTTCAGGACTGCTCATCCATCTTTGATGTCCATCTGTCACTCAGTTCTCAGTTGTGGCTCCAGGAAGCTGTAGCACACACAGAGACCATGCCCTGGTAAAATCATCTTAGCAGATGGACTAAACCAGGTTGAGGGTAATTAGTGTCCTCAAACCCTTTAGTGAGTTAGAAGGGGTGTCTACCCCGAGCATGTGAAGACTTCCCTGATGGAATAGGTAGATGCAAACATTTTGTTTCAATAAAAATGGCTTACTTACCATGGAAGGTGGAGATCCTACCCTGCAGTCAAAACACAAAAACATGTACAAAAACTTTTGCAGAGATGATTCCACCATTGCTACGTGGAATATACACACACTTATGGAAAACAAGAAATCCAGTATACCTGAAAGACAAACAGCTTTCAACAGTTACTGCATCCAAATAGCAGCCTTAAATGAAACAAGGTTGACAAATGAAGGCCAACTTACCAAAATTGGAGCTTGATACACATTTTTCTGAAGTGGCTTCAGTGATGGAGAGTACCATGAAGTTGGCATAGGTTTTGCAGTCCTATCTAATATAGTCAACAAGCTTGTATGCCTCCCAAAAGGAGTGAATGACAGACTCATGACAATGCAATTGCCATCTGTGGGAAAGTGCCATGTGCCCATCATCAGCGTACTTGCCTCCAACATGACGAACCCTGATGAGGTCAAAGAAAAATTTTATGAAGACCTAGAGACCTTCATCATCAATGTGCCAAAAGAGGACAAGCTTATAATTCTGGGTGACTAACTCCAGAGTAGGCACATACTATCAGACATGGCAGGGGGTCCATGGGGGAAAGGGAGTCAAAAACAGGAACAGCAACAGTCAGTTACTATTGAAGGCTTTTGTGTTGCATGACCTCATCACCAACACTGTCTTCTGTTTACCTAAAAGCAACAAAATTTCATGGATGCAGCCTCACAGCAAAAATGGCATTTAATAGACTACATCACTGTAAGGAGAAAAGACAGAATGTAAGAACGATGAAGGCGAAGTGTGGCACAAAGAGCTAGACAAATCAGAGACTTATCCTCTCTAAGTTAAACATTTGCATTTCACAAAATCAATGGCCCCAAAGCATGATGCTATCAGAAGACTCAATGTCCACAGATCAGAGTGCTTCTCCATGTGCGAAAAGTTTGTTACTGACTTGGAGGGAAAATTGAGCCAATGCAATGTTGGTGACAGTAACTCACAAAAGGAGTGGGCAGTTTTCCGAGATTTGGTGTACAGCACTGCATTTACATATCTGAGCCTGGATACTTGCAAACATCAGGACTGATATGATGAAAATGATGAGGAAATTCAGCAGCTATTAAATGAAAAACAAGATCTCTAGAGGGTCCACTAGCAGGATAGTTCATTCATCTCTAAAAAGGCAGCATTTAACTCTATCAGAATTAAGTAAAAGCAAAGTAAAGAGTATTCTTGACTCAGTAAGATGGCAGATAAAATTCACTTTTACAATGATAGTAACAATCCAAAGTATTTTTACAATTCCCTAAAGATTATTTATGGGCCAAAGACATTTGGTGTATCTCAACTACTCAGTGCTTATGGAGTCACATTGATTAGATAGGGACATGATACTGGACAGATGAGTTGAACACTTTTATGGTGTTCTCCACAGACTGTCATCAACCAATGCTGAAACCATTGATGATTTACCTCAAGTTGAAGTTCATCCTTCTCTAGCTGAACTTCCTACTGAAGAAAAGGTTTTGAATGCTATTAGGTTCATCTCATGTGGCAAAGCACCTAGTGCTGATTCTATTCCGAGAGAGATCTACAAGGAAGGAGGTCCACTGCTCGTACAAAAGCTAATGAAACCTTCCAAGCTATATGACAAAAGGAGGTTTTCCCCAGGAGTCCTCCATTGTCCATCTCTATAAAGGTAAAGGAAATAGATTGTCCTGTGACTACCACAGAGGGGAGGTTGGGGGCGGGGGGGTTGTCTCTTTCTTAGTCATTGAGGGAAAGATTCTCACCAGAGTCCTCCTTAATCCACTGATCCTTTACCAGGAAGATGGTCATCTCCCCAAGAGCCAGGGTGGCTTCAATGGAATGGTTAATGTGGTGTTTGCTGCCCAGCAACTGCAGGAGAAATGCCAGGAGCAGAACAGAGGTCTGTACACAATGTTCATTGATCTAACTGAGGCCTTTGATACTGTCGTTCACAAAGGCCTGAGAAAGATCATGGCAAAATTTGGTTGCCCAGATAAGTTCATCAGTATCGTACACCAGCTTTATGATGCATGCCTGCACAGGTTCTAGACAATGGACAATACTCTTGCACTTTCCCAGTCACCAACAAAGTGAAGCAGGGCTGTATACTTGCTCCCATGCTTTTTAGCATGATATTTTCAATGATGTTGTCAGATGCCTCAACTAAGGACCAAAAATGGCATTAAGATCAACCACCAAAACTAGACTGCCTACCAAACTGAAGGTTGACAGAGCCATTGTGCTGACCTCATTATTGTATGCCTGTGAAACCTGGACAGTCTACCAGTGCCATGCCAGGAAACTGAATCACTTCCATGTGAGTTGTCTTAGGAAGATTCTGAAGACCACCTGGAAAGATAAGGTATTGGACACTGAAGTCCTTTCTTAAGCTGAACTGCTAAACATTCAAACTCTATTACAGAGAGTACAACTCTGATGGGCTGGTCACATGGTTCAAATATCAAATGTATGTTTGTCTAAAAGACTATTCTACAGAGAACTCATACAAGGCAGGCACTCACATGGTGGTCAGAAGAAGCAATAAAAGGATACTCTCAAGTTCTCTCTGAAGAATTTTGGTATCAATTGTGAGATATGGGAAACACTGGTACAGAATCATCCAGCATGACATGCCCACATCAAAGAAGGTGCTGTGCTCTCTGAGCAAAGCAGAATTGCAACAGCTCAAAAAAAAAATATGAGATGCAGAAATTTAGAGACATCTCTCTCCCAAATGGTCAAGTGGACTATTTCTGCCTGACCTGTGGTAGAGCATTCTGAGTTCATATTAGTATGATCCACCACAGCTGAACACACTGTACAATGACCCCAACATCATGATGTCATTTTGGTCCTCTTCAGGGCACAAAGGACAAATAACATTGACTGACTGATTAACTTTCTTCATTGTTTTGTCAACAATCAAGAAAACAATAAATTGAACCCTGATGTATAACGTTTCTCTGATTTCTGAAGTGCAAATGCTCACTCTGAAAATGAGCTGGCTCTGGCATTCTTCCTATTGTCTTATGCCTGAAATGGACTTCTTCCTCACCTCTCCCTCGTAAAATCTATAGTTTCTTTCAAAAACTCAAATGCCAATTCCAACAGGAAGCTGATCCAGATGTCCCCAATTATTAGCATCCACCTCCTGGAAATTATTTTCAATCTACTTTAAATGTTATTTTGGATTTAATTTTCTGTTTCCCAGTACTCCATACCCCATAAATCCTAAGTTTCATTTTGAGTGCTTCATTTTTGTCTTTTTATCCTCAATACATAGCACAATATTAGACATACAGTGGAGGCTAGATATTTACTTGTTGAAATGAATTTAAATTTTCAGTAACATTCTCCACAAATGATGTAGACAAATATAATACAGTAGAAATAGCTCTGGTCTTAGAATGACAGAAGTTGGTTTCAAGTCCAGGTTTCAACACTAGCTGTGTGACCTAAGGCAAATCACTTTCATCTCTCAATTTCAGTTTCTTTGTCTATAAAATGTGGGGGGTTAATATTAACACCATTTACCTCTCAAGATTTTTGTGAAGGGAATGCATTATAAACTTTATAAAAATGCTATATGCATGTTATTATTACACCAGAATTTCTTATTGTAAGCAACCATTAGATTAAAAACTACATATATTTTCCATAAATATCTCTCACTCCTTTGCTGAAGATATAAATTTATAATAGTGTCTAAACTAAAAATGTAAATTTTTATCATACTATAGAAATTCCAATATCTTTTTGTTTCCTTATTTGCATATCTTATACTATTAATAAGTGTTTCTGATTAAGCAATGAATGATGGATTTCCATATTTCACCCCAGTTCTCTTATAATTTGTTAAATTGGGGGGCTGTGAGGTGAAAGAAGGGAGGGCTGACTGGAGGATGGGGCAATCAGAATGTATGCCATCTTGGAATGGGGAGAGGGTAGAAATGGGGAGAAAATTTGTAACTCAAAATCTTGTGGAAATCAATATTGAAAACTAAAATATTAAATAAAAATGATAAAAAATTGTAAAAAAAATTTAAATAGAAAATAGCATATCCTTGAACTATCATAATATCAGCTGCCTAGATCTGAAATTTATCCTCACTTTGGAAAAGGAGTTTAATTACAAGCATAATTAAATGGCAGGTTGTTGGGCATAAGATGTCAGGAAGAAATATCAATTATGTAACAGCTCTGTTTTCTTCTTCATGCCAAGATGATATCATTAAGTACTCTTCTAGGAAATGAAAAGAGCAATAGAACTCAGGATATCCACCTGACACTTCTTAACACAACCAGGAAGTTTTCCAGAGGTAATCACTGTGATTACCTCTTCCCACACTCCTCCCCACCCCCTACTCTTCCCCTGCCCAAGAGGAACTGCCTAAAACATGGTGCTGACGGGAGGAAAGCTGTTCCCTAAGAGGTGACTTAGTGGATAGAGTGCTTGACCTCGATTTAGGAAGACTCATCTTCCTGAGTTCAAATCCAATTTCAGACACTCACTAGCTGTGTGACCCTGGGCAAGTCACTTAATCCTGTTTGCTTCAGTTTCCTCATCCGTAAAATGAGCTGAAGAAGGAAATGGCAAACCACACCAATATCTTTGCCAAGAAAATCCCAAATAAGGTAATGAAGAGTTGGACATGACTGAAATGACTGAACAACATTTCCCTGGCTCTGCCCTCTCTATGCCTGGAACTATGGGCTTTGCCAAACTGTGTGAAAAGGGAGTACTGGTTCCCCATAGGCTCTCTCTGCAAAGGGGAAAGAAAGAGTCCCTCTCTTCCCCTTCATCAGAGGACTCTCTTTCTATGCAAATGGAGGGATGACCCTGAATCTTTCATCATTTCCTTATATACACTATTAAAGAGACTTTCAGTCATATGTGCCCTTAACTCTATTCTTCATACCTCTACTTATGCTGTTTTCTCCCACCAGAAATGCCTAACTCCTGTGGTATTCTACTCATCCTTCAAGCTCAATTCAACTACCATTTCTTAAGCAAAAACATCCCTGATGACTTTAATCCATACTGGTCTAAATTCGTTTTCAATTATAATCCTTATTGCACAATTAGGACTTTGTCATAATTAATGTTCCCTTTCACAACCAAACTCCAAGAAAAAGCTGGCTCAACTGCCTCACCTCCCACTCATTTCTTAATACCTGGGCTTAAGAACCTGGGCTTCTTAACCTACCACTTAACTGAATCTGTTTTCTCCAGGCTGTCAATGATTTCTTAATTGAACTCATTATCTTTCACCCAGGACCTTCCCCTATGTCTGTCAAAGGCATCACCATCCTTCCAGTCTCCCAGGTTCATCACCTTGGCCTTATCCTCTACTCCTCATTCTCCCTCACTCCTTTTATCTAACTAGTTGCCAAATCTAGCCCTCTTTTGCCTTCACAAAATTGCTTGAATCCAAACCCTTCTCTTTATTCATAAACACTTTACTCAGGTCTCTCTCACCTAAATGATGACAATAGCCTTGGTCTCTCTGTCTCAAGTTTGTTATCACTCCAATCCATCCTACACATTGATGCCAAAGTAATTTTCCTTAAGTACAGATCTGACTTTGCCACTCCCCTTCTCCCTAAACTCCTGTGGTTTCCTATTTCTCTAAGATAGAATATAAACCTCTCTGTTTAGCATTTAAAAACCTAATAATTTGGTCCCACTCTGTCTTTCGAGCCTCATTGGACATTTCTCTCTCATCACTCTGTGATATAGCCAAACTGGACTTCTCTCTATTCCTCATAGAAAATACTCCATCTCCCATCATTGTGCTTTTGCACTTGCCGTCTTCCCTGCTTGGAATGGACTTCCTTCTTACCTATGCCTCCTAGAGTCCCTTTTTTTCTTTTAAGATTTAGCTCAAGCATTTTTGTCTATATGAAGCATTTATTGACATCCCCAAATGCTAATGGCCCCCCTCTCAGACCGCCTAGAATTTAACTATTTTATATTTGTTAACTTGATGCTGGAAGTGAATACATTTTTATATTCACATGTTGTTTCCCCATTAGGATGTAAGTTTTCTGAAAGTGGAAATTATTTCATTTGTACTTGTGTCCCTAGTATCTGCAGCTAGTGGCACAGTAGATAGAGCACAGGTTCTGGAGTCAGGAAGACTCTAGTTGAAATCTGACCTCAGACACTTACTATCTGCATGATCCTGGGCAAGTCACTTAACTCTGTTTGCCTCAGTTTCCTCATCTATAAAATAAGCTGGAGAAGGAAATGGCAAGCTACTCCAATATCCCTGCCATGAAACTCCCAAATGGGGTCACAAAGAGTTGGACACAACTGAAACCACTCAACAACAACAACAGCAACCCTAGTACCTAAGACAATGCGGGGAAGATAGGAAACAATAAATTCTTGTTGATCGATAGATTGAATGCTTTTTCTCAGTCCTCATTTTTGAATTAGCTAATGTTTTTGACACTACTGACCACACCCTGGGCAGTGTCTCCCTTTTTGGCTACTGTAACTCTGCATTCTCCTGGTTCTCTTTCTGACCATTCCTTCTCAGTCTGCTTTGCCAGGTCATTATCATCTTTTTATACACTAAGTGTGGAAGATCCCCAAGAATATATACTGGACCCTCCTTTCTATCTACACTCTCTCTCTTAATGATCTCATCAAGTTCTGTGGGTTTAATTATCATCTCTATACAGATGATATATATGTATTTATGTGTATGTATACACACACACACACACACATATATATATATGTATATATATATATCTCCCAGGCATGTATATGTATGTGTGTATGTACATGTGTCTACAATCCTAATTTCTCTCTCTTGAATTCCAGTATACATTACAAACTTTCTTCTGGACATATCAGCCTAAATGTTCCATAAGCATCTCAAACTTAACATATCCTGAAAAGAACTCATTTAACTTCCTCCCAAAAGCCATTCCTTCTCCAAACTTTGCTAATTCTGTTGATGGCACTATTATCCTCCCAGTCATTCAGGATCACAACCTTGAAGTCATCCTTGTCTCTTTCCTCTCCCTCTACCTTCATATCCAATTAATAACCAAATCCTGATGGTCCTACCTCCACAAAAATTCTCATATCCTTCCCTTTCCCTTCATCCACACAGCCTTTACCTTAAGTCAAATCCTCATCATTAGTCATTTATTAACTCTTTTAACTTATGCTGTTACATTATTTCTTTTAATGATTTTTACTGTCATCTCTTTTTTACATCATCTATATTTCCCAATATATCTCTCGCTCTCCAGATCTCAGATGTTGAATTATTTCTGAATTAATATTCTCTTTCCCTAAGTAGATAAATATCCTTGCTTAAATCCAAGGCAACTTGGATGTGATAAGGGAAAGATGAAGAAGTACCAGAACTAGGAATCAAGATACAATGAGAGCCGCAAAGGATGAGGAGAAAGGTAATTTTGGATTAAGTATTGGTAGACAGGGACCAAGGAAAGTTGGAGCTCAATGAAAGTTGAGTGTCTCAAACAGGATCTTAGAGATCAATGAAGTATAGAAAACAGTAAAAACAGAAGACCCTGAATGAAGCCAAGTGCAGGGTCCTTTAGATCAAGTTCAAGGAAGCTCCTATCTCCTGAATCTTACTTTAGAAAACAAAGCCTAAGGTCCATATATTATACCATGTGATAAAACTATGTGGAGCAAAGGATTCTAATGGTATAGAGCACATGGCTCTATAGAAAAAGAAAACTTCATTAGTCATTTATTACATTATCCTTACAATTTGTCTCTCTGCCTCCAGCCTCTTTCCTCTCCAATCCATCCTCCACATGTCTGTCAAATTTAAATTCATAAAATACACATCCGATCATGTCATGTCTCTATTGAAGAATCTTCAGTAACTACATACTGCCTATAGAATAAAATGCAAAATATTTCACCTGGCATTTAAAGGATAGTATGATTCCCATCTACTATTCCAGTTTTAATTCATATGACTCCCATCTTTCAGTCAGACTCACCTGTTAGCTGTTTCTTATCATGATACTCCAATTTCTATCTCCATACCTTTGAACAAGTGGACACTATGTCTCTCCCCACTTCTACATCATATTATCCCTAGCATATCTCAAGTACTACCTCCTACTTGAGGTCTCCCCCATCCTGCAATTTTTAGCAGTCTCTCCTTCTTGAAATAACCTTGTATCTTTCTATCCATGTTCAAAGGATCATAGATTTAGTCCTCTAAAAGATTGTAGAAAACATCAAATCCAATCCCCTCACTTTACAGACAAGGAAACTGAGGCACAAGGAAGTTAAATGAAAGGCCCAGTCACACAGCTAGTAAGTGTCTGAGATAGGATTCCAAATTCAGTGCTCTATATACCAGTAGTGTTGAATTCAAATACAGCCACTAAGCTGTACATAAGGAGCCATGTGGCCCATATTAACATAGAAAACTATTAACATATCTATGTTTTATTATAATTTGTTTATTTTACTAAATATTTCATAATTACATTTTAATCTGGTTACAGTAGCATTCAGGAGTGTTGTGGGCCACATTCAACTCAAGGTCACATTGTTAATGTTCTGCTATACTACAGTATCAAATGAGAGAATATATAAAAAATTCTTTGAAAACCTTAAGGTACAATATAAATGCTAATATTGTGATTATTAATATTACCATATGCTGTCCCAACATGTTGTTTTTCCCCAAAAGAATATTAACTCCATGAAGACAGGAGCTATTTTTGTCTTCAAATCCCCATCCCTTCAAGCGATTCCTTGCATATAACAGACATTTTTGTTGCTGTTCAGCCATTTTTCAGTTGAGTCTGAACCCCATTTAGGGTTTTCTTTGTAAAGATACAGGAGTGGTTTGTCATTTCCTTCTCCAGCTCATTTTACAGATGAGGAACTAAGGCAAACAGGTTTAAGTGACTTAGCCAGGGTCACACAGCTAATAAGAGTCTAAGGCCAGATTTGAACTCAGGAATATGAGTCTTTCTGACTCTGTCCACCGCACCACTTAGTGCAATTAAATAAATGTTTGTTGAACTGAATTCAATTGCTTTCCTCACTACCAAACTATGAAATAGCTAGTACACAGTTTACTGACCTCTCCCACCCCACCTCATTCACAGAAGAGGTAAGTATGGATCAGAGAAATCGAATGACTTGCCTACGGTCATACAGCAAGCATATAAAAGAGAATTTGAATTTAAATCATATAAATCCAAGTCCAGTGGTCTTTCTACTATAGCATATGCTTCTTTTGCCCATCATGTTTTTCTATAATTGCTTGAATTAATCCCATCTTCTCTCTAATTCAATCATAGTAAATGCAGTTATCTACATTAGTGAGAAGATAGAGGTTAGTCAGACTTCCTCATCTGCCCCATTCTCTACCTCAAGGTATCATTCTCTCTAGACCTATCTCATCATCTTTCCTCATGTTCTCTGAAGCTCACCTTTGAACCTATATTCTCAATACCAACTCTTCAGATCTCCTCCAGAGCAATACAAACAAATGTCACATTCATTTCCACTGCTGCACTCATACTCATACTATTACTCACATCTAAAATATTAATTCATACTCCTCCCCACTATCTAAATTATACCCATCCTTTGGGACACATTTACTTGGCAACCATCTGGAACCACTGTTGTTCACATTCGTCTGTGACCTTTTATACAGCACATGTTGTCTTTATCATTTATTTTGGTGCCAAATCATGGATTATTTGGTTATTCAAATTTCCCTTGTATTGTCTCTTCCAACTAGTTAGTAGGCTTCTTGTCGTTAGCCCTTCCAGGCTAAACCAGGTTGAGAGCAACCAACAGGCCTCAAATCCATTGGTGAGTCAGGGAGATGTCTACCCCAAACATGTGAAGACTTCCCCCAGCAGATTTGGAAGATGAGAACAATTTATTCCACAAAGAAAGCTGAAGCAGGTGCCGTGGAGCATGGGGAGGTTGGTTGAGCATCAAAGACATAAAGGTCACCCACTGCATCCCAGGCCATTGCCAGTCATTTTGACTTTTGTCCTGCTACAACATTTCACTGGCTCTGGAAGACAGTGTGAGTCTGCAACTTTGTCTGTAACAGAGTCTGCAACTCTGCCTCACTTAAATCCAATTCATGCACAAGTCAAAACATCATCCACCCCATTGCGATGTCATTGGTCCTCTTCAAAAAGAAGGATGAATAATGAACAACAGCTTCTTGTAGTCAGGAACAATGAAAAATACATACCAAATATTCAGTGAACATTTGTTCATCTATTGATTCTTTCTCTAAATCGTCAAACTTCTTCAGTTATCCATTTTAAACAAGGTTTGATTTAAAGTTGCTAAAGATAATAGTAACAGTTTATGTTTATTTAGACCTTTACGATATGCAGAGTGCTCTCTTCACACTAACCCTGGAAAGCAACTAAGTGCTATTTCCCCTCTCCCTATTTTTCTAGACCACGGCTTCTTAACCTGCAATCTGTGAACTTATTTAGTCTTTAATATTTCAATAATTTACTTCAACATAATTGATTTCTTTTGTAATCCTGTGCATTTTATTTTACGCATTTAAAAACATTCTGAGAATGGGTCCATAGGTTTCACGAGACTGACAAAGGTGTTCAATCCTTAACAAGGGTTAAGATGCTCTCTTCTAGAAGCGACCAAGAAGACCATAAGGAACAAATCCTTTGTTCTAGTGCAATGACCATCCTATTGTTACCTCCATGCCAGGGTCAACTAGCAAGTCAGCAGCATAAAGATTCTCTCAAAGTATCAGTAAGGCAAACATGAATCAATCACACCTTAGATAATTGTTGCCTAGTAAAGTTCTGTTTTAGCCTTCAGGTGCTGTACTCACCCATCCTCTTCTCTTTTACTGTTGTCTAAGATGTTGTCCAACCCTTCTACCAATGCCCTTCATCCTCTCCCTTCCATTCTCCTCCAGGATTTTGCACCATAGATTATTCCCACTGTCTCCGTTTTACCTTTGGTCTCTATTTACTGGCTCTTTCCCTCATTGCATATAAAAATTCTCAGGTCTATATCATACTTGAAAAAATATTGCTTGATTTTGTCATCCCCACAAGCAATCATCCTTTCTCTGTCCTCCCTGTCCTTTTTAAAAATTTTTACTTATTTTCTTTTTATTTATGAAATAAAACAAGCACTTCTGTAACATAGTATAATAAAGTTATCATGTAAAATTCTTTTTTTCCATTTTTCCCTCCCCTCCCCCTGCCCTAGAGATGGTTACCATTGCACACAAATAAACACACACATATATATGTAATGTATATGTATACGTATGTATACACACATAAATGTAAAATCATTCTATACATACTTCTATTTTTCAGTTTTTTTCTGGATGCAGATAGCAATTTCCTTCAGTGTCTTCTGTTGTTAATTTGGGTATTTATAATAGTCAAAGATGACTTATTCACTCGAAGTCGTTCTTAAAACAATATTGCTGTTACTGTATACAATGTTCTCTTGGTTCTACTCATTTCACTTTTCATTATTTCATGCATCTCTGTGTTTTTCTAAGATCATCGAGCTCATCATTTCTTATAGCACAGTTGTATTCCATCACAATCATATATCACAACTTGTTCAGCCATTCCCCAATTGATGGGTATCCTTGCAATTTCCAGTTCTTTGGCACCACAAAGAGAGCTGTTATAAATATTTTAGAACATATAGATTCTTTTCTTTTTCCCCTAATCATCTTTGGAAATAAACCTAGTAGTGGTATTGCTGGATCAAAGGATATAGGTAGTTTAATAACTCAGGGTATAATTCTAGATTGCTCCCCAAAATGATTGAATCAGTTCATAGTTCCACCAATAATATCCCCTCCAACATTTGTTGCTTTCCCCTTCAATCATTTTAGCCAATCCGATAGGCATAAAATGACATCTCAAGGTTGTTTTAAAATGCATTTCTCTAATTAATAATGATTTACAGCATTTTTTCATATGACTATAAATTGTTTTGATTTCAGCTTAATCCTTTACAAGGTGTCTCAGCCCCACCACTCAAAAAAACAACATTCCCTCTTCTAAGTTATCAGTGATTTCTTATTTGCTATATCTGACGGCCTTTTTGCAGTCCTCAACCTTCTTGACTTCTCTTCAGCTTTTGATACTGCTGATTACATCCTCCATCCTCTATACTCTCTCCTCCCTTAACTTCCATGACATGTTCTCTCACGGTTTTCCTCCACCTGTCTGCTCCGTCTCAGTTTCCCTTGCAAGACCATTATAGAATTTTAGCCTCTTCATTATGAATATCCTCCAATATTCTGTATTGAGACCTTTTCTTTTCTCTCTCCATGTATTCTCTCTTTGTGACCTCATCACCTCCTATAGGTTCAACAATCTTTGCACATAGCTAAAATAGCTGGTTAACATTTACACAGAGCTTACTATGTGCCAGGCATGGGGCTAGGTGCTTTACAATTATTATCTCATTTGACCTCACAACAATCCAAAGAGGTATATCCAGTCTTAATCTCTCTTCTTATCTCCAATCCTACATCACTAACTGCCTGGTAGACATTTCCACCTGAATGTTTCATGGGCATCTTAAATTTAACATGTCCAAAGTGGAACTTATTAGCCTCTCCCCACCCACAAAAATCTTCTATTTCTCCAAAGTTCCCTATTCCCATGGCAGGCACCATCATCCTCTAAGTCACCCAGGTTTGTAACCTGAATTCTCTTTGACTCCTCCCTTTCCCTATCAAATGAGGTATTTGTAAAAAGTGATAACACAGTGCCTGGCCCATAGAACTATTTAAATGTTTATTCCCTTCCTCCCTTCCCCACCCTTTCCCTAACCTCCCACAGGCAATCCATTATTACATCTTCTCAAACTGCTTCCACAACACGTCATCTATCTGTCCCCTTTCCTCTGCTCACATTTGGTCAGGTCCTCATCACCTCTCACCTGGACAATTGCAACAACTTCCTACTTTTAGTCTTCCTAATTCCAGATTCTTCCCCTCTCCAAACTATTCCCTACAGATAAAAAAAAAAATTATTTCCTAATGCACAGATCTGATCCCATCAGTCTTTGCTCAAAATTTTCAATGCTAATTCATTGCTCATAAGATAAAGTAGCTTGGTGCGTAAAATTCCTTAGCTTGGTGTGTAATACTTTCCACAACTTGACTCCCGTTTACCTTTCCAGTATTTTTTATACTGTTCCCCATCATGAACTCCCATATTTCAGCCAAATTGGAATTCCTTGAAATCAGTGCTCCATCTCCTGCCTCCATGAATTCAAAAATGCATTCCTAATGCCTTAAATGCATTTCTTTATCTCTGCTTCTCAGAACCTTTGTGTTCTTACAAAACTCAAGTACGATGTCACTTCCTCTGAGAAATCTTACCCAAATCCCCAATTTATTGATGCTCCACCTTGCCTCAATTTCCCTTGCATTAGTTATTTTGTATTGTACATTGTTTCTTGTATTGTATTTTGTAATATTGTATATTGTTTCTTCTGTGTCCTACTCCCCACCCCCAAGCCCCCAGGAGAATGTAAGTTCCTGGAGGGCAGAAATCATTACCTTTTTGTATTCTCAGAACCTAGCATAATGTCATGTTGCTGAATTAAACTAAATCCATATTTGGCTGTATTCTCTTACAACCAAAACCAACTTTTGATCTTATAAAGCAATACCTACTATCTAAGCTATTCCAAACTGACAATTTCTCCAAAAGTTTTAGGTTGGGATGAAATTTTCAAACTCTGACAGTGCTTTCATCTGAACAAAAAATATGTAAGAGTGAGTTTGAAAAGGTGTGAGAAATAAATCAAATCAGTGAATTTACTAAATCAGTTCCTAACAATCTTGGGTTAAGATGAATCATCCACATACATTTTCAAGTGAATGTTAGCTTTCTAATTCCTGGCCCACTTTGTAACAGGACCATGCTGTTACATAAAACATTTGTATCCAAGAGTAATTGTCAATGTTAAGTGCACAGATAGCAAATATGTAGCTCCTTTTACATGAAACAGAAATTACACACCAAACAAAAAAAAGAGTCCAATATATTATCTATAGCGAAATTGAAAAATAATTAAATGGAATATGCTACGATAAATTTTTTAAAACTGATAAGAGAGGATTGTAGATGGGATTTTTGTTCAAGTATGGTTTGAACTAAATGATGTCTGAGTTCCCTTGTAAATGTGAGAATTTGTGATTCTGAATAATTTCATTCATTTTCTATCCATTTCTCTATTAAAGTCCTAATCTGATACTTCAATGGGTAGAGCTGACTGGAGTTTTCAAAGGTTGTTTTAACAAAGTCAGGATCTTGTAGGTTTTACCAAACTGGCTGGAAGGCTTCAGTATAAGCCAAGTAATATATCTATACACACATATATGTATGTGTGTTATATGTGTTTTATATATGCATCTGTGCAGAGGTATGTGTCATGTATGTATGTGTATATGTATGCATGTCTCATCAAGGACAAGGATACTAAATGAAGAGAGGCTCATTGTCAGAAGGTTGCCCACCAGATAATGAAGTCTGGGGCCATGGCAACTCATTAAATGTGGAAGGGCTGCAAACTGCATCAATTGAGGTAGTGTCCACAATCAACACTCTTTCACACATCAAAGTTGTATGAATTTACCTTCTTGGAAACAAGAATTTTAATTTCCTTTTAAAACAACTTGGAGACTTTCAGAGACCATCTAGTCCAAGGGTGGGGAACCTGCAGGCTCGAGGCCACATGTGGTCCCCTAGGTCCTCAAGTGTGGCCCTTTGACTGAATCCAGTTTGGAATATAGAAAGGAACTGCTTGAAGAGATCTTTGAGAATGCACAGAGAACTCATCAACCAACATGGTTTGGTGTGGTTTTGTTTTTTGATGCACAAATGGAAGCAAGAGCAGGTAACAGATGATGAACACAGAATTTTTTTATAGTTGGACATGAAATATGTCAAGTTCACATCACAACATGAGGGAGGAATAAATAGACAACTGATCTTCTGAAATATGTCTGGGTTTATAGGTTTACTGTAAAATCAATATGAGACAGAATAGGCAAAAAAAAAAAAAAACCAAACAGTGCAATGTTAAGCTACATTAAAAGAGAGAGGATGTCCAGAATATGGGAAGTAACAATTTCTCCGTACTTTTAGTTCAGATCACAGTTGAATTATTGGTTTAAAGTCTGGAGATCACCTCTAGAGAGGAGATCCTAGGGATTTGGAAAGGCGTTTACAAGAGGTTGGAATTCAGTCAGGGGCATCACTATCTAGGCAAAGCTGGATAGTGTTATCAGCCTACCGGCTAGTATATGAAAGATTGAGATTAAGTGAAAGAGATGGGGGCACTCCTACCTCCTAATGTGGCTAGGAGCAACAGGAGGCCAAATAAGCCAAGAGGGCATT
>CM053622.1:620658523-620715724 GCA_028646595.1 Phalanger gymnotis | reverse complement strand
CAGATATATGGATTCTGTGATGACTAAGCCTGACAGACTTTGCTCTTCTCAGCAACACAATATGCAGAGACAGCTCCAAGGGACTCACGAAGGAGAGTGCTATCTACCTCCAGAGAAGGAACTATAAAGTATGAATGCAGATCGAGGCACACTTATGCTCGTCTTTTTCTCCCCCCCTTTTGTTTTTCTCTCTTTTGTATTTGTTGTTGGGTTGTGTTTTTGGTTTTATTTTTGGTTCTGTTTCTTCTTTCTCATGATTCATTCCATTGGTCATAATTCTTCTCCACAACTTGACTAGTGTGTAAATTAATTCAATGCCAAGTTATATATGGAAGTTATATGGGATTCCATGCCATCTTGGGGAGGGAAGAAAATCTGGAACTCAAAATTATGTAGAATCGTGTGTTGCAAACTAAAAATTAAAATTAAAAAAAAATAATGAAGTGGACTTACTAGTTTTGGGATATAATTGCTGCTTTATTGAATTGGAGTTATTGGTTTTGGATTTGATCCTCTGGTGTCCCAATAAATGTTTTACTACTTTCGCCTTCTACATGGACAGTCTCTTATATTCTTTGATACAGAACTATACAGGCATATTCATGGTCACCATCAATATTGTGACCTTGCCTTACCGATACAATGACTAATATGGAAATACATTTTACATGATTGCACATAACAAATTGCTCACCACTTAAAATTTGAAACTCAAAATTTCATAAAAATGTTAAAAATTGTCTTTACATGTATTTGGAGAAAAATAAAATATTGTGTTTTTTTTTTTAAGTCAGATTGCAAGAGGTTGAGTATAAGGCGAAAAAGTATATGTATGCACTGAGATGTAAAGAACTTGTTCTAATTTAGCTGTGTTAAGGAAGAGATATGACAGTTTGAAAGGATGGCATGATTGTGAGTTTTTAAGAATGGGGAGTTCTGGGCATGTTTGCAGGCTTTAGGGAAAAAGTCAGTAGATAAGGAGCAAGTGAAGATAAGCACAAGATGATTGAAAGGACAAATTTCTGGAGGGTACAAGAGATGGGATAACGGACACAAAGAAGGTTGAAATGGGCAAGGAGGCCATCTTGTCAGATACTAGAGCAAAGAAGAGTGAATAAAAGGTAAAAATGATGGCATTTGAGGTACAGAGCTAAGGAGAAAAGGGAACTTATGATGGATAACATCTTTTTTGTGAGTAAAGTATGAGGCAAAGTCCTATTAAGGTAAAGGAGTATAAGTGGCTTGAGGAATGGATGTGCAGAATGTGATAGTTAATTAGGGAAAAGTAACAGAATTGTAATGTAGCAGTGAAAGCCAAGTTGAAATAGATACAATCAATCCTCAACATTCATGGTAATTTTATTAGTAACATCATTTTCACTTTTCCATTGGCAACCACATATTCAGGGCTATGCACAATAGAGAAGAAAAAAAAATGAGAGGTACCATGTGCAAGTTTATATCTGCAAAAAGGAGGAAAGCATTCACAAAAGTGTTCATGAATTCCCTCCAGAAAGTGTTAAAGTAACTTCTCAAGTGATGAGGGAATTGAAAAAAATGGAAAAGTGGCTAAATCTATGTGTAAATGAGATGGTAGTCATCCTAATCCTTTAACTGCATAGCCAAGCCAGCATTCTACCTCTGCTGGTGCCTATGCCATTGGGGTCTTGAGCATCCTGGAGGAGCAGCAGAGTAGCATGCAGCAACATGGCCAGCTGTTCCAGGTCAAGCTGACCTGCCCCAATCGAGGGTCTGAGCTCTCATACCCCTCAGGACTCACCCCAGACAAGTGCTTTTCATGAGGTAACAATTCAACCACTGAGCTGAGAGGGAGATTAGAGATGGTAGGTATTGCCCATCTCCCTTTTTGCCTTGGCCTTTACCCATCCCAGTACCTTGTTGCCTTTCCTCTCACCTGCATTTTATAGATTAGTTCACGGTTATTGTGTTAGGAAAACTACATATTATCAGAATTAATATTTTGTTAAAAAGAACTACATGCAGAAAATTGTATTTTCAACAATGTCTAAAGAAAGATTATAGTTTTTAATGGTCACAGGAATCTAATCCCCTATTTCCCTAAGAGTCAATATATCAACATTGGTGTTTTTTATTTTCACTCAGTTTCCTAGGAACATTACCCCACAAAAGTTGAGGACTGATAGTAACATAAATTTCTGTTGAATCCAGTCGGTATAATTATGCAATATCCACTGGCATCAGCATCATAATGGTCCAAGGTAAGTAAAGAGGTAACTCTGTGCTGATATTATCAAAAAGATGGTGGGGAATTGGATGACAGGGCTGGGGATACAAGGGTAGAGGGCTCTATGAAAATGAATGGATCAAGATTTGAAGGGGGAAAAGTGATGCTAGAGCAAGGCTGCTGAACTGGGAACACAGCAAGTGAAGTTACAATGAGGACAAAGAATAGATTTAGGAGGCAGAGTACAGTTAGTAAGATTTATGGTCTGAAAAAGAATTGGATCACGGAGATCAAACAATTATGACGATGAGATACAGTAGTTATAGTAATAGCTTTGCACATCCTTTGATCCTCAACCCTAAAAGGTGGGTGCTATTGTTATTCCTATTTTAAGTTCTGCAAACTAAGGCAAAGTTTAAATGACTTGCCCAAGGTCACATAGTCACTAAGTGTCTGAGGCAGGATCCATTCAGGTTTTCCTTACTTCAAGTCTAATGTGATGTGACCATCTTAGTAAGTGGTTAAAATACAGTGAATGTACAAATCATGGGAGACAACATTGATGACTTGGTTATTCAGGGAGTTTAAGGGGCCAGCAACACCTATAAAGAAGTGAAGGCAGGGATTGGAATAGATAGAAAGACATGATTGATGCTGAACTTCTTGAGAAAAGAATAATAACAAGGGCATCAATAAATAACAACCACTTTGCCACCAGGAACTATATCGGGCTACCTGGAGTGAACCCCAAATGAGATAAAAGATAAGAGCAATAGGAGGTGGCAGCGAAGAGCAAAAAGCATACCTGTGTATATCACAGGACAAGAAAGAAGGTACATCTTGTCCTGAAGAGAAGGGCCAGGAATACACTATCTTTTTTAAATGATTTTTTTTTCAACTAAAAAGTACTTATTTTTTCCCTCCTACCTCCCCATGGTGGGGAGGAGAGGGAACTTGTAACAACTTTTAGTCAAGCAAAACAAATTCCCATATTGCCCATGTGCAAAAATTTATCTCCTTCTGCACTGAGTTCATCACTTCAGTCAGGAAATGGTAGCAATCTTCATTACTGGTTGTATGGAATTATGGTTGGTCACTGTGCTTATCAAAATTCTTAAAATTGTTCATTTTTATAATGTTGTTATAGCAAAAATTGTTCTCCTGGATCTATTTATTCACTTTACTAAGTCAATCATGGGAATGACAATGTATAATCAAGCCACACAAGAAATTATAAAACTTTTGTAGTTTTAAACAAGTATGAAGGCATACATGACAATATTTCTAGTCAATAGAAAATTATGTGCAAATTGACATTACAAGGGTATTTAACAATGTTCTTCTCCAGCAAACACATTTAGACAGTCATAGAAAGTGAATCATTACAAGCTTCTACACAAATTGGTAAGATCTTAAACCAAGTGTTTGTCTATAATAACATTCCCTTTTATGTTGAAGAAAACAAAGATACGTAATCTATAAAAGTCGCACTGAAGTTGAAACCTCTTTTATAAAAGTATATCCTATAAGTTTTGAATTACTGCTTTGATTTTTCTCTTCCCATAATGATCATCTGCTTCTCTTTAGGTATGTGGAGACCTTGCTGAGACAAGTCAGCAACAGCCACATAGCTTATTTTCCTGCAATGAAAGCATTTGTGAATTTACCCAGAGAAAATTAGCTGACTTTCAATGCAGAAGAATATTCAGACATATCAAGCAAACTTGTTAATTCTTCAGGTTTCATTGCAGAAAATCAATACTTAACTGGAGTCATTTTCTTTTAAGTAAAATCTTGCCCTTGTAGAATTACTTCTGTGTCCTTTTGGGTTACCTTTGGATTTTTTTTTTTTGAAATAAGTCTTTTCTCAGATCTGTGCATTTATGATTTCCTTTTCCATGTGATGGTTGCGGTATTCAGGGATTTACTTTTAAAATGATGATTCAACTCTCAAGTGAATGAATTAAATTATGTCTTCTTAGAAAGGGGGTCACCATCAGAATTGCTAGGTTCATATGGTATGAAGTCCCTCAGTGAAAGTTCCCCATATGGCATACTCCATCACAAGTTGCTGAAAGTAGGGTAATAGTTTTCACCATTTTATCCATATTTTAATTCTTTGGAATTAGTTTCGAAACGTCATTGTGGATGTGATCAAACAAAACATGTCGAGAATTTTAGTTATTTCATCACTTTTAATAACAGTAACAGAATTTTAGAATGAGAAGGGACCTTTTCTAAACCATATAAGAATCAATTCTAAAACACGTCCAACAAGTAGTGGTCCAGAGATAACATGCGTAAAGTTATTTGCAAACTTTAAAGCTTTTTAAATGTGAACTTTTGTGATGATGAGCATTAATCAGCAAACAGTTACTCAGCACTAACTCTGTGAGGGTCACTACACAATAGGGACCATCTCCAGTCCTCCTGACCTATATCATGTCATTGGACCCAGATGGTTCTGGAGAAGAAAGTGAGGCTGGTGACTTTGCACAGCCCTCCCTCACTTAAAACCAATTCACTTGCAAGTCATGGCATTACCTTCCAGATGTCATAGTCTTCTAAGAGAAAGGACAAACAACAATAAGAACAAGGTCTTTGCCACCACAAAGAACTACTTTAAATATTTTTGCCCGGAGAGTTCTTTTCTTCTCTTTGCTTTAGGGTAGATGCGTATCTTTCCGAAGGAGCCAGCTTTACCAGATTGCAACAGGAAGTGAGATAAGAGGCAAACACAAAGGGTAGGGTTTTGTTTATCTTAAACACTAGGTAGGGTAGGAGTTCCCAGGAGCACAAAGGAAAAGGAGGGTGGGGAGGACTGGTAGTTGTTTGAGGAAAGTTGGTAGTTTAAAAAAGGAGCCAACATCAGCAAAAGCCATTTATAAGCCACAAAATGTTATATGAGTTATGAATCAGTCCAATTTCTTGCTGATGACAAAACTAGAGTCCAGGGAAGCTGCGATTTAGCCAAAATCACAGGGCTAGTTATGTGCAGAGACAAGGAATGCAACAAACTCCAAAGAATAAGAAATGCCTATCAGAGCGCAACGTGAATATACACGAAAGAAATACTAAGTAATCTGAGGTCAAGTATGAAGCGAGCCTTTGAGGACTAGGGTTTGGAGAAACGAGGATGTGAAAGGAGTGAATTCCAGGTATGGAGGGCAGTCTATGCAAAGGCAGGGAGTGTCTTTCGTGAATGTTGATTATGAATTGTGAATTATGAATGTTCCTTCATAATCAGCACCGGCCACTTCCTAGGGATTCCCGCAAAGCGGTATCAAAAGCTTCAGTAGGTTTCCTTTGGGCAGCAGTTGTTCTTCCCGAAAAGGGTCCTCCTTCCTTGTCCCAGGCTGTTTCTCGTGAACGTAGCAGAAAGGCGAGTCCTGAGGCAGGAGAGGCGGGGAAAGCTCCCCAGTCTGGGTCAGTCCTCGCTTTCTCTCCTCACCCCTTTCCCTAGCTTCTGGTCGCCATGGAGATGGGGGGGGCAGCCAGGCTCCGCCTTTCCCCTCGCCGAGCAGCGCAGGCGGGCTTCTGGTTCATCACAGCCTGGGTCCTGGATACATAGACGCTGCCTTCTTTTCTGACATCCGGACTGGGGATGAGGCCGGAGCCGGAGCCGGAACCGGAGTCGGAACCGGAGCCGGAACCGGCCACGTCAGCCGTCGCGAGCCGGCAGCGTCTCTCTGACTCCCGGCGCGGCCCAGCCCCCCACCCCCGCTCTCCTCCGCCCCATTGCCTCTCCCACAATGCTCTATTCCGTGCCGGTCCAGGCCACGCCCCCTATTCTCCTCGCCCCGCCCCGCCGGGCCACCAGCCCAGAGGAGCAAACTGGGCTGCTAGCCTTGGGCTCAGCTTCCTCCTCCTCCTCCTCCTCTTCCTCCCCTTCTTCCTCCTCCTCGGGCTTGCTTCCTCTAGCCACCCCCTCGGGTCCTCTCCGGACGCCTGCCGGGCGGCTGTCGGACTAGTACGTACTCCACCCTCTCCCGCACCGCCGCAGACTCCCTTCCCCACCCGCTCCCCGGTCCTCCTGGCCCCGAGGCGGGTGGGCGGGAGGTCGGGAGGTCGGGGCCACTCGAGGGGTGGGGGGGACATAGGGGCGGGGATAAAGGCCGGAGGGTCCCGGCCCCAGAAGGAAGCTTGGGCCTGAGAGAAACTGCCCCGGGGAGGGAGCGGGCCGAGGAGGCCTCGGATCCCTGGGAAGGTGATGCGAAAGTTGTAGCCTCGTCCCCTCCCTGGCTGCCGGCCTTATCTTCTTTTCCCTCCATGCCCCTCCAAGTTCGATGCCCTCACGCCGGCTTTCCCTCGCAGCCCCAAGTTAGGCTTCCCGCACCCCCTGGGGCGTCTCCCCGTCCTCTCCCTCCTCGCGTGCTTCCCACGCCTCCTGGCCCGCAGGCTCCCCACGCTGCCCACTCGCGCGTTGTAGCCACTTTGCTCTGACCAGGCCGGCCGGCATCCCCCAGTCTCCATCCGCAGCCTCCCCAGCCTGATTTCCCCTGATCTTGGCAGACAGACCGCGCAGGGGGGTGGGAAGGAATGAGCCTGGCTCCGTCCTTCCTAGGTTATGATAGACTTGCAACCTGCTGCGATGAGGTTCACCCCGTCTAGGGACAGAGATCTGGACAAGAATGCTAATAGAGGTCACGGTGTACCTGAGTCCAGGTTCTGTCAGTTTTAGTAATTAGTTTGTTTTTTTTTTCTTGGCAAATTTCCAGCCTCACTATTTATTCCTAGCTTGGGTGGCTGTGCAGAGAAGGGAGAAAATGGATTAGAGCTGAGGACCAGTAACAAACAGGTAAGGAACATAACACTTACATTTATGTATATGCGTGTATATATATACATATACACACACACACATATATGTTAAAACGAGTTAATAATAATAGCTAGCATTTATATTGCTTTTTAAGGTTTGCACAGACTTTACAGATCACATTCTTTCCTTACAATCCTGGGAGGTAGGTGCTATCACTAAGAAGAAACTGAGGCAGACAGGTTATGTGACTTGTCCAAGGCCACACAGCTAGTAAGTGAACTCAGGCCTACTTGACCCCTTGTTTGTCCTCTGTCTACTTTCCAAACGAAGTAATGGAAAAGACCAGAAGAGGGACTGAAACTGACAATGCTCTGTTTGATTTTTATGGGGATGATGATAATAGCCGGCATTTAGAGAGCACTTTAGGTTTTCTCACTTGACCTTCACAACCTTGTGAGGTAGATGCCAGTATTTTCTCCGAAATTGAAGCTGAGAATGGTGAAATGCTTTGTTCCTTGTCACGGGGCTGTGTCTGAAGCACTTTTAATGTCAGCACAGTGTCTGGCACATTGTAGGCACTTAATAAATGTTTATCTGTTGATTAATTGGTAACTTATTTTACTCTTTTGTCAATTAACATGCATTTACTTTGTCTTCCACTTTTGTCTAATTATAAAAGCAAAGCAAACCCCTTATAACAAATATGCATAATCAAGAAGTCTATTAGTGTTTCAAAGACTTTGTGACTAAAGTATGCTACTGTGAATATACTGTTATCAAAGTGGTTTTGGCTATGTTAGATTGTAAATGCCTTCAATTGCAATGTGAATTCCATTTTATAAGCAAGAAGTTTGTATGTAACACAATACAACTCCTAAACTTGTAGTTACTAATTGAGTTTCCTTGAGAAGTCTGGAGAAAGTAGTCTAGCATGTAAATTACTATTGAAAGTAAATTGACAATTTTTTTCAAAAATTAATATAGACAAACCTGTTTGTTGGGTGGAGAAGCTAGGTAGCAGTAGATAGAGCACTGGGCTTGGAATCAGGAAGACTCATCTTCATGAGTTCAAATCAGGTTTCAGGCACTTAACTAGCTGTGTGACCTGGGGTGAGTCATTTAACCCTGTTTGCCTCAGTTTCCTCATCTGTAAAATGAGCTGGAGAAGAAAATGGTAAATCACTCCACTGTCCTTGTCAAAAAGCTCCAAATGGTGTCACAGAAAGATTGAGCTGAAATAATTAAACGACAAAATTTCTTGGGCAGTTGAGGGGACTGACAAACTATCCTACTAAGCCTTTTTTTTCCCAACTTCCTAAGAAACATCTTGGTAAAAGTGAAACTTAGTTAAACTGATCATTAATTGGTGAGGAAAAGAAATTGGAAAACATTGGAACATTCAGGTCTTAAATTAATGCTCAGGATTTCTCTTAATCATTCATGATATTTGATGGCAGCACTAGCTGTTCTTCACCTTTTGACTTGGGAGTTACTGCACAAAACTCCCATCTGGTTTCTGAAACAGAATTGTTTCCCTGAGTGAGCTTAGGGCATGGGTGGGGAACCCGTGGCCTCAAAGGCACATGTGGCCCTCTAAGTCCTCAAGTGCAGCCCTTTTACTGAATCCAAACTTTACAGAACAAATCCCCTTAAGATTTATTCTGTAAAACTTGGATTCTATCAAAAGGCCTCATGTGACGTTGAGACTGCATGCCTGGCCTAGGGGATTGACTTTATTTACCATACAGACAAGTATAGCCATATAGCACAATTAAAAGGTATAATGTCATCATTTGATAGACAAATAGGTTCATTTACTTTCACGGTTGAAATAGATTTTAATTCCTGATTTCTTTCCTTCAGGTTACAGTTTTTACGGAAGACCATTTTTAAAAACTTCATCCATGGACTAGTATGGACTACATCTCTCAAAGTTCAGTACTAGAATTAAAAGTCCAACCTGAACTGGCTGTATACCCTAATATTTACTTGAATTAGAACTTATGTAAGAAAAAAGGATGGAAGGCTGGTTAAAGAAAGGAGATTATGTTAGAGACAAGAAAAGGACTTTTCTCTGTTTCTTAATTTTAGTATATCTGACTACTTTAGTATACACTGATAAGGATTTTTACAGTTTACTTGGAGTATCTAAAGAAGCAAATAGTAGAGAAATAAGACAAGCTTTCAAGAAGTTGGCATTGAAGTTACATCCTGATAAAAACCCGGTAGGTGCAAATTATTTTTACACATCTTTGATTAAGTTACTGAAATGATTGCATGTTTAATAAAAGCTGTTTTAACTCATTTTGAATGTTTTTTTAACGTATAATTTAGAATTTTAAGTGATGCATATTGTTACAGTAGCACCACAATATATATTTTTCATTGGCAGTATTAGAAAGGAGATGCTGTATTTAATTATTGTAAATAGCTGAAGGACTGTTAATAAGTACATTCAATAGTTTATGCCAAAATATCCCCCTTATGTTATTTATGTTAGTATCTAGGAGTATCAACTATTAACATAAAAGCAGCAGTAGTGCAGCAGTGTTGGAGAATATTGTGTGTGTGTGCACGTGTGCAAGAGAGAGAACATATAATTACTTAGAAGATGCTCTTAACAGTGATAGATAAAGAATATTTGCTCTTTTTTTTCTGGTACAATTTGGAGAAAGAAGCTTGAAAGCGTTTCTCTACAACTTATAAATGGAATATCAATAAAGTATTTTAAAGGTACTATACGCCCAAAACTATAGCTTCAAATATTTTTAAGGAATAAATAACAATTTAAAGTAGATTTACAATTTACCTACTACTTCTAATTCTTCTACTAGATGAGTTTTTTAATCTTTGATTAGGGTAAAAGAGGAAGAAATCATGGATAGGTTATACTTTATACAACTCTGTAATTGAGAACATTATAAAAGGTGGCCATTTTGATTATGTAATAGAGTGGAACAATTCAGGGCACTTTATATATAATCACAAGTTCTATATTCTGCTTTATTTGATGTTTTTGTCATTTCTCTTCTAATAGAATTTATTCTTACTTCTTTTAAGTTCTCAAATGAAAGGTTTTTCTCCTTTCCTACACTATTAATCTAGGCCTGCCATGTAAAAAGTGTCATTAATAATTCATAACTAATGAATAATATTTCAAAGACTCATAGTGAATTATTTTTAATTCTGAGTTGCATTGGTTTATATCTTTTCACAGATGTAACATAACTATTTGTCAGATGGAAAAAGTGAATTATAATTGATTGTTGCTACCATGATTTGTTTTTGGTTAGGTTTTAAGCAAGATGACCACATTATGTTTTTTACAGGATTTAGTCTTTTTTTTTTCCTTAGCAAATTCCCTGAATCTTCCATATATCTATACTACCTGGCCATATTTGGGGTGGAGGGGAAAGTGAAATAAAGGCAGGGATGTGCTGGTAAATGTTTACAGTTTGGCTTTCCAGAAAGAAAAAAAAAATAGACATACAACATACTTTTAAGCTTAATCTGCGTTATTAACTTTTTCTCATCACTTTCTCAAGCCTAGACAATCATTAAAAAAAAATTAAGCTGTGATTTGTAGTTTGTTAGCTGATTTCTGAGGTGCAAGTGTTCACGCTGAAAGTTAACAGACCAGTTTGAACTAGCTCCAGCACACCCTTAAATAGAGTAGACATTTCTCATTTTTCTGTATCCTTTTCATACTTTGTGATAATTGTAAGAACATAAAAATAGGTTTCAACCTTTGGCATCTTCATGCCATTTACTCTTCCCATCTTTGTTTATGACACTAGGACCTTTCCAGGACTTCTTAAATAAAATTTCTAGTAGGGTTGTGAAGCGATAAACTTAAGTTCCCGGCTTTGCAACCACTCTCTGCCATTTTTCTTTACTAGAATAACCCAAATGCTCATGAGGAGTTTTTGAAAATAAATAGAGCATATGAAGTATTGAAAGATGAAGATCTTCGGAAAAAATATGATAAATATGGAGAAAAAGGACTTGAAGATAATCAAGAAAGGGGCCAGTATGAAAGCTGGAACTATTATCGATATGATTTTGGTAAGATACTTTTGATAACTTCACAAAATTGATGGTTCTTATTTAAGATTATATTGAAAGGCTTTAGTTTTTATTTTGTAAACTTTATAGTGTCATATAATAACTCTTAATTGATCTGTGTTTACTTGCTTCTCCCATTGTTACTGTATCATCTCATTCCAGTAAGATGAAAATACCTCATTACATAGATATTATTGACATAATTTTGAAGTACTACATCTTCTAGTTGTTTTAATTAAAATTGTTGGGGGCAGAGTTTAATCCACAGTAAGTTGATCTTGTAATATCCTAAGAATATATTTATTGAGACATTTCCTCGAATATTTTCAAGAAGTAATTCTTCTAATTAATAAGTCAGGGTTCACCTTAAATTTAGTTGTAGTATAAAGCTGTTTATAAACACTCCATGCTTCGCGTCTGCCCTAATAAAAGCCTGTGGTTTGAGAAAGTGGAAAAAATACAAAGATTGAGGTTAGGATGAACAGAGACATAAAAGGGAAATGAAATCCAAAAGACAGAGCAAAAGAGGGGGGAGACAAGTAGAAGAAAATGGGTAGATTCAGATCCTAGCTCTATCCCCCAGTACTTAGTAGTTCTTATATGCAATCTTAATGTGCATTTGGCATCAAACTAAATATAATTTGGCAGTTTTAGAATATGAACTGTATCGAGAGGAATTTTATGTCTAGATACTTATTCTTCAGTGTAAGAATCTTCAAAAAATTCTCATCAGCAGTATCATGCATATTTACAGTTAATCTGACTTTATAATTAACTTTTGCGACTTTGTTGAGAGGCAGCATGGCTTAGCAGTTTTGGAGCTGACCTTGAAATTCATGTTCCACCTCTAACACACAGTGGCTGTGTAACTTTTGTTAAGTAACTTCGTCTCTTTGTTCCCTCTCACAAATCTATAAGTGGCATCTAGATGGTTCAGTGGATTCAGGACCTGGAGTCAGACCTGAGTTCAAATACTACCTTAGGTACTTACTAGCTGTGTGACCTTAAGCATTTCACTTACCCATATCTGCCACATTTTCTTCATCTGTAAAATGAGGATAATAATAGCACTTAACTCCCAGGGTTGTTATATGTACTAATAAATCACAGGTCAAGGAAAAAAAATTTTGTTTCATTATTGTAGACACTCGTAACATGAAATTTATTTTTTTGTGATATAAATAAATTATTCATTATATTCTTAAGTGGCTGTAATGCTATATGTGCGGTTAGCACTAGAAAGATTACTAAAATACTTTAAAAAATTTTTTTGGATTGAACAAATGTTAAACATGTTAAAGGGAAAGTTCTTTCATGATTAGTTTATACAAAAATTAATGTATTAAGCAATCACTTTCATGAAATCCTTGTATTCAAGCCTTATTTTTCACTCATTAAATGTGTTACTGATGGTATTCACTTTGGACTTTTCCTTTAGCATTTCTGTGCATGTTCTCTTCAAGTGTAAGTAAGATTTAGGATATTCTGATTTTGTAGTAATCAGTACTCAAACTTCACTTTAAATGCAATTTATATTTTGTTTTCTAATTTTGTGTGTGTCTCCTTTTCCAACTAGGTATTTATGATGATGATCCTGAAATCATAACCTTGGACAGAAGAGAATTTGGTAAGGCTCTAGGAACATATAATTTTATCAGAACACTGTGATGATAATAATTCTGTCATTAAGCAAAACTAATATCCACATTATAGACAGTTTTTTATCCAGGTTTTTATTTTGTGCCACCAAAATGGCAAACAATTTGATCTATGGTCTATTTGAATTAGTAAAAGAATGAGGCAGGCAAAATGTCAATTTTTTTTTTAAATTACACATTTTGGAACATATCTTCATCTTTTTGAATTCTTATAAAGGACTTATGTTTTATTATTTGCATTCACTCTCTATCAGTGACATCACAAGTCCAGTCCCTATCCCATTTCAATTGTACGCTGAAGATTAAATCTTTTCCTACTCATTTTGTGCCACTGAACTATATTCAAGTCAGATTTACAGTTCCACCATAACTGAGTAACAGTGTGGCTTTGGACATGCCATCTAATATCTCTGGGTCTCAGTTTTCTCATTTATAAAATGAATGACATTAGAATCTTCCAATTATTTGATTCTGTTAATATCTTGACATCTACTTATCTTTAGGAGAAATGTAATTCATCATGACATTTATTTTTAATAGCTCAGTCTATAAATCAATCTATGAAGCTGCATGTACTCTCAAAGTACTCTCAGAGTACTTTTTTGGTAGTGTTAAGTTTTATTTAGTATTCTAAAGCAGCAGTTCTCAAACATGTTGGTCTCAGGACACCCTTATACTCTTAAAAGCTATTGAGTACCCCACACAGATTTTGTTTTTGTGGGTTATATCAATATTTATTGTATTAGAAATTAAAATTAATAAAATTTTAAAATGTTTTGTAAATCATTTAAAAATAACAATAATAAACCTAGTATATGTTAACATAAATTAGATTTATGGAAAAAAAGCAATTTTCTAAAACAAAATTCTGCAAGTGTGGTTATTGTATATATTTTTGCAGATCTCTTTAATATTTGTCTTAGTAAAAAAAAAAATAGCTCAATTCTAATACCTGCTTCTACTTTGATTCTGTTGTAATATATTACTTTAGCTGAAGTATTAAAAGAAAAGCCAGCCTCACAGAGATACATAGTTGAAAAGGGGAAGAGTATGTTAGTAGGAAAATAACATCTTAGTATTATTATGAAAATAATTTTGATCTTGTGGACCCTCTGAAAGGGTCTCAGGGATCTCTGGACCAAACTCTGAGAACTGCTGATCTAAGTATAATAGGATAGACATATTTTGTCTGTTTATTTTATTAGACAACAATTAGACAAGGTACATCATTGAGCCTAGTAATGTGGTGTTGAATATATGTCCTGTCATACAGAAGACCCATAATAAGTTGACATAATTTCAGTGGCAAGAATCCTCTATATAAAGAGTAGGTAGGGGCAGCTAGGTGGCACACTGAGTAGGGCACTGGCCCTGGGGTCAGGAGGACCTGAGTTCAAATCCAGCCTCAGACACTTGACGCACTTACTAGCTGTGTGATCTCGGGCAAGTCACTTAACCCCAATTGCTGTGCCTTGCCCCCTCTCCAAAAAAAAAAAAAAAGTGGCTGTTTAGAAGGAAACTGAAAACAACTACTACCTCCTTGCATTTTCTGTATTAAAAGTCTTCGTATAGAAAATACAGGGTGTCCAATAGTCTCTTAGTGCAATTTTAAGTTATTAAATCTTACTACTCTTTTCAGCTATTAAAGCTTTACTGAGACTTTTAGGATACCATGTATGTTCACAATCCCCACATGAAACTAAAAATCAGAAGTCTAGAGTTTGGGATTTGTTTGGTTTGTTTTTTGGGTGAGTAACTTAAGTCTGCTGTGTTTGCCACCATATTTTTGTGGATGAAGTGACCAAAAGAAAAGTGAGCAAAACCTGAGCATTGAAAAGTGGCATAATGTATGTAACGTAGACACTGAATTGGGTGTCATAAGCCAAGAACTCAAATACTAGCTCTAACTCTCTTAACTAGCTGCATAAACATGAGCAAATTTTTTAAGCTTCCTCAGCCTCAGATTCCTCATCTGTAAAATGAGAGGGGTTAGACTAAATCTTAAGAAGTTGATGCAGAAAGATATCTTGCTTCTTTCTTATTGTTGGTTATTCTATATTAACCAATCAGTAAAAAAAAAAATTTAAGTATTTTCTATGTGCCAGGAATTGTGGAGATAACAAAATGCAAAAACAGTGTTTACCCCCAGTGGGCTTATGTTCTAATGGGGGAAACAACATACACCTTTACCTGTATATACCAAACATATATACAGTTATATACAAAGTTGTCAGAGAGAAAGGTAACAGTACTGGACAGATCTTCTGTAAGAGGTAGTACTTGAATGGAGTCTTAGAGGAAGCTAGGGGTTCCAAAAGATGAAGGTGAGAGAGGAGAGCATGCCAGTGATGGGCAACAGTCACTGCAAATACAGGAAATTGAGTCTTCTGTAAGAGGAACATCAGGTAGGCCAGGCTGCACCATAGAGTGCATGTAAGTAGATAATGTGTAAGGCAGTTGGAAAAGTAGGGGCAAGGTTGGGAAATGCTTTAAATGCCACACAGGAGTTTTATTTGATCCTGGAGTTAACAGGGAGCCAGTGTTGCTAATTGAGTAGAAGAGTGAAATGGTCAGATCTATACAATCTAAAAATCATTGGAATGTAAAAAAAAAACTTAAGGCAGGGACACCTTAAAAGACATTGCAACAGTCCAGGTAAGAGGTGAATAGATCCTGAACTGAGGTAGGAAAAAGATGAGTGGAGAGAGGGGCACATATGTGAGAGATGTTGTAGAGATGGAATTGACAAGTTTTAGCAACTGGTCAGATAAGTGGGGTTAATGAGTGAGACGTCAAGGATGACATTGAGGTTGCAAACTAGCATTGGCTAGGATCATGGTGCCCTTAAGGGCAATAGGGAAGTTCAGAGAAGAGGGATGGGTTTGAAAAGAAAGATAATGAATTTTGCTTTGGACACCAATACTGAGACCTGTTTCCAATGCACTTAGAATGTTGTCATCTTACACAGATGGTCCTCCATTCCTGGAATGTTAACTCCCTTATCTTTGCTTCAGAAAATCACTATCTTCCTTCAAAGCACCATTCAGATGCTGCCTCCTACATGTGAGGTCTTTTCTACCTCCACTATGAATTATTACCACTCTGTGAAATAAATTTTTATTACTTTGTATATATTTTATATTTGCTTATTTGTGTAAATATTGTATCTTCCCAAGAGAACATAAACCCCATGAGAGAAGAGACTTTGGTTTGTCTTAGTATTCTGCACCTTATCAGGGTATAAGATGTAGCTAAGTTATTTCCCATATTGTTGGGTAAAACACAAACATGTCCACATAAGAATTTTTCTCAATTCTAAAAAAAAGTTAAAACCCAAGAGGACCTTGCCATTCTAACTACAGTTCTATAGTGAAAACAACATTGGTACCCTGACTAGGAAAAGAAAGGAAATAAATGAGTCATTAGCATTTCCTTTGCTTTTACTTAAATAACCATCGTCTCTCCTGACAAAGGAGAGTTTTACATGAAGGGACGCTGCAGGTGTGCCTACCTTAGATATTCAAAACGCTTCTTCCAACTATTTTAAGAAGCAGTTTACTATAGTAACCAGATTTTAAAAATTTCTCAAAAATTCAAAACTCAGCTAGAGAAACAGTGAAAGAGGTAGTGACTCTCATAATTCACTGAAATTGTTTATTTAAATCTAAGTAGGTTGTACCAACTCAAAATATATTCAGTGCATCTCAAACCACTGCTTGCTTCAATGCCTTAAATCACATCAGATTTAAAATTGGTAACCACAATCAGAAAAAAATAGAAGAGAAAAAAACTTTTGCCAGGTAAATTACTCAGGTACATGTATGGAATGGAAAAGAAGAAAATTTACTTTAAAATCATGTTAAAACATGAACTTAGTCAACTGGCAACAGTAAGATTTTTGTCTTATATCCTTTCCACAAGCTATTGTCCATATTATCATTATATATGTTTTCCCATGAGCAGCATATGATGTAGCTCTATATATTGTGTTTATTTGTTCTTCATAACTAACCTGAATCAGTGATACATATCTAGAATACTATGGAATCTTTTCTTTACTATGATGTTAAAGATTTACAAAGTCTTCAGTATCACCCCTACCTACTAAACTACCATCTTTGCTGTTATTTGTCTTCAATCTTTTCAATCCTTAAAATTTTTTCACTTACTGTTGCATCTATTCTCCCTTTCATAATCAAACTCCAAGAAAGAATTTTCTACACTCATTGTCTCTTTTTCCTCTTGTACTCATTTCTGTCTTTCACACTCTGGCTTCTAACAGCACCATTTAACTGACACTGTTCTTTACAAGATCATCAAGTACTTTTTTAATTGTTAAGTCTAGTGACCTTTTCTCAATTCTCATTCTTTTGACCTTTCTTCAGTTTTTGACACTATTGACCATTCCCTTTCCTGGAGACTCATTCTTTACTTCTCTGATACTGCTATCTCTTGGTTCTCCTCTTGTCTAACTACTACTTCTCAATGTCTTTGGCATTCTTTTTCTTCCTGCTCACTAAGTATGGGCATCCCCAAGTTTTTGTCCTTGTTCTTTTTCTCTCTCTACAATCTCCTCTCTTAGTGATCTTACCAGATCACTTGTGGTCCAATTGTCTCTATGCATATTCATCTCAAATCTATAGAGTCAGCCCTAATTTCCCCCTGAAACTCCAGTTCTGCATTACCAACTATTACTATACCCATCTCTATGGGTATGTCCCATAGGAATTTCAACCTAAACATGTACAAAATGGAACTTATATTTTCCCCTGTTATGGTAATTAAGGTGGGACTTTTTTACTGTTTTCTCTTTTAGAATACTAAAGTAATCAAGTGCTTTTGATTAAGTCTTGCTAGGTGTGAAGCCCCAGGACCACCCCTTTTGCTAATTAGTGTGAAGCCTTCAGACCCTAAGAAGGGGATAGTAGATTAGCATTTTGCTTTGGGATTTTCACTTGCTGGAAGAGGGCTCTGTGATTTGACCAGACAAGACTCCGGGTAGCCATTGTTAAGGAACGCTGCCACCCCACCCCCGAGTTTCAAAAACCCAGATGTTGATGTTTCTCCTTTTGGTAACTATATATGTGATGTCTTAATCAGACAAAGACTGTCTCTTGATTTGTGTTATTTGCTTTGTTTATGTTTTCTCTGTTTGTAATTTCTGTTTGTATTTGCCCTGAAGTTCATGGTGCTGACTTTTCCCTCTGAACTAAATGAATGATACATGTATGTCTAATTGAAGTGAGAGTGTAAACTCCTTAAAGTTGCTTTCCTCAGAAAAGCAGATCAAAGAACTTATACAAGCAGCCCTTATGTGTTACTGGTCTTACACCCCCACAGCAGCTGCTAGCAACATTGTTGTTACATCCCCCAAACCTTCTTCCATATTCTCTCATTTCTGTTGGTGACACCATGATCCTTTCAGTCATTCAGGTTTGAAATTTTGAAGTCATCCTTAACCTTTTTCTCCCTCTTACCCTTTATACCCAATCATTTGCCAAATCTTGGCAATCCTACTTCCACAGCACCTACTGATGTTTCTCCTTTTCACTGAAAGCTTCTACTCTTGTTCAAGCCTTTATCATCTCTCACCTGGATTACTATAGTAGACTCCTAATAGCTTTACCAACTTCTGGTCTCTCCCCTCTCTAATCAGTCCTTCACACAGCTGCCAAATCAGTATTCTGAAACGCATCTGACTATATCACTTCTATTCAAAAATCTTCAATGATTCCTTATTGTCTCTAGGATAAAAGGTAAAATCCTCAACCTGGAATTTGAAGCACACAATCTGGATTTCACCCATCTTTCCAGGCTTATTTAATAATATTCCCCTTCACAAACTCCCCATTCCAATTAAAACTACCTTAGCTGTCCCTCATCATGACACTCATCTCCCACCTCTGCCTTTGCACAAGTGGTCCCCCTCTGTATGTGTGGAATGTGCTCCCCCTCCCACCTGCTTCATGGAATCCATAACTTCCTTCTATGTGAGACTGTTATCAATTCCCTCTCAGTTATTAGATCTCTCTTGAAATTAATTTGCATTATTTACCAGTGTGTTCATTGTATCCCAACAGTAGCATGTTATTAGCTCCTTGAGGGCAAAAACTTTTTAGTCTCCAAACCTAGCACAGTGCTTAGCACATAGTAGGTATTCAATAAATGCTTACTAAGTGATTGAAAAAGAGATAAGAATATTTTGTGAGTAGGCCTAGTCCATTCCCCTTGTTCTAACTTTTGTAGTTCTATATCTGGAATTACCCTGGGGTTTAAAGCTATTGCTCACCTCACTATATACTAAAATGAGTCAACTGGGTTAAAAGAGGTTGATTAGTGTAGAAAAGAGGAAGGGAAGAAAGAGAAGACTTCATCTTGATATTTCCTCAGGAGTCAAGACAGCCTGGTCTATGCCTTACACTAAGAAAATCAGGGGAAAAGGGTGTCATATTAACTGGTTTTTCAAAAATAAATGAATTTTTAAAATTAATTTATATTTCCTGGATTTTCTCTTTTTGTGTGAGCAAGACAAATGTAACTAAATCAAACCATTCAAGTCTTTTTATATATAAGTCATTTTAATTTGATTTTTCATGTGCTTTTTAGATGCTGCTGTTAATTCTGGAGAGCTTTGGTTCATAAATTTCTACTCCCCAGGGTGTTCACACTGCCATGATTTAGCTCCCACAGTATGTATTCATCTAGCACCTTAACATTAGGTTTTTCATTTTTCATTTCCAGCAAATTTGTTGATTTAATCATCTAAAAATTTTATTTTGTCATAAATGTTTGTCAGAAATAAATATAACTCTTAGAATATAATTTTGCTTCCATAAATGCAAACTTTTATTTGCTTTTTCATTTTTCCCCCTATAATTTCTTTGAAAAAGGTAATTTAAGACTTCTGGAATGGAAGAAAACTTATTTTCTTTTTTCTTTCCTTTTCTTTTGCCTTAGTGGAGGGAATTTGCTAAAGAAATGGATGGTTTATTTCGCATTGGAGCTGTAAATTGTGGTGATGATAGAATGCTTTGCAGAATGAAAGGAATCCAAAGTTATCCAAGCCTGTACATTTTCAAATCTGAAGCGGTAAGGAAAAAAATTTGCCTTTACTGAAAATGGTGAATGTATAGTAAAGAGTAAAATAAAAAAATGCAAAGAAAACCCATAAATTTAGAGAGAATTTCAGTTATAAAAACCTTGTTTTAAACACCATATCTAACTATAGCCATGATTGCCTTTTGCATTATTCTGTTAGACACTTTTTAAAAAGTCACTACTTTTATTATATATTATCATAATTAATTTACAGTTTGGGTTCTTTTTTCATGGCATTAAGGGTATTGTCTTGTAACTTTTGAATATTTTTTTGCAAATTAAAATAAATATTACTGTCTGTTTTTCTTCAACTTTAAATGATGGCCTTACGTGGCAGTTCATAAAAACTTCATGTCACCTTGCAAATTAGCCAGACTCTTATGCTTTCTTCTAGTGGCAATTTTTTTTTTCTAAAATAGATCCATAGTCCTTGGAATTAAGCAAAGAAATGATTGAAAGTTTTGCCTTTTGTAGACATAACATGGAACAACTTGTGATTTCATCTTTTAAATGAAAATTTTAAAAGTTATCAGTTATTACACTTAAATGTATGATAGAAACTGCAACATTGTTGATAGAAATTGCAACATTAATTATGATGTAGGCTCATGAGATAATATATTTTAAATATAAAAAATTATTTTTCAACGTTTTCAAAAATAGAATCCAGTGAAGTATTTTGGAGAAAGATCAAAGGACCACTTAGTGAATTTTGCTATGCGGTATGTCACAAGCACAGTGACAGAATTATGGGCAGGTAATTTACTTCTTCAGTTTAATCCTGATACCTGTTTATTCTTAAATTAATAATAAGTATAATTTGATAATGGTGATATTAATGGACTTTAAAAGAACATTAGATTGTTTTTAAAGTCCCTTTGTCAGAATTCATACAGGGGCCCCATCTTTGGGAGGGAGGTCTTTGTCCAGGAAATTATACAATTAGTTAATTCCTCATCTAAATAGTAGTTTTGGTGACAAATCACAGATCTTTTTGCAGAGTTTACTATGATATGAATAGTAATATAACTAGGGCTGGAGGTTGGGGAAAGGGGTAATTAGAGCTAGATTATGCAAAAAGAAAACCTCTTTTTCAAAATATAATTGGGGGGTAATTAAATTTGTTTAGAAATATTACATCATATCGTATGTTTGTTACTTTTGAATATGGTTTTACAACTTTAAGAAAATTGGCAGCTATTCTTGTTCTTGTCGCTGATTCTCTAACGTTGGACAGGTCATTTAACCACACTAAACACGTTCTTGACCTCCCATGAAATAGAAACCTAATGGCTAAAAGACTTTTTCATTTTGAGCATATGTCTATGAAGCATTTTAAGATCTTTAGATGAAAGAACTTTATAAAGTGTAACATTTCCTAAACTAACTTAACATTTTAATAGGTAACAGTCTAAAAATTAAGTGAATAATCTCATGTTTTAACTGAGCGAAAATTTTATTCTTAACAGTTAATTGAATGAGTTCAGGAAGTATAGCTATATTTGAATGTATTAAGTAAAACGTTAATTTCAAAGTTTTTCATGTTATTTTTAATAATTATGACACAATCATGAAAGAAAATATTGAAATTTATTTCTAATTGTTTTTTATGTGTCTGTGTATGTGTGGCTTTTTTTTTAAAAGGAAATTTTGTTAGTGCCATCGAAACTGCCTTTGCCTCTGGTGTTGGCTGGCTCATCACTTTTTGTTCTAAGACAGGAGGTAAAAATATTAATTTTATTATGGTGAAGAGACAGTAACATTTTAGTTTAGGTGATACTTTTAAGTTTGTAGTCTCAAATGTTCATTCAGGTAAAAAATTCTAAACTTAAAGATCTTCTTTCTTTTTATTATTTCATATGTAATTTGAATAATTTCCTTTTATTACATCATTCAGCACAGTTGATTATTAAATAATGTATAGTTTAAATGTATAATTTGTGTGCTTAGTTTCATGGACGGATTTTCAGCTTAAGGCTTCACATTCGTTCCCATAGTTAGTTGTGCATACAACCAGTTGCTTTATGTTTTTAAGGTTGCTTTATGTTCTTAAAGGTTTTGCCAATGGATCATGAGCTCTGGCAGGTTCTTCCATGCTGGCAAAGCTTAGAAGATGGTCTCTTAGGATATTGTTTGAGTGACAGATTGAGACAGAAGACTGGGGGCCAACCTCACTAAGAAGGAAGAGTCTCATCACTAGTAGATTGCCCCTGGTGATGAATTATTTGGCCATGGCAATCTGTGAAGCAAAGAAAAATTTAAAATAAACCTTCCACAGTGATGATGTAGAGTGTCAGAGAAGGATGCCTAGCAAAGAATCACACCATTTTTAGACCTTCTATAAATATTAAATGTACACATCCTAAATGTAAGATCTTTGTCCAGGGAACAAAGAAATTGACATACTCTGGAAAAACTGGTATACCCCAATAATTATCTTTTCATGATATACAGAAGCAGAAAATAAAAAGAGGAATGGCTTAGATTCTTGGAGAGGGTCATAAAGATGCTGAACAAGTTGTTGGTTTTGTCATGTACCTAAAGGTAGTAAGAAACATCATTTCATGGGACACATGGTCATCCCACGTTTCAGTGCTCATGATGAACGTAAGCAAAGAGAACACCATAAATATAATTTCAGCCTATGTAATAGCATCATTTGTAGGAGATGGAGTAAAGAAATTCTTTGAAGAATGTGGCAAGATTCTCAACTATTTCATTTTGATCGATATTGAAACTGATACTGAGTGACTTTAAATGAGAAAGTGGGCACAGAGCAGAATAGTGAAAAGTACATTAGAAAATATGTCTCAAGTTTGGGAAACAAAAGAGATCAACAGTTTATAGGCTACTCAGAAACCTGGTCTCTATGTATCATAAAAGGTTTCACATGGAAGAAAGCAAAGTATTGGACATGGCATGCACTGAACAATTTCATAAAAAAATTAAACTGACCATATCTTTACTTTGATAGCCCCTTATGTGTCCTGAATGCCTTTAGACCTAGTTAGAACAAAGGTCAGAATCAACATTGAATGAGGAAAAAAATGGTTAGAGATTAGAAGGTATGACAAACAATTACAACACCTTCAAACCTGATGTATTCAAACAAGCCGTTGATGCCAAAATTGAGAAATGGAAAAAGATAAGATGATGGCCTTATAAAACTATGATAATCTCTTTACCTCTGTTTCAGATTGCTTAAGTTCACAGACACGTCTTAAACTGGCTGGCATGTTGGTAAGCAAGAATGCACTTTGTAAAGAGTACACCATTAATTTGAGTAATGTACTTGAACTTTGTCTATCTTTACCCAACAACTAAACTTCTAAAAATTTCTATGGAGATCTGTAGGTTGGCCATCCATATCAAGTAAAAAGGTAGTTATTTTGCACATGATATTTGCTTCTGGGGTTTTGCGGTTGATTTTTTCTGACATTAAATATAGAATAATATCAAGAAAATGGTGAGTATATTTTGAATCATTTGGAAACCAAATTGACCCAAGTGAAAAATAATATGATAAATAGTATTTCAAGGTGTCTACGGACAGTGTGTTTTAAAAATGAGAGCCTTAATTTCTAGTAATCTGATTTTGCTACTTAATTACTTTTAAATTTTTTCCTACATAGTATAGCTTTCAGAAATTTTCAGCTTACATATTTTCAGTAGTAAATTTTGTTTCTACCTTTTCTTTTCTTTTTTAACCCCCTAGGATGGCCTTGTTAATATAGGCTGGATGGATTGTGGCACCCAGGGTGAGCTATGTAAAAGTCTAGACATCACATCAAGTACTACAGCATATTTTCCTCCTGGAGCCACCTTAACCAACAAAGAAAAAGGAGGTGTATTGGTATGAGTCACTTTTAAATAATTTCTATGCACGTTGGCCATTTTGTCAGGTGGTCAAGTTGTGAAGTCAGTTTTCATTTATCTTATGTGTAGAGCATATTTAAGAAGAGTAACAACGTTCTGCAAATGAAGTCCAGGAAAGGCAGAGTACAGAATGCCTCTCATCTCTTGTCCTCTTAATACTAAAGTACCAGGTGCATCAATTGATGCAAAAAAGATCATTATAATTTTACTTCAAAATAAAAGTTTTCATCCTGTCTCTTATTTTTTTGCCTCACGGATAAGAAAAAATGCATTGTATCGACATGCAACTTTCCCCTTAAGGATTTTCTGAAATTCTGGTCCTTCTAGAATACAGCCCCAAATCACCTTTGCTTTTTTGGCTTCCATGTCCCACTGCTGATTCCAATTGACCTTGCAAGGTCAGTCTATTGTCTACCTTTGCTTCATACAGCCTTTATTTATGAAATTGATTTTTTGAACCTAAGTGTAAGACTTTGTACTTAACTTTATTTGACTTAATCTCACTGCTTTAACCTTGTTGTTAAAGTTATTTTAAGATTCTGACTCTGATATGTAGAGTATTAGCTCTACCTCCCAATTCAATTTAACTCAAATTTGATTGGCTTTTGTCTAAGTGATAGATAAAAATATTAATTAGCACAGGGCCAAGCACAGATCCCTGGGGCTCTCCGCTGGTGAGCTCTTGCCACATTGACTTTGAACTACTAACAACTATTCTATTTTTTGTCAACTCCGTACTCTCCACTTTTTTGAAACTAGACAATATTTGCCCTTCTCTAGTCTTGTGTTCTGTGATCTTTTAGATATTTACTGATGTGGCTCAGCATTTACACCTTCTAGTTTTTTCAGTGCCTGAGGAAGGAGATCATCAGGGCCTTGTTATTTTTTTAATTCATCAAGGGTAACTTGGTCTTCTGTTACAAGTTTTTTTTTGGAGATTAACCCCTTGCTAGCCATTCTTGTGCTGTCATTTTCATTGCAAAGCTCATCCTTTTTGACAGAGAAAACAGGATCAAAATGAGAGTTGAGGAGTTCTACCCTCTCTCTTGTCAATTATCATTCCATCTGTACCTCGTCCAATCCCTTTCTCTAGTAATCTAGCTTTAAGAAAAAATACCTTGTCCTTAGGTTCTCTTGTTAGCTTCTAGTCATTCTGAGTTTTAGCATGTCTAACACAATTTTTACTGAACCATACCATGTTCTATTACCTGCCTATACTTTTTTCTTTATCCTTTCAGTTATTATTCCTCCTCAACTGAAATTGTCCTTTATATCTTCAGAATTTCATTCTTGAGTTTCTCCTATCCTTCTGTGCTGACTTCCTCTTAAAATCTTAGCCTGTGAGATATCCTGCTTCTCCTTATTCTGAACCCTTTGAAATTTACTTTCCTGAAATCTATGTTACATTTCAGACCATGACTGGATTTCTTTTTCTTAGTCAGAAACTCAGAGTGAGTGGGCACTTCCTTCTAGGGTTCTCATCATTTCCAATTAAATAATCAACTCTAACAGGGGTTAGAATCAGATCCAGTGTGTGATTTCTCTTAGTCCCTTCACCTTTTGAAGGATGAAATTATGATTAAGGAAAATAAAGAAGTTATCCGATGCTTTGCTTTTCACAGAGCAATTGCAACAGATGCCTGGATAACTGAAATCCCCAATCACCACTATATCATTCCTTCATATCAAAATTTTAATCAGTTTCAAACTTTTTACCTATTTCTAATTTCTATCCAAGTAATTTGTAGTATGTATTTCAGTGAAAAAAATCATTTCTTTTGCCTTCAACCCAAATACTTTTTTGCTGTCTGGTTCCTGGAGATCCTCATAGTAGTAGGAGTCAGGAATATCTATGTTCAAATTCTGTCTCAGACACTTAGTAGATGGGTGACCTTGAGCAAGTTACTTAATCTCTCTCAGCCTTGGCTTCTTCATGTGTAAAATGGAGATAATAGCACCAACTTCACAGGGTTGTTGTAAGTTTCAAATGAGATTACATGAGTAGTGTTTTGCAAACCTTAAAAGTGCTATATAAAATGTCATCTATTATCATCATCATTAGATATAGTACTGCATACCCTTTCTCTGCCTGTTAGTTAGTTCTTCTGAATAAGATATGCTCATCCAAAACCAAACCATATTCCAGTTAGGAGTTTTCATCCCACCAAGCTTTAGCTATACCTATGATGTTGTATGTGCCTCTTTTTATTAGGATCTCTAGTTCCTCTTTTTCCTTAAACTTTAGACATTTGAAACTAAGAGGTTTTACTGTTGGCTCTTTTCTTGAATTTGTCTTTTGTGAACTGAATGGGTGTCTCACCTGCTGTTCCCTTGATTCTAGTTTCTCAAGTCCTTAGATGCCAAAGAAATATATTTTGAAATAATGCGCCATCTTCCAGATTTTGAAATACTCACTACAGATTCACTAAAGGTAATATGTAATATTTAATTACAGTAATAGCTAATGACATTTCAAGTAAGGTTAAACTGTTTCAAAATCGCCAGTTGTATATTCTGCCAATTTGGTGCATACAAAGGTTTAGAAGTAACCCAAACTAAAGAAGAACCCAAAAGAATTGTTCGTCAAATTATACCAGGAGTGCTGCTGATTACCTGAGGTCTCAATACCAAAGATTTCTAAACATTTATTTTCATCTCCACCCCACCTCCTACATCCTACCTGTGAAAGCTGAACAAATTTATCTTCATTCCAGTTCCTTAGCCATGTGTAATTAAACAATATTTATGTCTTGGTAAAGTCTTCCCTAGTAAGAGTTTCTTTATATTTTCATTTCTTGCTGACATTTAGGCTAATGTTCCCTTAATATTCTGCAGATAGTCTATTGTATTATAGCAGAGAGAATAAAGTCATAACATGAACATTTGAACGGGTCTACAGTTTAGAAAGCATATTTGAAGTAAAAAAATGGATAATGTGAATCATTTAAGAGACAGAAATGAAGAGCTGATATTCACAGTTTGCCATGTTCTTCTTTCTCATTTTCAAGGATCGATTGGCTCATCATAGGTGGCTGATCTTCTTTCAATTTGGAAAAAATGAAAATTCAAATGCTCATGACTTTAAAAAGTTAAAATTTCTTCTTAAAAAGGAACATATTCAGGTGAGAAAGCATGTTTCTGTGTTATGTAAGTATAATTATACTTTAACTGATGTCAAGAATCAAGAATGTCAGATTTACTTGAAATTCTCTTTTTGTTTTTCCATTCCAAATTTTAGGAGACATAGCTGTTAGTGGTTAAAATGCATTTCCTTCGGAAGTTGCCCTTGTTATCAAGCTGGCTTTATAGTAGTTTCTCTTAAATGTATATATACTATGGGAAAGTAGATTTCTTAAACAGTTTGAAAGAACTTAACTCTAAAGTGTTTCAACTCTTTTACAGAGAGATTTTTTTTCTTTTTTGAAATAAAATTAGCTTTCGGTATAAGAGGTGAAATAAATATTTCTAGGAAAGGCAGTGAAAATTTCTGATAACTTTCAGTTTACATAGCTTCTATTTCATTTGGCATCAGTAGAAAGTAAATTAGGAAAGGAGAGGAATAGTCTGGGAAATGAAGATTATATGAAAGTAAATTGATAAAAATTTTTATTAAAAGCTATCAAATGAGAATAAATGGGAAGCATGTATTAATAGTACAGTATCATTTTAGAACATCTTTGTGATTTTAAAATTTTTGCTAGACACTAGGGTTTTCATATTAAACTCAAATGAATTTTCTCTTTTTAGGTTGGCAGGTTTGACTGTCTTTCTGAACCACACACCTGCCGTAAGTTTTATGTTCATCAGCCATCTGTGGTAGTCTTTAAAGGTAAAGGAACTGAAGATTATGAAATTCATCATGGTAAGACAATGACAAAATATAAAACTTAAGTTACCTTTATTACAAATATTACTATTTAATCTTCATACTACCCTGTTACAAAGCATTATAAAATTTTTTATTTATACAAACATGGCTATAATTCTTGCTCTGGGTTGCTTTATAATTTCATGTTCTCATTGCTATCTTCCTCAGAAACTTCATCACTTAAGAGCTCCTTGCTGTCATTTAGTTATCTTTTAAACATTTTTTTCTCTTCAGCTGCTTCCTAAAATTTTACAACATTTAGAAGCCTGTGAAAGTTGGTCTGCCTGTAGAGAAAATGAGTTCCCTCTCACTAGAGGTGAAAATGTAAAACCTAGATGACAGCTTTTTAGGGTTATTGTAGGAACTTTTTTCCTGAACCAGTATGAATTAGATTTGGTGGCTTCTGATGTATATTCCAGCTCTAAGATTCCATGATTCTTATGGGAAAAATCTCTTGATCTCTAAATTATTTCAACTTTTCCTCTTTAAAAAAATTATTTTCCTTATACTCAATAGTTTTATCTTTCAGCAAAAACTGGGGCAACGTTTTAATCTATGAGGTGTTAGTGAGGTTATTTTGTTAGCCAAAGTGTCCAGGATTCCTTGTTTCAGTTCTAATGTGATCAGTACAGATTCTAGGCTACTGTTGACCATTGTTTTCCATTTTTCCCCTGTATATGACCAAACTTTACATTTGCATATGTCACCTTTACTGCATTCACTATGTTATTTTTGCATTTTAGCCATCCTAGTTTTTAGATAGCCAGCTAAATGGCACAGTGGATAGAGCAGTCTGGAGTCAGGAAGAAGACTTTTGTTCAATCTGACCTCAGACACTTATTAGTTGTGTGACCCTGGGCAAGTCACTCCCTCTGCCTCAGTTTCTTCAATTATAAACTGTAGCTAATAACAGCACTTGGCTCCCAGGGCTGTAGGGAGGATCAAATGAGATGATAATTGTAAAGTGCTCCACATAGGGCTGCCTGGCACATAGTAAGCCACATATATATGTTTATTCCTTTCCCCCTACCCTATGGGCATATAAAACAACATCATGAAAGAATGGTGGACTGGAAGTCAGAAGATCTATGTTCTAGCCCTGGTTCTGCCGCTAATTTTACTTTTGTAGTTGAGGGAATGGAAGGTGTACATGCCAAAGCAGCTAAAATGACTTAATTTATTTTTCAGTCTTGTAATAGATAATTGACAATGGAAAAAGCACTGTCTCTGGAGTCAGATGACCTGGATTCAGATCCTTCCTCTGAAACTTAAACACCTACAAGACCTAAGGCAACCCATTTAATGTTACTGCACCTTAGTTTCATCAATTGTAATATGAGAGGATTGGACTATTTTCAGTGCCTTCCAGCTCTAAATCTGTGATACTACAATCCTGTGTCATTCTTTAACTGGAATTCAAGTTACTAAGAATTCCATACAGAGAAGTGAAACAAAGTATAGTTGGGAATCAAATTGCATGAAAGTAGAATAAAGAGCTAAAATCAGTTCTTGATTAGATTGTCATTCAATATTTAATTTTTGAATATAGAAAACTTGAGTATTTTCTGTATCTGGGAAAGGTTATTGTAGCTGTTTCTTTCTTTTAATTGATTTTCAAAGGAAAGAAAGTCCTGTACCATATACTTGCATTTGCTAAAGAAAGTGTTGACTCTCATGTTGTCACACTTGGACCGCAGAATTTTCCTGACAAAGAAAAAGAACCGTGGCTTGTTGATTTCTTTACACCTGTAAGTAAGTTATATTTCTTACTCTTTTTTCAAGTTAAAAAAAATTGTATTTAATATTTTTGTTGGAATTATTTCCTTTGTGACAAAAGCATCTTTGTTTCTTTATTTGTATCTTCAGTATTTGGGAGATGCTTAACAAATGCTTGCTTGATTGATTTCAGTGTGGAATTCCATAATGACTACTCCAAGCACTATACCATTTGATGCAGTTAAATGTTACACTTTTATCAACAAACGAATATTGATGAAAATGCCATTTTGAGGACTAATTTGCTTGCGAGGTGTACAGTGGAGAAAGCAGCATGTCATATAGGAAAGGGCAATGGATTGGAATTAGGAAGACTTGATTCCTTTAACTCTTTGTGACCCTGGCCAATTTATTTAACCCTGATGAATTTCAGACAATTCTCATATACTATAAAGTTATAGATAGGTTGTCCTATATCTATGAAGATACACCAGTGAAATAACAGGTCTTTGATTTACTGATATGCAGAGTTCTCTGCTTAGTACATTATACAGAATAGGTATTTAAATGTGCATCAAAGAAATAACTGATTAACTAATTTGTTACAAAAAATGTAGAGTTCTTTTGTTTTCTCTTTCCTACTAGTAACTAATCTTTTTTTCTTTCAAGTGGTGTCCACCTTGTCGAGCCTTGTTGCCAGAATTACGGAAAGCATCAAAGCATCTAAATGGGCAGCTTAAATTTGGCACCCTTGATTGTACAATCCACGAAGGCCTCTGCAACATGGTATGGTATAAATGTAAAAAGTTGTTGATTTTTTTCCTAATCATCCTTTTCTAAGCAGAAAATATTACAGCAAAGGAGCTTCTTTAAAAGTGTTGTTAGTAGGAACATTTTTTCATGTTAGCAAAAATTTGTTCTCAACAGAGAAGGATTTGAGAAATATTAAAATTAAAGGTTTATAATTTAATAAATGAATAATAAGTATATGATTTCTAAAATATATTAAGACCCCATTATTCATAATTTCATGAATTCAGATGCTCTATAGGTCAAAAACATAAAAACTTTTAGAATGATAAAAACATGATATGACATGGTTTGCCCATTAGATGTGTTTTAGCCCTAGAAAGGACTTTTCAAATGCTTATGGAATTTTGTGAATAATAGATGTGGTTTTATGTAAGAGGTTTCCCAAAATACAACTACCAGATCTTCTTTTAAACTCGGATGATACTTTAAGCCAGGGGTGGGGAACCTGTGGCCTCAAGGCCACGTGTGGCTGTCTAGGTCCTCAAGTGTGGCCTTTTGACTGAATACAAACTTCACAGAATTGAATGCAGCAAGATTGGATAGTGTTCCTTAAGTGTTCAGGCATGTTTTGGGGGACACTGAAATATTTTATGAGTACCTTATTGATGATTCATGTAGATAAGGAATTTGTATATTGCAGGAAACGCAGTATCATATCTCACAGGTTGGCAGAGCCCTCTGGAAAGATGTCCAGTTCCCCATTCATTGTTTCTGTCTGTGATTTAATAACATTAGAAAGAACTTTAAACCTAAGCACACACTGGAAGATTTGGTTGCTAGAGAAGACTGATAGGAAAATGCTTAGTAACTATGAAAGGTAGAAAGCAAAGGAAACTAATTAAGTTAGTGCCTGACTTAAAGAAATTTCATTCAGGGTATGTAAAATGATTCATTGAGAAACAAGCCCCATATTTTATGATGATATCATTCAGGAAATATATAATCAGACAAGCATCTAACTGCAAGATACAGCCCTAAGAGGAAGGATGATGGAAGTGTCTTCATTATCCCCATTTTACAGATATGTAAACTGAAACTATGAGAGGTTAAGTGACCTGCCCAAGATCACACGATTATTAAATTTGAATCCAAAGCTCTTTTCGTCATATTACCTTGTTTCTGACAGATCGTGTCCAACTTGCCATTTGGATTGTTGCATGGCACCATCAAAATCATTTTTAAAGGTTTTTCTAGACCGCCCAGAAAATAATGAGGAAACAGATGGCTTGACTTTCAAAATAATAAAGTAAATATTTCTATCCCCTTACCAGATCCTATCCCTTTGAATCCTGTGACTTCTTTCAGTATTTAATCCACAAAAATGGCACTGAATGTTGCAAAGTTGTATCATAAAGTGTTAGAAATGCCATAAAGGGAAATATTTGTATAAATAGGGAAATTTGATCTGTATCACATTTTTCTAAAAAAAAATATTAAGGATATAGTTTTACTGCTTATTGATCTAATGGAATTTTAAAAATCATATCCTTAGGTTAAGTAGTCTTGATATTCATTGCTTTCCATACTTACATTTCTCCATGTATAAAACTGTACCTCTATTAGATCCATGTATATTTTGGAAGTTCTGTTTTGGTCCAAGCAGTTGTGGCTACTAAACTCACAAAACAAGATGGATTTTGCATAAGGCTATTAAAATATGCTTCTAATGCTACTGCTTATGCAGTAGTGCTTCCTCTCATGCAGTTTCTGTAAGTTTTAAAATTTACTTTTTATTAGTGACTTGAACAATTACAACAGCATTAAAATCATAGATTAGGAATTTAATATTCTAAAGCTGTGATTATCACCTGAAAGGGATCTGAAACAAATCATTCTCATCTAACCCCATTTAGTTTCAGAAAGAGCTTGAGAATGTGAACTACTTTTGCTTTATCCCAGAATCTAGGATATAGTAAGCACCAAATAAATGCTAGTTGAATTAAATTGAAAAAAATCAGCCAATCATGTATCTGTAGTGAGGTACTCACAGACTATAAAAAAAGACAGAAAAAGGCTTTAGGCAACAAGACCAGTGTCAGTATGCCAGTATGCCAGATGGAATGAATACCTATGGTACTGAGGTAACAGACCTATTTAAATAGATGAAATATAATTTTTAAGAAACGTCACATTTACGTTATCTTAATTTACCTTGTCCCAAAATTTATGGTTTTCCCCAAAACCTGTTGTGTCCTATTGCTAATCTACTGAATCTCTACTACCTACATTTAATTTCCAGAAATATTTTTAATTTTTTGAATGTGCAGTTCACTTTGAAAGATGGACAGATTCTCCTATAAACTCTTAAAAGTGTTTAGCATACCATCTTTACATATATATATATAGTATTTCCTTATAGTATTCTCAAAGATAAGAACTCTTATCTTTCCTGAGTTCAGTAGATCACTGAGGAGTGATTTGTATTCCTTCCATACTGTATTTGCACTTGATGAGAAATGAACACTTTGGATAATATGATATGTTATTGAAATCAAAATATGACCCCCTCAAAATCATAGTTGACTGTTAATTTCCATCAATTTCATTTGTTTTATTTGTAAAATTTTCTTTCCATTTGTATAAAAGAATAAAGGAAAATATAAAGAGATAAATAGATAGGGTGGGGAAGAGTGTTACTACAATCATAAATGAAAAATGTAGTTGTTAGCCATCGGGCAAAGATTATAAACTAGTGTTGAGACACAGAATTGGGCACCAACAACTACTTTTCCCATTGTTCGTGACTCATTGTCAGAAAGCCTTAAAGATATGGCAATATCCTGCCCTTCATAGTCTCTGACAACCTTTCTCTAAGCAAATGAAGTCAGACATCTGGTCACGGATCCCCTAGTGAAAGCATTTCAATAATGTCATTGGATCTCATAGTAGCTACTCAAACCATGGGTATAGAAAGAGCCATATGTTCATGAAAGTTCACAGCAGTGTTCCCAACTTTCTTAGCCTAAGTAAAACGTCCTCTCACCAACAGCAGGTAGATGAATACATATTTCACTCTTAATAAAATCAGGAAGGTTCAAACTTATAACAGATTGTGTTATGTTTATTTGTCCTTTCTTTTCTAATAGTATAACATTCAGGCTTATCCAACAACAGTGGTATTCAACCAGTCCAGTATTCATGAATATGAGGGACATCACTCAGCTGAAGAAATTTTAGAATTTATAGAGGTATGTTAAGCTGCAGTTTATTAGTACTGTTCCTGTGTGGGGGTGGGTGGGTGGGAGGGTGTGTGCGTGCGTGTGCACGCACTTTTTTAATAAATTCTGTATCAATGTTAACAGTTTCAAGGTCTCAAAAGCATGGTAACTCAAAGTTAACTCTAAACTTTAGAGCCATGTAAGGGTTCATTTTACATATTCCTATAGAAGTTTTAGTGGCAGCTACTTAAAGGTGTAATAAAAGTGGTAAACTTGAAAATGCTAAGCTCAATACAAGGAGGACCCTAGGAAAAGTAATATCAGCACTGATTACATTCAGTCCATCTCGGCCTAATAAACTAAGCTGCAGTGGGCTTAATCCAACCAAGTGGCCACACTAAATCCAGTACCAGTATGGCGAACCCTGGAAGTAGAGAGACCACTACGTTGTTGCCTTGGGAGGGGCAAACCAGCCCAGGTCAAAAATGGAGCCGGTCAAAGTTGCTGAGCTCACCAAGAGAGGAATTGGGTCCATGAATGGCCACTGCATTTCCAGCCTAAGTGAGCTAGGGAGAACCCAGTCTTCCTCATGCCCACCCCACCCCTCCAAAAAACCTTTTGTAGCTGTGGGGAATGGGGAGAAATTATTTTATTTTTGTGTTTCTATTCCCGCCCCCCCCCCACACACACACACAGTGTTTGGCACACATGTAATTTATAAATGCTGGTTGATTGATTGAATTGACTGTGTATGTATATGATATTGAATAAGTAATTGAAGCTATATTCTCTTATTTCTGACACATTTAGGATCTGAGGAACCCTTCTGTAATTTCTCTAACACCAGAGACATTCAATGAACTAGTTAAGAAAAGGAAACGTGATGAAATCTGGATGGTCGATTTTTATTCTCCTTGGTGCAGACCATGCCAGATGTTAATGCCAGAATGGAAAAGGATGGCACGGGTAAAAGAGAATTTATTTTCCTAAATCTTGATGTTGTTCTTATTTGTAACTAAAGTTGATATGTCAGACATAAAACTTAAATGAAAAGCTGAAGACGAGATGACAGTTTTTTTCCTAACTTTTTTGACCATAGCACTGGAGTGTCTACCACTATTGACATATAGATTGAGTGTCTAACCTTTTTGTGTGTCATGGATGACCCGTTGGGCAATCTGGTGAAGCTTATGAACCCCTCAGAAAAATGTTTTTAAATTCATAAAATAAAATACATAGGATTACAAAGAAAACCAATTCGATTGAAATAAAGATAAACATTTTTTCCCACCCAAGTTCAAAGACACCCCCCTCCCGAAACCTATACACAGACATCTTGGGGATCCATGGACCTCAATTCAAGAAATAGAGTGATCTGCATATTGATGTTTCATTACTATTTGAATCTGGGTTGTTGCCAGTCTCTTATGATGTCAAAGGCTGCTACCTAAAAGTATATAGTGATATATCACGTCTTTGCAATTTCTTTCCAAACTAGTTTGGGAAATTTAAAATGAGAACAGATGCATTATTCATTGTGCAAGTGTTTAGATTTGGAAATTTCATACTTTTCAGGTGAACACAATAATAATCAACTGAAATAGCTTGGGAAAGGGGAGGGAGAAAAGGTGGATTTTATTCTCATTCATTGAAAAAAAAATAAACATTTTAATTTTAAAAAGAAATAAGATTGGAAATTAATTATTTGAGCACAGAGCCTGAGGATACAGCTGCTATTTCAGGGTTTTTAAAACTTATTTTTAATACATCTTCAGAATTTTGACATTACTAACTTTGTCTTTTCAATACATTTTTTTACAATTTAAATTTTTTAGCAAGTATAACTATTTGGGTCAGCATTGAAAAAGTTTTCATTGTATTAGGTTCTCTTATTTGAATCAAAAAAACCTTAATTTGTTTTCTTGTAAAAGATGAATTAAAATGGAGCAGTTAATCTGAAATAATTCTGAGAGACGAGCCCTATCAAAATTCAGATAACATAATTTCAGAGATCTTTCATTTTGACTATATTTATTTATCAGTTAGGCTTATATGGTGTAAGGTCTTTGTGAGAACACAGTTTTTAATTTCTTTGTAGTATTGCTTAAGTTTGCTTTAAATTTGAATTGTTTTCTAAATACTTGAATCATAGGCTAATTTCTTTAGTTTAAAAATATTTAGAAGAAAATGTATAGCAGCTTTTTCCTTCTAATCTCTTTTCAGTATTTTGTTTAATTAAGATCTCTTATTTTTCCCTTCTAGTTGTTAAATGGTCTGATCAGCGTTGGCAGTGTAGACTGCCAAAAATATTATTCCTTTTGTAGCGAAGAACAAGTCAAGAAATATCCTGATATAAGACTTTACCCTTCAAAATCAAACACAGCATATCAATATTAGTAAGTTTTTTTTTCAAACTTGAAGACTTATTTATAACATGCATTTATATAGTTAGCATATAAAAGCATTAGATCTTCTTTTTCACTATATTAGGTCAGAGATGATGTGCAGCAATGTTAGTATAAAATCTGTTTTGTCTTTCTTCAATACCCTGAAAGTTCTAGAAACCATCAGTCTCACTCTAGTAATCAATAATGCAGTTTTCCTTCTGCTTTCTGTGCAACAACAGGATTGGACTTTCTGAATTCAGAATAAATATCTCCCAAAATTTAGTATGTATGAAAATGCTACCGTTTCGTGGTAGCTTATCATTCTTCTGCTTCCAGGACTAGTATAGGGGACAGTTAGTTAACAGGAAATCATAGGATGGTAGCTTTTAGCCATCTTGTCCAATGCTGTAATTTTATAGATAAATAACTAGCAGTATCTGTTCTTAGAATATACAAGTAACAAAAAATTTAGAGACGCTCATTGAGCTGACATAACCTATTCTGCTCACCATCCCTGTAAAGCTACTGTGAGGATAAGTGAACTAACCAGAAGTAATACATAGTTTCAGAACACTTTAAGCTTTCAGGTCACCACCCTATTGAATTATTAAAGGGCTTTCAAGACTTGCTATGGCCAAAAGATTTATTGCCATTAACCTCATCTGGAACCTCTCTGAATACACAAAATATAGACAACATCAATTTGAGCCTTTCCAACTTGGATCTATGTAGACCTGCAGAAGCTTGCGTGCTACCCCACAGCCCTCAAGAATACAGGGTCACTACTACACAACAGCAACAACAATAATATCTAGCATTCATATAATACTTAAGGTTTGCAAGTATAGGGTTATGATGGTAAAAAATAATACCCTAGTACCTAAAACTACTCTAATAAATGCAGTATTTGAAAGTTTCTAAATACATCTCATCTTCTGGTAATTAAAGACATCTAATAGTTTGTGTTTATCCAGAACCAAGTGGCTAAAAAATGTCTTGTAGATGATGGATTCCACTTTGAGGTGTAGTTTAATTTACAAAGTTATTTAGAGAAGCAGTTCTCAAAGTGTGGTTTCAGGATTTCTGGAAGTCCCTGACACTCTTTCAGGTGGTCTACAAAGTCAAAAAATATTTTTATAATACTGAAATATTTTTATTTCTGATACCATAAATATGGATAAATATAATCTTCATAAACAAAAATTCAAGGTGGGGGTGAGACAGTGATTCTCATTAATTTTTAAGAATATGAAAAGGACTCGAGACCAAACATTTTGAGATCTGCTGATTTAGAGTGATAAAGAATCCTTTGCTGTAGGACCATTGGTCCACTGATAGATGGCTGTCTGAAACAAAACAACTTTGAGCAGAAATACTACACATTCTAAGATTGAAAAAAAGCAAATCTGAAAATACAGGTGTCACTGTTAAAGCAATGACTGTTTTCCAAAGATGGTATAGGTAATAGGTGACAGTAACTAATAGTTATTTTAAAAAACAAATTATTTCCTAATTAATAGCTCATACTACTTAACAATGAACTTTGACAATGCTTTTGTATAACTTTTAAATATGTATAGGATACCAGTAAACATGACATGTTGTTTCATCTCTTACAGTACTTATAATGGATGGGATAGAGATGCATATTCTCTAAGAACCTGGGCTCTAGAGTGAGTAAAATCAGATGTTTAAGAACTGCATGCCTTTCTCTTATTTTTATAGTTTATTGGTATTGCTTAGTGTGTATTGTCACTATAATAAACTATCTTAGGTTTATTAAAAGTATCTAGTAAAAAGTTGGTAGCAGTTTTAACTTACGAAAGTAAAGGAATGTTTAAATAGGGATGATAATTTCTGACCTCCCTATGTCATAGGATTATTGTTGGACTCAAATTATAAAATATGAGCAGTACAGTACGTAGAGGATAATGTTATTACATTAAAATATTTTGAAGATTATAGTTTGGCTTACATTATTACATTTTAAATGTTTTCCTTATTTTTCATATGGTGGAAAATGCTTTTGATGACTTGCCACAGATATTTGCCTCAAGTGTCCGTAGAGCTTACACCACAGACTTTCAATGACAAAGTATTAGAAGGGAAAGATCACTGGGTAGTTGATTTCTATGCTCCTTGGTGTGGACCTTGCAGAAATTTTGCCCCAGAATTTGAGCTTTTGGCTAGGGTAAGTATTATTCAACTTATTCACTAATTTGTAAAATCTGTTTTAGCTGTTAAGTAAATAATCATGATTAGATCTCTTCTTCTTTGGTTTACTTTCTTAATGTTAAATGCTAAAAGAAAAAAATTGTTTAAAGTGACTTTTCTGAAATCTTTCTTTGAATTCAGAGAAGCTATGTTTGTTCCCTGCAAGAGAAGTGTATTCATCTTTCTAATAAATATAGTCAGTGTAGTTTCTTTATTATTTATGTCTAAGGTTAATAGGACTCTGTACTATTTATATTACTATTTTTAAATTCACTGGATATGTAACCAAATTTTTAAAATTTAGTAACCATTTTTTCTCATGGGAGAAAAGGAAAATCTCTTGACTTTTGCTGTTAATTTGCCTTTTTTCTTAGTATACCTTTTCCCCCTATAACTCTAATCTTTTTCTACTTCTTCACTAGCATTCTTAAATTATTTCCCCTCCTTCTTCATTCCCCAGAAGGTATCCGGTGATTAAATATATATATATATTTAGTATAATGACTTCTTTTTGTAATTATAATTATGTTATGAAAATTCTAGGAAAAGGTTATAAAACATAATGCAGGTCTTTTAGAGTTTTCCTTCTAAGATCTCTTATTTAAATGGCTGGGAGGGGGAGGGGGAAGGGGCCTAGAAGAAACCAAGTAAAATTGTTTTTTGTTTTTTTTTTTCTGATCCTTTGATATAGAAAACTAAAATTTTGATTCTTGTTGCTGTAATGGTAGGTACTCAGATGAAACATATCTAAATAGATACTGACAGTATAAAGCATAGTAAACTTTTTTTCTCCCCTGTTTAGACTATTAAAGGAAAAGTGAAAGCTGGAAAAGTAGACTGTCAGGCTCATGCTTATACGTGCCAGACTGCTGGCATCAGAGCTTATCCTACTGTTAAATTTTATCCCTACCAAGGAAACAAGGTAAGTATAGTATCTCAGCCTACTCTCTTTGAACTATTTAGATTCAAAACATTATTTGGGCCTCTAAAAAGCATGAGGCACTTCCATTCTCTAAATTTTTGTCTCTGTAATCTTTTGGAGCATTTCAGTAGGGTAGTAAATATGTATTAAGTGCCTCCTATGTACCTGTACTAAGCACTAGGAATACAAAAAGAGGAAAAAGACAGTCCCTGCCCTCAAGGAACTCACAATCTAATGGGAGAGACAACAAGAAAACAAATATGTATAAATAATCTACACGCAAAACGAATAGAAATAACGTAAAGCAAGGAGACACTAGAAATAAGAGAGGTTGGAAGAGATTTCCAGTAGAAGATAGGATTTTAGTTAGGACTTAAAGGAAGCTAGGGAACCAAATGGGCAGAAATGAGGAGGGGAGAACATTCCAGGCAATGGAGATAGCCAGAGAAAATGCCCAGAACAGCTAGGAGTTCAATATTACTGTATTCAAAGAGTGCATGGTGGGGAATAAAGTGTAAGAAGACTGAAAAGGGAAAAATGGGGGAAGGTATAAAGAACTTTGAATGCCAAAGGATTTTGTATTTGTTCCTGGAAGTGATAGGAGCCACTGGAGTTTATTGTGTAGCAGGGTGACATGGTTGGACCTGCACTTAGGAAAATCACTTTAGTGGATAAATGGAGGATGGGTTGGAATGGGGAGAGATTTAAGGCAGACAGACTCATCAGCAGGTTACTGCAATAATCTAGGTATGAGTTGATAAGGGCCTGTACCAGCATCATGACTGTATAAGAGGAAAGAAGGGGGCACATACAAGAGATGTTGCAGAGGTGAAATTGCCAGTCTTTAACAACAGATTGGATTTGGGGGGTGGAGAGGAGTGAGAGATAGTATGAGTCCTAAGTTGAGAGCCTGAGGGACTAGGAAGAAGTTAGAGGTAGAAAGGTTTAGGGGGAAAGATGATAATTTCCATTTTGAATATAGTTTAAGATGTCTACCGGACATCCATTTTGAGATGTCTGAAAGGGAGTTGGAGATGTGAGATTAGAGTTTGAGGCAGGATAGGTAGATTTGAGAAATATCAGCATAGAAATAGTAATTAAATCCATGGGAGCTGATTAGATCACCAAGTGAAGTATTATAGAGGAGAAAAGGGCCCCAAGACAAAGCCTTGAGAGACACCTGTGGATAAACAATATGATCTGGAAGGTGGTCCAGCAAAAGACAGAGATAGGTATGAGGAGAACAAGGAGAGTGGGGTCCTGAAAATCATCTAAGACATGAGGGTAATCAATAGTGTCAGAGGCTACAGAGAGGTCAAGAAGAATGAGGACTGAGAAAAGGCCATAGGATTAAGAGACCTTTGTAACTTTGAAAGGCATCTAGGTGGCACAGTGAATAGAGCACTGGGCGTGGAATCAGGAACACTCTTCTTCATAAGTTCAAATCTGGCCTCAGACATTGACTGACTCTGTGATTCTGGACAAGCCACTTAACTTTGTTTACCTCAGTTTCTTCATCTGTAAAATGAGCTGGAGAAGGGAATGACAAACCCCTTCAGTATCTTTGCTGAGATAACCCCAAATGGGGTCACAAAGAGTTAGACTGAAACGCCTGAACAACAACAAATTTTGACAGAATAACAAAGTCAGAAGCCAGATTATAAAGGGTTATAAGTGAGTGAGAGGAGAGAAAATGGATAGCTGTTTCAAGGGATTTTCAAGCATTTTTATATGATTGGAATATGCCATGATACTTCCATTTTTCACATCTCTCCCCTCCACCAATCAAGAGCATTGACTCTGGATTCAGAGATCTTGTGTTCAGCTTTTTTTCACCTTCTTCTGTGAAAGGGGGAAAATTTTCTCTGTCTTAAGTGCACTCTTTCTTCCCTCAAATGTTCTCATTTTTTGTCAGTGCTTTATCCACTCTGCCCATTCTAATGAATGTATTTAGCATTTAAAACTTAATCTGAAATAAACATGTTTCCATTTTTTAAAAATTGAAAAATAAACAATTATTTTCCTAGTTCAGTTGCTCTCCTTAGAATATTGACTCATTGAAGAGGATAGGAACCATATTTGGGGTGCCTTTTTGATGTTTCTGTTATATATATTAAATAATTATTATAATTAAGATCTTCAAGGTTTGGTCTTGTGTCTTAAAGAAAGTATAGATGAAAAACTAGGAATCCAGTACCCACAGTCTAATCCCTGCTGCAGTCACTAACTAGCTACATGATTTTGACTTAGCTGTGTGATTTGGGATTTAACCTCTCTGAATTAATTTCTGAGATCCCTTCTATCTCTAATATTTTATAAAGAAGTTGTTTATGTAACATTTAAGAAAACCAGCTTTGTTTAATGATTTTATGATATCAGGGAATAGAAGGGAATAAATTATTTCCTTTTTACTCACACTCAAGAAGTGCCTAATTATCTGTCGTTTCCCAAAGTGCCTAAGAATAACAAGTCACCCTCTTTAGGGCTTGCTGGAAACCCCAAATGTTTTAGATGATGTGTTATCCAGGATATAAAGAGCAGTAATTGTGACAGTGTCATTTGTTTTAGTTGGTATTAGTTGACTTAGAGTCCTAATAGTATTAATCTTACATATTTTTATAACAGCTTAATGATAATGAATTTACTAGTTTAAAAAGTAGGATGAAAATTTTGATTCTTTGATTGACTTTTATCCCCAGTATTTCTTCATAATATCCGTACTAGAATGGGAAGTCTTTTAACATCTCTATGAATCAGTTCCACCAAACTTTCATCTGGAATATTAAGCTACAACTAATTGCTTACCTTTGATTTAGACAACATTATTCTTAGATGAATATGTAACAGACCATAGTGTCATATATAAAAGTTTGTAATGGTTCCATGTCAGCCCAGGAAGAAACAGAAAATATTGCCCCTTGGGGAAATAGTTTTTTTAAACATTTCAGTAGAGGACTCAACAAAGAAATTAATAAGAGTCCTATATTAAAAGCAACAGTAGCCTGCTTATTTAGAGATCTTAAAATTTATAGAAATGGAGACAACATAGCTTGTGAGACTTAAGTTCAAAATTATAAGACCCATGTCATTTTTGATACTAAAAAGCATGATACTAAGAGATACTTTCTTGAATAGCAAGTTTATATACTGACTGCTATGTTTTTCTCTCTTCTTTCAATGTGAAAAATTAAGGGGCTTTGAACAAATTACCTCGGATAAACTCAGTCCTGAAATTTAGATAAATAGGTGCTCTCTAAGAATTCTTTCTGCTAAAAGGGCTACAATCATCATCAACTACTTTACTATTTAGAATATGTAATTCTTAAAGAGAAAAGCAGGCTGAAATTGTACTTTTCTCAGTAACACTTTTCTAAGCAGAACATGAATCAAAATTAAAATCATGTAAGTTATGTACTCAAATTAATAAATTTAAATTGTATCTAGTCATTAATCTATTTTTATTTTATAGGAATTATTTTCTAACCTGTTAATTTTTTAAAGTTTAAGATAAAATATACAAAACTGGTTTTATTTAATCTAGACTTGACAAATATCTAGGTTTTTTCAATCAAAAGAGTTCTGATATATAGTTCTTAATTTATAAATACCTTTTACATCTTTCTCCCCAACTCCCCACCCTCCCCAACCCCAGCAAAATACACACATACACACACACACTTGGTTAAAAATTAGTAACAAGAATGGGTGAATGCCTTTAGGACTAAACAACCTGGCCTTGCTTTCGTTCAGACTTTGTTTAAACCAGCTTTGCAGATAGAATGAATTATGTACTTAACAGATAATTTAATAATTTATTTCTATATGGCTTTGAAAGGCATAATTTGAAATTCCCTCCCTTCATTTCCCATACTCTTCCCCACTTTTCCCATCCCAACAAAAAAAACAATATTGCTTCCCATTGCCTCTAGTTAATTCTGATGGGTATGGGAATGTCTGGAGATTCCACCACAGTTCATTGACTGACCTACAGTTGGTCCACTTGTATCAATGCCATATGTTAGCCAGCTCTAACCTTGTTTGACCTTACTCTTGTATGGCCACTGATGACCCCAAATTGACATCTTCCTCTTCTTCTGCATCTGTTTAATAGGAGCATTGACTCTGGATTTGGAGACCTTGTGTTCAGATCCTGCCTCTCATACTAGCTACTTTCAGTGGGCTGTTCCCATATTAAAAATGGAAAATAGTAAATATAACTGTTATTTTAATCATTTTTTATTCTGAACTTAAGCACCTAAAAAAGAATATTTCTGTATACACAGAATGCAAAAAGAGGGTGCTGTATAAAACCATGAATCTCCATGTCATACCACTTCCTTTTTAAAAAAATTCACGTTACTTTTGAAACTCCCCGACTAGATGTGCTTCCTTCTGAATTGTTTTTCATTAAAATGTCTTTATATAAATTGTTCTTTTGGTTCTGTTCCACCCACTTCATACTGCATTAGTTCATACTGCCCAAGATTTTCTGAAGTGGTCTCTTTTTCTCATCTTTTAGAGTGTAATCATATTCCATTTTATTCACATACATGCATAACAATTTGTTAAGCCATTCACCAGTTCATCATTCTTGATGTAAAAATCAGTAGATTTGTGGTCTGTTTCAGGTAACAGTGAGGTTCATCTGATGTCCACTTACTCTTTGTTTGTGTACTCTTCTCATATGTCCCAATTATAAGAAATAGTATATTCCACTCCTTTTTTCCTCTTTTCTGTTCTAGTTATTACTTTTACCCTCTTTGAACTCTCAGAAAAGAACCAATATACCCTTAAGTGTTCTGTTTTTCTTTTTTAACTCCTTCAGTACTATTTTAAAACAGATTGAAGGGACACTTGCTGCTGCTTCTCCTACTAAAATGTTAGTTCTGCATCATCATACATCTCCTTCCAGTGTTCAAATAAATTTACTTTTTAGGTTTCTCAGCTCCTGTGTTTGTATTCCATACTCACTATTCAGCTCTGATCTTTTCACTAGAAATGCTTAAAAGTCCTATATTTCATTAAAGATCTATTTTTTTTTCCGGTGGGATTATACTCAGCCTTTCAGGATAAGTTATTCTTGTTGTATATCCATCGCCTGGCTCTTGGAATATAGTACTCCAAGCTCACCACACTCATGGTAGAAGATGCTAGATCTTATGTGTGGCACTTGGTACTTGAGTTCCTTCTTTCAAGATGTTTGTAGTATTTTTTTTTTTTGACATGGAAACTCTGGATTTTGGCTATGCCATTCCTCATACTTTTTCTTTTGGGATTCCTTTCAGGAGGTAAACAGTGCAGTCTATCTTTATTTTGGCTTCTGGTTCTAAGAGATACTTTCTTGAAATAGAGGGTCCAAGTTTTTCTTTTTTAATCATGATTTTCAAGGAATCCAATTAAATTATCTCTCCTTGACCTATTTTCCAGGTCAGTTGTTTTATATATCAGCTTACTTTTGTTTTTAATCTTTTAATTTTATTGTGTTATTTCTTGCTTTATGATAAGAGTCATTGATTTCTGTTTTGTCTATTCTCATTTTCAGGGAGTCCATTTCTCGGATAAGGTTTTACCACTTACTCTCTTCTAAGCTAACTTAATCACCTTCCAGTTCTTTCCTCAAAAATTTTCATTTTGTTTTTAAATCTCTTTATTTCTTCTAGGTATTCATGTAGTACTTAAGGGATTATTTTTTCCTTTTGAGTTTCTGATTACACTTAGAGCAATATTTTTTTTAATGGTGAGTGTTTGATGTTTTCTTTGATATTTTTATCTCTTGTTTTGGTTCCTGAATCTGGGCTTTGTGCCAGGGCCAGGATTTTCACACACACCCCCTTCTCCACTTACACACGCTACACTTTTGGGTGTGGTGGCCATCCCTGTTTGGTCTTATGCTGGATCTCTTGTTTCTTCACATCCTTGTGACCTCAGAATCCTTGAGCCTGTGACATTCTGGATTTGAGCACTAAAGCACCACATTGTTGCTGTTCCTTAGGACTTCCAAGGTGTCCACCATAAGGTTTTCTGACCACCCTAGAACTTTCTCAAGGGAGCCCTTCTCTCTTGCTGCCTCTGGACACAGCCTTGTAGGTCAAATGGGTGTTTCATGTCTGGCTGTGTTTGTCCTTTCTTTGCTGGAGAACCTCCCTTTCCTAGAGGGACCTCCTTTTCCTATTCTGGCTGACTTTTTGTTCAGTTATGTTATCTTCCTAAAACACAAATCTAGTTGCATCACTCCCTTACTCAGTAAACTCTAGTACAGGGGTGGGGAACCTTTTCCTGTTGGAAGGCTGCATTAATATGTAGCTGTAATAAAATAAGGCTGCATTCAAGAAACTTCAGTTAGATATAGTTTAAACTGTACATTATTTTGTAAAAATCTAACTACTATTTGGTTTTCCTTTTGGGGCAGGGTTTTTTTTTTTTGTTTTTGTTTTTTTGAGGGAGAAGGCAAAGCAATTGGGGTTAAGTGACTTGCCCAGGGTCACACAGCTAGTAAGTGTTAAGTGTCCGAGGCCAGATTTGAACTCAGAAACTCCTGACTCCAGGGCCGGTGCTCTATTCACTGTGCCACCTAGCTGCCCTCTTAATAATTTCAAAAAATGAAAACTTAATTTTAGAGTTAACTAATCTTTTTAATGACTTCGTTGTGTCTGCTTTTTGTTGGAAAGCATTTGAATATTTGGTTGCAGCATGGAGGTCTGCAGTTTTAGTTCATCTTCTAGATGAGTAGCAGTCATTTGTGACCTTACGGGCGTCTTGATTCGGGTTAGGTAGGAGAATAATAGATTTGCAACAATAAGTGGTTGAAAAGCAAGAAAGCATTTTTTTAGGCATGTTGCCAAAGGCATGGGTATTCTACTGCTTTTTTTCCATATTTCAATTGGATCATTCTGAAAATCAGACAATGACTTTAAAATGTCATCCACAGAGAGCTCAATCAATTCCATCTGTAGTTCTTTAGGTGCCTTGGTGGTATCAACTAGGTGAGGCGTAAATGCTCATTTGAATGTGATGTCATGATTTTCAGTCAGTGAGCCTTTCATTGTATTCTCTAATTAATAGGTCTATAATAGCTACTCTTCTTCAAATGATTCACATACATCATCCTGCTCATCAGTGACCTTTGCTATTTCCTTTTGAAGAAGAGATGTCTTCAAGAAAGATAACTTCTTTCAAAATGCTTGGATTTTTTGCCACATATCATATATAGACTTAGTTTTACCTTGCAAAAGAAATATTTAAGTTGTTTTGATTTGACACGATACCACCCAGAAATGCAGCATTCCTATAGAAATCTTCTTTCAGTAATTATATTGCTGATTCTGTTCTTCATAAAATTTAACTATGTTCTCACAGAGATAAAATTTTGACTAACACTTGTCCCTGCAATAACTAACACGCTTCAAAATGATATGGCAAATCCACACCGAATGCCTCGTTGTTCGACGTTAGCACATTATAAAACTGACGACGGATGCCATGTTGCATTTACACAAATATAGTTAACAATACATATAACTTGTTGCAAAGTGTCATTTCAATAGTAGCTTTGGCACAGATATTTTGCTGATGCAAGATACAATGAAAAGAAATGGGAGCATCTGGATTTGTTAATATTTTTTCTGTGCAATAAACTCTTCATGTTTTCCTGTCGTGGAAGGTGTACTCTCTGTACATACACTCACTAAATTTACCAAATTCAGTCCAACCTCACAACAGTTATCATGAAAGTTTTTGCAGGTATTTACTCAGTGTTCTGTTCGCAAGAGTGCCCAAAGCAAGTAACTCTTCGTAGCAAAGAAAATCTGTTAGGACCCAAATGAAGTATAAAACCTGCACTGAGTCGGTAGGATCAGTTGATTCATCCAAAGCATTTGAATAATATATTTTCCGTTTGAAGTATTGCATGAAATTGTTATGTTAAGTTGAAGACTAATTCATGCTGCCGATCGGTTACGGTTCTCCTTGAAAGAGGCAGTTATTTGTACTTTGAAACATTATTGGATTCTAAGCATTCCTACAACTTTGACAATGCATTCTTTAACAATTTCTACATCACTGAATGGCTTCCCTTTTCCCCTCAAGCATATAAGCTACTTTATAAGTTGTTTCAGTGGCATTATTTCCAAGTCTTATTGCTTCTTGAAAGAATTGTCTTTGCTCTTGCTTTTCATCTTTTAATTTCTACAGTACCACCTTTCACACCTCTCCCTCTAATTTAAAATATTTGTGGTCCTTATGAGTGTTATAATACTGATGATCATTCAATTTCTTTAATGTTGATATTGCAGTATCACAAAGTAAGCAAATCATCTTATCTTTAGCAGAAACAAGATAATACTGTAATTCCCAATCCTCATTAAAAAATATGTTTTCTTCCTTCAGAGTTCTCTTGGTCTCCTTTGACATGATGGGCTGTTAAGCAGACAGCATTAAAAAATCTTGCTGAACTGTGCAACTATTCACAAATTCCACTTCAAACAGAAACACTGTCCTCAAAAGCTGATAACAGACTGGCATACTCTACCCCCATAAACTCTCAGCAACCGGCCTGCTGCAGTAGTGGTGCCAGTCAAGCAGAGAAAGTTAGGATTAAATAATGAGCATATCAGCCATCAATTTAGCCCTTATGGCTTACTAATGTTCTAACTGTACTGGTCAATCTGGGAAGATTATTTCGTTGAAACCTATTTTATCCTTCAGAATTTTAAATATGTTCATTTTTAAAATATAAAAAATGAACAAAAATGTATTAATAAAAATAAAAGAATTTGTTCTATAAAATTCAGATTCAGTCAAAAGGCTATACTTAAGGACCTAGAAGACCACTTGTGCCCTTAAGGCAGCAAGTTCTGGCACCCCCACCCCTCCAGCTTCCTTTTACCTCCAGGAGCAAATAGAGAATGGTTTGGCATTCAAAGCCCTTCATAACCTAGCCCCCTCCTTTTAGTATTCTTACATTTTAATCCCCAACATGCACTCTTTGATCCAGTGACACTGGCTCTCTGGCTATCTCCCATGCCTGGAATGCTCTCCTTCCTCCACTCCAACTGCTGACCTCCCTGGCTTCCTTTAAGTCATAACTGAAATCCCACCTCCTACAGGAAGCCTTTCCCAATCCCTCTTAAATCCAGTGCCTTCCCTCTGTTAATTATTTCCTATTTATCCTGTATATAGTTTGCTTTGTATTTACATTGTGTTTATATGTTGTCTCTCTCATTAGACTATAAGCTCCACGAGGGCTGTTTTTTGCCTCTTTTTGTATTTCCAGGACTTAGCATAGTGCATGGCACATAGCAGATGCTTAATAAATGTTTATTGAATTAAATTGATGGAAGAAATTATTTACTCTAGTTTCTAATTGGATTTCTAATCATTATTTGGTCTAATGTGAACTTCAGACCAAATAATTTTGCTAGAGTAAGGTATATGTGATCTGGACAATCACCTTTTTAGGAAACTATCTTGACAGGAAGCCTAAATATAGGCTTTTTGTGGGCTTTCCTGATGACTATACTACCATTTATAATATTTTTATGGGTAAATGTTTTCTTATTTCCAAAAAATTGACTAAGAAGCAAACTTTTAAAATATAACCCATTCATAGTTTGGCAGTCTTATACCTTTTGACCCTAAATGTCACATTCATTGAGTAATTAAGAAAAGATCATAATCAAGTAATTTTTTTTTCAATTTTAGAAAAATATTTTCGGCAAGCAGATAGATGTCAGAGATGCAAAAAGTATTGCTGACCTATTAGATGAAAAGTTGAAAGCTCTACAGAGTAAAACACAGAGGGAGAAATCTAGAAACAAGGTAAGAAATAAATAGAATTACCTAAAAGTTGTCATCTGTAAGAAATGCTAAATGTTACACAAGATTTATAGTTAAAATAAGCAAAGCTATCTGAAATACCAAAATACTGGAGAATTTCCATTTGAGAAGTATACCATAATCAAAATATTTGTGTTTTTAAACACAATTATAGCTCTTAACCATTAACCATTCATTCTTTGTTCATATATGTAAAGTGAGTTTAATTGTAGTGTATTTTTATCTCCCACTCTATGATAGTCTAATGACAAAGCTTTATCACGGGTCTGTATTGTATACCTCACTGCCCCATCTGTTTTTCATTTCACCAGGCAGTGCAACTTGCAGTTTCTTTCCTTCATGGAACAGTTCATTTTTTTTCCTATCTTGAATGTAGGCTTTGAAACAGATTTTATGACCAAATACCAGCGTTATGTAGTATTCTAGATCTGAAAGATGGGATGGCGATGTCAGTGGTCAAGAAAATACTTTCCTTCCATCTCGATAGTGATGCTTGATCATTTTATTGGGGACTTGAGATTTCATCATTGTGGATACTTTGCTTTTTTGATAGGTTATTTTATAATTAATTTAGTAGATACTTTTTTAGAATTACTATGGCCAAAACATTCATCATCCTAGGGCTAAGCTGATGATGTGCTTCTCAAAACTTAGCTGTGTTCTGCTGTGAACAGTGGAAAAGTAGGCTTTCCATACCATCTGCCTTTCCAGTTCTGTAGGGCCTGCTTCAATATGTTCTCTGGTCATCTTCATGCCATAGACACAAGTATAGGACTTCAGTGGAAGTTTCATTACAGTTGTCTCAAAATGTATTATATATTAGACCATATATGTACCATATTAAATACATTTTAAATGTACTCTATCAAGTATAACGTAGTACAAGCATTTGAATTAAGGGAAAAGTATGGTTCTGTTAACAATTTGAAATTCCATAATTTCACAACTGATGATGTATTTCTATTTGTCATTGGGGAAGAATTTTTAAAGTTTAAATGGTGAATTTCTTATACTAGCCTAATTGCTTTTTACATTATAAATTGTCCTTTCTGCTTATCTGTTCTTTTTTAATAGGATGAACTTTAAGTGAACTTGAAGATGGTGCAAATAGGAAGAAAACAGAATCTGTGTCATCAGAAGGCTTAATACTTAGAATGGCATTACCTTCATAGTAGGAATAAATGAATATTATTTTGGACTCGTGATTGTGCTGCCTGAATTCTGTACATATTTGGTGCAGAAGGCTTCAATTTTTTGGTAGGGGAACTCCAGACATGAGATTGGACTCTACTCAGCCTGCATTATTCCCAAAATACACAAATGGGTTCCGTTTAATCTTAAGACCAAAAGTTTAGAACTGAGATCAAATGGAGTTTTCTGATTTTTCAGGCACGCTCTATTCTTCAGAACTCTATCCCTACCCATAAACTGAATATGAAAACTATTCAGCATGACTTTAAATATGCAGAAATGCCATTGTCATGAGATCACGATATTTAACAACCAGGCTCTTGAAAGTGAAGAGATCCTGAATTATTTCATCTCCATCCTTCTAAAGGATAAGGAATTTTTTTTCTCACTTGGGAAAAATAGTTTGCATGAAAGATTTACTCATCTCCCAAAGGCAAAATGACATCATGGGTTGTTTTATGATCCAGAACATCCAAGAAAAGTTGTATTACTAGTTTGGCTATGGAACTCTTGCTAAACAATTTACTTAATCAGGTGTTCAAAATATACATGCATTTTTTAAGTTTATTTTATGATAGTATCTTAAAACAAACTTTAATTGTGATGTGTACATTGGAAGTTAAAGCATTTCCCTGGATTTGTACATTTATCCTTTGAATACTTTATGCTATTGTTTTATACCATAGAGTATTTCCAATATTCCATAGTCCCATTTTGTCAGACATTTCATTGTTTGGGTTGCAAAAATCACTTTCCAGGTTTGTTTTCCTCCTGCTTACAATGGTATTAAAACTAATTTTACATTGGAATTATTATTAATTTTCTACCTGAAAAGTGTTTTTTCAAATTAGTATTACTGATAATAATTGAGATTATTTTCATAAGAAAATTATGTGGATAAACAAGAAGAAGAAAGGGTATAAAAACCACTGAATTATCTGGGATCAAAAGCACTTTTTTTTTTTAAAGAGTTAACACCAAATACAGTGTGAATAGGATCTACGTCTCCAATATAAGATTATATGGAATAATAAAACTCTGGTTTTGTCAAAGGAAATTTTCTCTCATCTGTTCTGATACTATCAGGAGACATCTCAACATAGTTTCAGGATCAGTATAATGGAAAGTGTTGACCTTGGAGTCAGGAAGACTTGGGTTCAAATCTTGCCTCCATGACACTCCTTAGCTACATGACCACCAGCAAGTCACTTAACCTCTATGAGGTTATTCCTACCTTTCTCATCTATAAAGTGCTTTACTACCTACAATACAAAGTTGTGATGCTCAATGAGATCACATATATAAAAACATTTTCAAATTCCAAAGTACTATATATACGTCAGTTATTATTGTTATTAAGCTTTTTGCTTTACTACTTTAGCCCCATCCGATTTTTACTCTCTAATTCCAAAGGCATTTACCTCAGTAGTAATAATTACATTTGTGCTTAACAGTTGACAAAGTGTTTGACATATTCTCATTTGATAATCAGAAAAACCCTATGAAGCAATTTTGCAGATAATGAAATGAGAAGTTAACTTATTCATAATGACATTGGTAATAAGTGGAAAGGAGAGACAACTCAAGGAAATTCTCTTGCAACTGTAATGTACCCGAAGAATCACAAGTATTTTATTTTTTCTGATTGTTTTATTAAAATCTTTTCTCTTTAATTATGACCTCATTTTATGCCTTCCAGGCATGATTTTTAAATTAAATTCTCTGGAAATCAACCATACATACATACATATACCTGTTCAGTAGCTTCAGGATAGTCATCATTATTAATACTCATTTAATAGATGATCAGTCTCATAGTGGGTGACTTTCATTTATGGTAAATAAATTTTTCATTTCTAAGGTAGAAATTTGTACAACTGACTCACTATTGCTGCACTTCTGAATCTGGAATACCTAAACAATTAATTGATTCATTTAGTATTTACTGAGTCTGTCAAACTTTTAGCACTGATGGGGCTACAGAAGAATTTTTAAAATTGGACATACTGTACATTCTTAGAGTCCTAAAGGGGCTATACACATAGGAAATCTGTAACCCACAGTTAATGGTTAATGAATTTTTTACTCATATTGGTTGCTGTTCCATAACAGAAAAGAAACAACATCACCGATTGGCCTATTAGCATGCCAGTAGAACTATCCCTAACACTATAGGCTAAGCTACAGCTTCTTAAAAGCTACTACATTTGTATCTCAGGACTGCTTATTGCCAATTCAAAAAAAAAAATGATCACCAATGTTATAATAGACTTTCCAAGAACTGATAGAGCTAAAGATTTTCACTTCCAGAAGTACGTACTTATGTACTCTCTCCTCCTAGCAGCATTAGTCATTCAGTCATTAGTGGGAAATGCTATTTCTGTGATCTGCCTCTTAAGTTACCTGAAATTATACTTATTCACATAAATGGGACTTCATCCTGTTTCAGTGACTATGAGAACTGAGTGGTTGCTAATAAACTGTATAGCTCAGATTGTTTTCCTCAGTTATTAATTATCCACCACAGGCAGAATTTGAAACAATGCATCTAGGTAAAATTAAATAATTGACTTTTTTGTTGCAGTTGATATTAACCCATTCTGAGTTTCTCAGAATTTTTTGGTCCTTTTATATGTTTTTGTTTTTAAAATGTGTGATTATGATAAAAATAAAATTACATTTTCGTGTAAATAAGTTTTTGCATTTAATAGTGTTTTTACAGCATTTTATTTTGTTAAACTTTTCCCAGTTACATCTTCTGTTCAGTTTTATTTTCAGTTTCAAATTCTCTCCTTCCCACTACCCCTCCCCTCCCCATTGTAAAGGCAAGAAATGCAAAACCCATTACAAATATGAAGTTACGCACTAACCATATTTTGGGGGAGTCACTATAAAGGGGAAATATATGCTTTTGCACTTTAAGTCCATCAGTTCTCTAACTGGAGGTGCATAGTGTTTTTCATTATGAATCCTTTGGAACTCTGGTAGGTCATTGTGTTAATCAGTTATTAGTCTTTCAGTTGATTATAATATTGCTGCTACTGTGTAAGTTGTTTTCCTGATTCTGTTCACTTCATTGTATCAGTTCATATAGGTCTTCCCAGGTTTTTCTATTCCTTTTATCATTTCTTACAACACAATGGCATTCCTATTCCACAACCATATTCCATAACTTATTCAGCCATTCCCCATATGATGGGGGTCCCCTCAGTTTCCAATTCTTTGCCACATAAAAAGCTGCTAAAAATAATTTTGTACACGAGGCTCCTTTTAATCTCTAGGGTATAGACACAGTAGTAGCAGTATTGCTGAAGCAAAGGCTGTGCACAGTTTAATATCTTTTGAGATGAGTACCAAATTGGTTTTCAAAATGGTTGGAACAGTTCACAGCTCCACCAACAGTGCATTAGTGTGCCTATTTTCCCACATTTCCAGCATTCGTCATTTTTCTGTCATCATTGCCAATCTGATGGGTATGAAGTGGTACTTTTTTTTTGCATTTTAGAAGATTTTTTTTAAGATGTATAAAGTTGTTATCAATTCCCTGAAAGTGCTTAGAAAATGGGATAAATTCTCCTAAGTATAGTTATTATCAGAAAGATACTATATTATTTCCCATGGGAATCAAGTTCAAAGAATTCTTTATTATATATATGTGTGTGTATACATACATGTATGTGTGTGTATACATACATGTATGTGTATGTATATATATAATTATTTTTAGTTTTCAACATTCACTTCCATAAGATCTTGAGTTTATATTTTCTCCCACTGCTCCTCCTTCCTCCACAAGATTATGCAATCTGATATAGGCTCTACTTATACATTCATATTAAACATTTTCATAGTAGTCATGATATAAAGAATTAGAACTAATGGGAGGAACCACAAGAAAGAAGAAACAAAACAAAAAAGGAAAAGGAGAGCAAATAGTATGCTTCCATTTGCATTCCAACTCCAAAGTTCATTCTCTGAATGTGGATAGCATTTTCCATCATGAGTCTTTTGGAGCTGTCTTAGGTCCTTGCATTGCTAAGAAGAGCAAAGTGTATCAAAGTCAGGCTATTGTCTATTTTCTATTACTGTGTACAGTGTTCTGCTGGTTCTACTCCCCTCACTCAGCATCAGTTCATATGAGTCTTCCCAGGTTTTTCTGAAGTCTGCCTGCTAATCATTTCGTACTGCATAATAGTATCCCATTACATTCATGTACCACAACTTGTTCAGCCATTCACCAATTGATAGGCATCTCCTCAATTACCAGTTCTTGGCCACTACAAAAAGAGCTGCTATAAATATTTTTGTACATATGAGTCCCTTTCACACTTACGTGATCTCTTTGGGATACAGCCCTAGAAATGTATAGCCGGGTCAAAGGGCATGCATTTTTTTTTTTTAAGATAGACCAATCATTTTATTTTTCTCTGATCGGTTCAGGAATGTTGATAGACAGATAGCTCTTTACATGGGCTTTGGAGGGGGTCTGGGGGCAGCACCTGCAGGTCTGAATGGGGCGGGGCGTCCGAGCGATTCCTCACTACTTTGCTGTGGATAGGACAGCTCACACAGTAACGTAGTTTCACATACAATTTGGGCAAGCACATAGGAGTCAAAGACACTGGCCTCGGAGATGTCCCTGATGGCCGAGGCTTCCATGATGTTGCGGATTACAAATTTCTTGATGGCCTTGTCCTTTGGCACGCAGCGGGCGCAGTTGGTGCAATGCAGATGGGCTGCACGTGGCCGCACGGCCCTTCTTGGCGCGCCCGTTGTGCCTCCTCTTCTTGGTCATCTTCGAAGCCAGGAACTGAAAAAGACGCATGCATATTTTTATAGCCCTCTGGGCATAGTTATAAATTGCTCTCCAGAATGGTTGGATCTGTTCACAATTCCAACAATGAATTTGTGTTCCAAATTTCCCACATTTCCAGCATTTATAATTTTCCTGTTTTGTCATGTGGAGTTGTGAACGGATTCAACCGTTACATACAGCAATTTGTAACTATGCCCAAAGGGCTATAAAACCATGCATACCCCTTGACCTAGCAATGCCATTACTAGGTCTGTATCAAAAAAGAGACAAAAAAGAAAAAGGAAAAGGATCTTTACATACAACAATATTTATAGCAGCTCTTTTCTGGGGGGCAAAGAATTAGAAGTTGAGGGGATGCCCATCAATTGGGGAATGGCTTAACAAGTTGTGGTATGTGATAATAATGGAGTACTATTGTACTATAAGAAATAACGAGCAGGATGCTCTCAGAAAAACCTGGAAAGACTCACATGGGCTGATGCAAAGTGAAATATACTGTGTACAAAGTAACAGCAGTATCGTGAGAGGATCAGCTGTGAATGATGTAGCTATTCTCAGTAATACAACGATGTGAGACAACTGTAAAGGACTTACGATGAAAAATGCTATCCATACCCAGAGAAAGAACTAATGGTGTCTGGATATGGATTGAAGCAGTCTTTCTTTAACTTTATTTTTCTTGAGTTTTTTTGTCTATGCTTTCTTTCACAACATGACTATTATGGATATGTTTTGCATAACTATACATGTATAACCTTTATCAAATTGCTTACTTTTTCAATGAGGGTTTTGGGGAGGAAGGAAGGGAGAGAATTCAGAATGCAAAATTTTAAAAAACGAATGTTAGAAATTGTGTTTACATGTAATTGACAAAAATACTAAATAAATTAATTTACTAAGAAATAATAGCAAAGCTTGGGAGAGGTAGGGAGGGAAGAGAAATAATTAGTTTAGTTTTGGACATAATGAATTTAAGATGTCTATGGGATCTCCACGGGACAGCTAGGTGGTGCAGTGAATAGACTGCCAGGCCTGGAGTCAGAAAGAATTATCTTCCTGAGTTCAAATCTGGCCTCAGACACTTATTAGCTGTGTGACCCTGGACAAGTCACTGAACCTGGTTTGCCTCAGTTCCTCATCTATAAAATTAGCTGGAGAAGGAAACTACAAAACATTCCAATATCTTTGCCAAGAAAATCCCAAATGGGGCCAGAAAGAGTCAGACAATGACTGAACGACAAATGAGACCCCTAGTTTAAGATGTCTAGTAGGCAGAGATGTAGGACTGGAGACCAGTAAAGAGGTTAGAACTAGAAAAATAGATTTGAGAATCATTAACATAGGGATGATAACTGAATCTCTGGGATCTGATGAGATCAAGTGAAAGAGTATAAGAGGAAAAGAGAAGACGACCCAGGACCCTCTGTGTCACCCATGGTTACCAAGCATAATCTGTATGGAAATCTAGCAAAGGAGACAAAGAGTGGTCATATAGGTAGGAGGAGAACCAAGACAGAGTAGTGTCAAGAAAACTTAGAAAAAAGAAAGTATCAAGGAGTTAACTGATTCACGGTGTCAAATGCTACAGAGACATCAAGAAAGATAATTAAGAAAAGGCCATTTGAGTTGGCAGTTAAGAGATAATTAGTAACTTTGGAGAGAGTAGTTTCAGTTGAATGATGAGTTTGGAAGCCAGACTGTACAGGGTGTTCCTAAAGTCTGGACACATAGGCAAAAATGCATATTTTCAAGAAATGAAATGAATTCAATTTTCAACATTTTATTTAATGGGAATATTAACAAATAACATCTTCGATATGATTTCCATCATTTGGGATGCAAAGGCTGATGTGCTTTGCAAGATTCACGTGAACTCAATGCAATTACTCCACATTGCTGTCAATTTTAGCACATTCACTATGTGTTTTATGTGTTCAATCAAGTATGTTACATCTGTGATTTTTACTGAGTACGCCTTCTCCTTTAGCATACCCCAGAAAAAGAAGTCGCTGAACAACAGAGGCTTTGGTGAAACGGTTAATGAGATTTCCTATATGTCCAGACTTTAGGGGCACCCTGTGGAAAGGGGAAAGGAATAAGTATTGATACAGCACCTACTATGCACCAAGAGCTTTACAAATATCTCATGTGAGACAACAACCTTACAAGATAGAGTATTATCTCCATTTTACAGTTGAGGAAACTACAGGCAAACAGGTTAAGTAAAGGACCACTAAGTGCCGGATGCTAAATTCGAACGCTCTCCCATCCATCCCGGAGATAGGCCAGCCAGGTGTTTCCACAATCCGGCTAGCAGCTTCTGTGGAGGTGAAAGATCCACCCACAGCCAGCACCCAGAAAGCTGCCGACAGAGCAAGTTCTTTTGATCTGCTTAACTAAGGAAAGCAGGAGGAAGGGGTTGGCAAGCTTACTTTAATTCAGCACACAAATATCATTCACTTAGTTCAGGGGAAAAAGCCAGCACACTGAACTTCAGAGCAAAATACAAGGAAACTACAAACATCAACAGACAGACCTTGTCTGATTCAAATCCCAATACACAGTCACCAGAGTTCAACAAAGTCTCAACATCCGAGTTTACAAGCTAGAGGGCTCC
>CM053622.1:620641737-620658423 GCA_028646595.1 Phalanger gymnotis | reverse complement strand
GGCAGACTTAAACCCACCTGGTCTAAGAGCCTCTGCTGTCCCAGACATGTAAACTAGGCCCTTCCTGGAGTTAGCCCCACCTTGGGCTCCACCTTAGTTGCCAATCCACACCCACATAGGTTTTACACCTAATAGGGGTTTGGGCCTGGGGCTTAGCACTTAGTAAGACTCAATGAAATACACTGAATTACTCAACAAAAATAAAAGCCAAACTCTTCAAGAGCACTTGTTGAATTAAGTGCTAAGGAGCCCATTTTGCTTACTAACACACCAGGAGATGGGCAAGAGGGTAAAGGAAGGAACGCCATCTCACTGTCCACTGTAGGGAAGAGCCCTATGTAAACAAGAGGCAGTCAGCCACAGAGACCAGCAAACAATGGAATGGCATCTCCATGTTATATATGATGTTTTTCTGTAACAAGATAAGCATGAGTGGTATAGCTTGGTAATTTGTGTGTCCCTCAGATTTGATAAACAACTAGTAATGACGTGTATTTGTGAGTAAACAACTACTAGTGACTGTGTATTTGTGAGATTTAGTAAACAACTACCAATGGGGTGTGTGTGTGTGTGTGTGTGTGTGTGTGTGTGTGTGTGTGTGTGTGTGTGTATCCCAAATCTGGTAAAAAAAAAAACTGATAAATACTTGCAATGATGTTAGCTTTGATTGATAATTTCCTTTCACCATAAGCTTAAGTAATCAATCACCAAAGAGAATTTAGATATAACTTGTAAAATGCCCTTAGCCAGGACTATGAAAACCCACCGAAGGCCCCAGTCATCATCCTGGGTTGCTACCAGGACATGCTCCTGTGTTCCCCACACTCTGGGATTTGAGCATTAAATATTCACTCAGAAGCAGCCCAGATGGAAGGAGACTTGCTAGAATGCCACCTCAGACGGAAACACATGACCTGAGTGCCACCAGCGGCTGTGGCACTGAATGGTCAGAGATGGTCAAATGCCATGGAGAGTGAAAAGAAGACACTGGCCAGGCAGAAGAGCATAGCACAACTCCATTTATTAGGCTGAGGGAAAGGGCTTATATACCTTTTTAGGCAAGCAGAATCAACAAGTTCTCATGTAAAACATTTGTTACACTGCATGACCTCCTTGTGCTTTGTTCCCTTTTTGCCAGTAACAATATCATGTTAACAGCCCACAGGTGGTGTTTAGCAGTGTGTGCCGAGGGGGTTTGGAGAGAGCCCACATCCTGAGTTATCAGCCCAAGGGCAAGAACAAGCTTCAGGGAAAACCTGGCCTGTACCTTATCCCAGAATGGACTTTCTCAGAGCTGGCCCTCTACACCTGAGCACGGAAGGAACCTTGTCGTGACCACTACTGGGACCTCTAGGAATCAGATTGATGGTTTGTTCCTAGAGGGGTGGGTATTTTTATTGCTAAATGGTCAATAAAGTTTGATTGCATGCATTAATGAGTATATTATTAGTGTTCCACCAGCCTCAATAAGCATACATAGCAATAAATTAGTTTTAGACATTCACAGTAATAATAATAGCTAATAGCTAATATTTATATAGCACTTACTACGTGCCAGGCACTGTGCTAAGAGCTTATAATTATTATCTTATTTGGAGAGCAATTTGGAACTACGTCCTTTGGGCGATGAAACCGCGCATACCCTTTGACCCAGCAATACCACTAGTGGGTCTGTATCCCAAAGAGATAAAGAGGTAGGGTTGTGGAGGGAAGGACCTAAATGTACAAAAAAAATATTTATAGCAGCTCTTTATATGGTAGGAAAGAATCAGAAATTGAAGGGATGCCATCAATTGGGGAATGGCTGAACAAGTTATGGTATATGATTGTAATGGAATACTATTGTGCTGTAAGAAATGATGAGCAAGGTGCTTTCAGAAAAACCTGGGAAGACTTACACTAAATGATGCAAATTGAGCAGAAACAAGAATACACTGTATACAGCAACAGCAATATCATATAATGATCAATTGTAAATTAATTAACTCTTCTCACCAATACAAGAATCCAAGACAATTTCAAAGGACTCACGACAAAAAAATGCTATGCACCTCTAGAGAAAGAAGTGATGGGGTCTGAATCAAATGAAAGCATAATATTTTTCACTTTATTTTTTTGTGGTTTTGGGGGTCTGTTCTACAACATGATGAATATGTTTTATATGATTGCACATGAATAAATTATATCAAATTGCTTCCTATCTCAGGGAGAGGGGAGTGGAGAGAGGGAGGGAAAGAATTTGGAACTCAAAATTTTTAAAAATGAATACTAAAAACTGTTTTTTCCTGTAATTGGGAAAATATTATTTTAAAAATATTATCTCATTTGATCTTCCTCACCTGGGAGGTAGGTACTATTATTATCTCCATTTTACAACTAAGGAAACCGAGACAAACATAGGTTAAGTGACTTGCCCAGCTAGTATGTTTGAGGGTGGATTTAAACTTAGCTCTTCCTGACTCCAAGCTCAGCACTCAGTTCACTGTGGTGCCACCTACCTGTCTTGAGGGTTTGTTTTAGGTTAGCCAATAAATATCTGGCTCTCCTGGACCAGCCACTAATGGCAGCCTTGGAGAGGCAAGAAGAGGATGTTGTAGTTGCATGAGTTTTCTCACTAACGGCACAAGAGGTAAAACCGAGAAGCAGTGCCAAAGCCTCTCAACCACATGGCTCCAAGAGAGATTGTAACCACCTGAACTAGCCTCCTGTGTAAAGGAAAAGGGATTTCTGGAATAATGCCCAGTTCTGAGGGCATTCCTGGGCCCAGCCTTCTGGAGGGATGAGGAAGAATTCTTAGACAAGACCTACCTCTTGCAGAGAAAAGGGTAGAGCCTCTATCTGAATCCTTGCCTCTCCTCCAAGGACAGGAACTGCTGAGCTTTGAGCTCTCTAGAAGAAAAGAGAAGATGTGCAAACAAAAAAGTCAAGATGTGACAGCCACTGAGAAGGTGTCGCGAAGAAAAGATAAAAGAGAACAGACGAGGAAACATAACAAAGGGAGCACAGAATTTCTTTCCATGTCTGCCCTGCCCTTGCCTGCACCATTAATCCAGAAGAGTAAAAATTAACTAGTCATGATGAAAAGCAAATCCCTTCCAATCTACAAGACACCAAACAAAAAAGCAGCAGCCATCGGGAACTCTGCATCTGAATTTGCTTTGTGCTATGAGATCCCAGGTCTCAAATTCCCACATACTCACCCAAAGATTGGCCCGACAGGAAAGCGTAAGTTGAACATTGAGTAGTTTGTATTGGCTACACTCGATGTGTCCATTGGCAGAAAGAAAAGTCATGGAAGATTAAAATCAATCAATGCCTTTCTTAGGATCCCTAGATTCAGATCGACACATGGCCTGTCTATAAAATTCCTGGGTCTGGCACAGGCAGCGAGTGCAGCCACATATAAAATCAAAAGATCACAGATTTAGAGTCTTCAGATTTAGAGATGGGATGATCACTTGTTAGTTATGTTACAGTAGGAACTCCTTTTGTTTATAGGTGAGACTAGATGGACACTGAAGTCCCAACTCTCAGAATCTATTAGTCTGAGTTGGAGGGTATTTTAGAGGTCATCTACTTCAACTTTATTTTATAGATGGGTAAACTGAAGGTCAGAAAGGTCAAGTCGCTTACTCAAGGTCACACAGAAAGTGAAGGACAGCGCTAGGATTTAAACCTGGCTTGCCTGATTCATCCAATACTCTTACCAATATACTATTTTGCCTCCTCATTCATTCATAAATTCATTCATTTACTCATTTATCATCTATTTGTTTGCCTGCTTGCTTGTTTAATTGTTTTTAAAGACTAGGTCTCCCCATCTTGTCCAGGCTGGTGTGCCAGGGCCACTCATAGGCCTGATCCCACCGTTGATTGGCACAGATCCTTGACCTGCCCTGTTTCCAACCTGGGCCAACCTGCCCCTCCTCAGGCAGCCTGGCCTCCTGTTCATTCCTATGGAGAAGTGACTCTATTATGCCAAAGTTACAAGACTTGGGCTCAGTGAAATACAGGAGGTTCAAGGAAGAGGCAGGGTATTGCTAGGAGAATGGGAGTTTAAAGATTATTTTGATTAGGTAAATCCACATGAACCCACAACCCCTCAGCTGGAAAAGAAAGAAAGCTATTTATAAGCTAATGTGAGTCCTTTGTGTTATTTTGAATTTTCTATGGTTTGACTATAAAAGGCTTTTCCATATCCACTATTGAGAGCCAGGTGCTTACACAGAAACTAGAACAATTTTATTCAATCAAGACCTAGACACAAGCCACTTGCTAAAGTTTTCAAAAGAAACTCTTGGTGAGGGCAAAATGTGTTAAAGAGATAAATGTTCACATTTGTTAGTTACATTAAATAAACATCTCTACGATTTCCGTAAGTCTAGATAACTAATTGACCCTCAGAGGACAACTTAAATAAAGTATCGATCATTTAACAAAAATATCACTAAGCAATAACCTGGAAATAATAATACCCAACAAAGGATAGATCTCTGGTTCAGGCAGACTGGCTCGAGTGGTGAGTGAATCTATGTGGTCAGGAGACATAATTGAGCTCCCTTCATCCCCATACAGAAATGGATCTGATCAGAAGAGTCTCTTGACCTAGACGCTTGTTTTGTCTTCCATAGTAGGAGGACATCCATCAAGTTTGGGGAGCACTGACTTTTCTTGGCTTGCCCTTTTAGACCAGTGCCTCTTAAACTGTGAGTCATGACCCAAGCACTAAAGAGGTCACAAGTGGAAAACATTTAAGAGGCCCTGCCCTGGACAACTGGGAAGCCATGTCAACTGCTTGAACCCTAACATTTACCATGGAAACAGTATTCCTACCACATCCAATATCCCATGTCCTGTCAGTGGAAAAATCTTGTTTCTACCTCCACAATATTTCTCACACCTGTCCCCTTCCTCCTACTCACACAGCCACCACCTTATTCCAGACCTACATTACTCTTCTGGATTCAGTCAGTTAGTAAACATTTTATAAGTGCCTACTATGTACCAGGCACTGTGCTAAGTGATTCAGATACAAATTCAAATAAAAATAAACATAGTCCCAGCCCTCGAGGAGATTACATTTTAATGGGGGAAAACAATACACTGAAAGAAGCTAAAAATCGGGAGGGGGGACGGGGCATTGGGACAGGAGAAAACAATGGGAAATTCTTGGTAGGGGGACATGATGGAGATGTCCAAACACATCCAAAAGCAGTGTAACTAGCAGGAAATGGGAAGAAACTGTGCTAAGTCCCTCTTTAAATAGAGGCTCTAGAGCTGAAGGCCCTGCCCTCTAACCATAGGTGCAGAGGATACTAATGAGATGTGAGTATCAGGCATATTCAATTTTGCAGGATAATGAGATTTCCCAATTATGATTTTCCTAGAGAAGGAAGGCACAACTGAGAATCCTAGGACAAAGTACTAACTAAAAAGAGAAAGGTAAACAAAGAATAATAATAGAGATAAGTAAATGAAAACATTACCCTAACTTTCCTAACTTTTCATGTGAACAGGTTAGCCAATAAAATGAAAAATAGTGATAGAGTGGCTAAAGAAAGACACGTGGGAGTCAAATTATGGAGGACTTTAAATACCAGGCTCAGGAATTTGTCATTGAATATTTTTAATAGGAAGTGTTGTAATCAGATCTTTGTTTTAGGAATGTGAAATTGGCAGCTGTGTGCAGGATGAATTGTATAAGAAAAGGATCTGAAAAGAGGGAAACTGAATAGGAGGCTATTGCAACAATTTCCTACCAGCCACATTGCTTTGGAACTTTTTTGGACATCTCAATCATGCTTTCTTTCTCTAGGAAACTCATAATGCATGGAGTGAGAAGTTGACCTAAATGGCCTCTGATGATCCTTCCAACTCTAAGATTCTCAGATTCTTAAATATGACTTTAGTCATATCACCCCAGCTTCAACTCAGAAACAATCTAGTGACTCCCTTTTTCTACCCCTACTCACAGTAAGTCATAGCACCACAGAATGTTAAAGTTAAAAGAGCCTCAAGAGAAGATTCATTCTAACTTCCTCATTTTACGGATGAAGAAACAAAGGTCCAAAGAAGCTAAATGATTTGTCCAAGGTCACACAGCTAATTAGGTGCAATCCATGACTTGGGCAATTTTCAAATCATACCTCCTCCATGAAGTCTTCCCTGACTTCCCCATCCCTCATCAATTTCCATTTCATTTGAATTAGTACTACACTTATAGTAGTTAATTATGTACTTCATTCCTTGCATGTAATAATTGCATGGTGTTATTTACTATCATTTCATATCTTAGCATTTAGTAAACTCTTTGAGGGAAGGAGTCTTGTCATTTTTCTCCTCTATTCTCTACAGTGCCTTGTACTACCATAGGCACATAGTAGGCTTTTAAATGCATTTTGATGAACTAGAGAAGGTTTGAATGGATGGCACTCAGTTTTTTTTTAGTATATGACAACATAATCCCCAAAATTAGATATGACCAATAAGTGGCAAGGAGAGCAGACAAGTAGAAAGTTGGTCAATGACAGGAGCATTTTACCCATAGTTATAATGAGAATCCCATTATTTATAATTATAGTTATAATGAGAATAGTTATAATAAGAATCCTGTTATTTATAATTACAGTTATAATGAGAACAGTTATAATGAGAATCCCGTTATTTATACTTCTTAAATTAATAAGTGATACCCATAGGCCTAATTGACACCTATGTGGCACAGATTTTCTTTTGAAAATTAACATAGAAATTTTTCATCATGTAACTTTTCAGACAACTCCACAGAGCAAAATAGTTACATAATTTTGAAAAGGACCAAATCCAGACTCCTTTAAGTTATCTTTGTCATGCCTTTTTCCTATAACCAAACTCATATTAAGCCATGTCAGACACAGTAAGCTTCCAGTAGATGGCAGGAAAGTTCAAGTTGTTCTTTTGTTGGTTTTTCACATAAATACAGCCTTCAAGTGGATTGCTGAGGATATGAAAACATTTAAGAAGTAAAGGTTCCCAGAGCTGGTATTTCATGATGTTTTGAAAATGATAGAATTAGTTTCTGATCTCAGCCAACTCCATTTCCTGATCCAAAGAACTGCTCATGACCTGAAGGAACACTTGTATTTCTTTATTCTGAAAGTCAAGCACCAATATTAGAGTCACCACCAGGGAAGTTAGAGATGCAAATTACCTTCAAAAATCAGAGCCTGTCACTTAATCATAGAAATAAGACAAAAGAAATAAGTACACATACACACAAGTGACTGACATACACACACACACGAATAAAGACAAAGGTTTCTTTTTTCATCTATGGAAAAATAAGCATAATTATAGATATGCATATATTTCAACCTTTATTAAATGCCTGCAATGTTCTCAGGAATCTTAGATGCCCTTAAAGAGTATGCAATTTAGTGGGGTATGATATAAAAAAACCATAATATTAAAAAAATTGCATAGAAGTGGTACAAATAAAGTGGTACAAAAGATCTGAAGAGAGATTACAGCTGCAGGTGAAGGAGACAGCAACAAAAAGTCATAGAACGTTTAATACTCCTTAAATAGGAGGCACCTAACCTGGGCTTTGAAAAATGGCTTGAATTTCACCCGTGTAAGGTATGGAGGATTAGCGAGAGGGAGAACAAGATGAGCAAACACGTAGTTGTTCTTGTTCAGCTGTTTTCAATCCTGACTCTTCATGACCTAATTTGGGATTTCCTGGACAGAGATGCTGAAGTGATTCGCCATTTTCTTCTCCAGCTCATTTTACAGATGAGGAACTGAGGCAGACAGAGTTAAGTGACTTGCCCAGGGTCACACAGCTAGTGAGTGTCTGAGGCCAGATTTGAACTAAAGAAGATGATCTTCCTGACTCGAAGCCTGGCAATCCATCCACTGTACCACCTAGCTATCTATTTAAGCAAATATACAGAGGCAGGGAAGAAAATAATGATATTGGAAATCATACAATATGACAGGATCAGAGAGCATGTAAGAGAGTTAGATTGTAAAGTGAATGGGGAGTAAGATTTTTAAAGGCTTTGATTGCCAGGATAAGGAGTTTGGACTTTATTTGGTAGAAAATAGGGAGGGGATTTTTGAAAAGAAGGGTATCTTGATAAAAACTATGCTTTAGAAAGATTTTTGAAGCAGCGATGTATAGAATGAGAAAAGGATGTCTTCTGAGTGCCATAAACTCCTACTTATAGAGAGTGAATTGGTAGTTTTCTGAATAATTGGATATTTTAGCAGATAAATATATAGATAGATGGGATACAGACATATAGATTATAGATAGCAATAAATATGGAAAGGGTCTTAGAAGTGGGTTTGGGCACTCACAGACAAGTTCCTCGAGGACAAAAATTGTATGGTACTAAGTAAACATTTGCTCCATCCACGTAATAGATTATTTTCTTGTCTGTAGAATGAGGATAACAATACCTGTTTTTTGAGCATGATGTGACAATCAACTGAGAAAATGTACTAGTATTTTGAAAAATTAAAATCCCTTATGCAAATGTAAAACATTATTTTTGTCTACTACTTGGGGAGGAGACTCTTCTTTGTGACTGTTCAGAATCAAGGTCAAGAGGAGTTTAATTAGAGATAGGAAAGACAATCATTACTCACATTTACATAATGCTTTCCCAGTCACCACCTTTATGATGTAATTTATACAAGTATAACTGTCCCACTTTTATACATGAGAAAGTATCTACCTTCACAGCATCTCTCCTCTAAGTCTTCTTCTCTCCTCTGACTCTGCCAAGTCCCATGGTTAAGATCCCATCACATCTTGCCTAGACTACCGCAATAGCTTTCTGACTGGTGTCCCTGCCTCCATTCTCTCCCCACTCCATTCCATCCTCCACTTGGCTATCAAATTAGTTTTTTTGTACCCCAAATTCTCACAAAAAGCTACAGAAAAGCTGTGACTGATCATAATAAGATGAAACTGCTATAACACTGCAACAGCACAGTACTGAATTGCACATAGTCAGAAACAGAAATGCTCAGTTCACAGTATAAGTTTACAAGATATTATTCATTTAATATGAAATCTGCATTTATAGTTAAAAATTACATTAAAATATTATTTATATTCTGTTCTTCATATATGATTAATAGATCTTTTGTTAATTAGGGTATATATTGAGTATATATACTGAATAGGTCCCTAGAATGAAGACTAGTCAGTCATACCAGAAAGGGGAGAATTACATAAAATATTATTTTCTATTTCCTGTAGAGTAAAATAGTCTGTCCTGTCCCTAATCTGCATTGTTATCTTAAGGGCATATTAAGGATTGAGATACCTTCTACTTCTGTCAGCAGAGGTCTAGAAATAAGCAATTTCTAAGGTTACCAGAGAAAATTCTGAGTGGTAACAGAACAAGCCAAATAGGTACAATTTGGGAGGAAAACTCCCAGGATTGAATGCAGCTACAGGTTACACTTAGTAGATCAATCTTAGAGAGTTGCCCAAGACTTAGAGAGGTTAAATAATTTGCCCATAGTTGAACAATAAGTGTCAGAGGCTGGATCTGACAAATCGTATTCATTATAAGTATTATATGTAAATAGAAATACACACACATGCATCAGTGCATATCCATACACACATACATGTATATCACATATTTGCATATATATAGGAAATCTCTTTATTTCTCCATATTGTGTATTATACATGCCATAAAAAAATATGTTTTATATATAACATATGTAATCCTTGGCTCAAAGGCTGTTTGCATAAGATTCTTCTCATAGAGGGAGAGCAGTTACTCAACGCTCCATGCCTGTGTGAGGAACGAAACTGGTGAGAGCTGAACAGGAGAGAGATTCTAGGCTTCTGGCTTCTGGCTTCAAGACAGAAGTCACACTTTTAAGTACCTGAAGAGAGATAGACTGGGAAGAAGCCAACATCTAGAGAAGGCAAAACTTTGTCTGTATCCATATTCTCACCAGAGACTTAGGGGGAATTTCCCCTTGGGTGAGATCTAAGACTTTCTCTTGTGGTTGACCTGAGTTATCTCACTTCCAGTGGGTGAGATCATTCACTCTACGTATTGTCTGGTATATATTATCCTATGTCTCCTTTCTCTGACTTTTCTTTGCTATTTGTGTGGAGAAATGGATTTATTTGCTATTTACTATGTGGGTTCATTGTAAAAATGGCATCTTGTGGAAAGGGAATCAAACCTTGGATATATAGCTTGGGCCTCTCCTTCTCCATTAAGGAAGTGATCAGGAGTGCAGCATGAGCTTTAGAATTATTCCCCCCAAACTAACAACATTTAAAGGAACAGATAGATATAATTCTAGCCCAGTACATACTCTCTCTCTGAAGACAGCAGAGTGGCCAGCCTCTGCCTTCAACCTCTTAATTCCCTCCTGGCAAGTATCAGTCTCCCTTACACAAGGGTTGGAGGAGGAGACTCTATATAGATATCTATTCTTGCCTCCCTGCAAGACACCTCTAGACAAACCCATGTGGACACACATAACCTACATGGGAAAAATACAGCCCTCCCCCCATGTATACCTTACATATACAGTTAAATAGATTTAAAATATATTAACATACTTTAAAATAAACAAAATCTATTTATAAAGAAGACACTGGGTTAAATTATGTCTCAAGACCTTTACGGCACTAACATTCCATGATTACATGAATGTATTTCCTAATTTATCAGCCATTTTTCAATATACTAACTTATTGAGGAGAAGCTGCCTAAAGTTTTAGCAATTTTAATTAGTTATTAAACATTCATTCTCATGTAAAAATCTTCATTATTATTCTATCAAATGGCTAAGTCTGACTGAGGTTAGCAAAAGACCATCGCAGTGTCTAACCAATCAGAATCAGCAATTGCCGCTTACAAAAATCCTAGCATAAAATCCAGGAGGTTTCTTTCTATAGGTCTTCATTTTGAAATTGTTTCATAGATCAGAAGGAAAGAAAATATAGGGGAAATTATAAGCAATGATTCTATGGCTGTAGAAGAAGAATAGTTGGTAAAGCTTTCAAATCTTTAACTGTTGATCAGGCTGGGTAAATCCAAAAGCGATGGGACATGAAGGGTTCCTTTATTTCATATGTTTTTTTTTTTAAATAACAGGAGAATAGTACATTCCTCTATGTCCCATTCTTTGGGCCAGAGTCTGATTTCAGATTGGAAGCATGCACTGGCAAGTCCCTCAAAAGACCACCACTGGATATATGTCTGCAGATGTGCAACACACATCTGGCACTCCCAACCATACGGCCAGATTAGACATACTGATTGCACAACTGATGAACTTTCCCTCTTTTCCTTTATCTTCCATTTCCCTTCTCAGAGACTCTCTTCTGGATGAATTACCTTTGCAGGGGAACCAACATGGCTGAAGTGAAGTCAGTTCTGAAGAGCAGGAACATAAATACTCACCTCCATAAACTGAGAAATGCAATGGACCACATTAAAAAATTATAGTTTTCTCTCATGTGTGAAGCTACAGATTTGGAATGATACCTCTTAGAAAAACAAAGAGCAAAAGTGGCAGAGCAGTATCCCAAGACATTGCTCTCCTATCACTTTTCACAGATCAAAGTAGAATTTCCATAACTTTAACTGCTGGGTGACTTGGCTCATATCATCCAAGGGCTTATTTCACAATAGACTGTATTTATTCAGTCCTGAGCATCCCTTTCTTTTTGTAGTAATTGTTTTGCCTCAGTAACATCTTCTCATACCCCTCCAACTCCCTCTGTATTAACTACCATTTAAGCATTTCACCTCTTGGTACTCCAGCTACCATATAGTACAAGCACTGTGTGGTCCATTGACTTGGTACCTCTTTTACAGAGTCCACAGCAGAGAGGGCTGGACCTCCTCCTCTTCATTGATCCTGGCATGACGGTATTGATAGTCAGACTATCTTCTGAACAATTCCAGTGCCTGCCACATCGTTATGCCCCCTGCCCATCAACTGCTCAAATTTTAACCACAGGTGAAAATATTGCTAGTTATAGCTCTGATGTCTAATAAATATTTGCTGAATTAATACATGAATGAAAATATTTGCTAAATGAATAAATGAAAGGAAAAAAATTATTAAGCGCTTACTATGTTCCAGGCACAAAAACATGACAGTCCCTGACCTCAAAGCACTTCCATTCTAATAGGGATATACAACAAATATAGAGAATGGTGGTTAGGGAAAGATGTTTAGTCACAAAGATGGTGAGCAGGACTACAGGATAATGGATTGATATAACACAAAATGGCAATGTTAATCTGATTATTTTCCCCACATGAAGAGGTAGAAAGAAAGGGGGTGAGCAATGGGGAGAAGTCTGGGGCCTGTCTGGTGTGAAGGGTGCAGTAATAGGGTAGAATATGTATGAATGGCCTAAGTGACTTTTAGAACCCATGATAATCTTTTTTTTTTTTTCAAAATGAGAGACAGAGTTCCCAATAAGGCGGATGTGGGGATGAAAAAGGAAGGGAAGAAGCCAGTGTTTTATTCCACAGAAGATCTCCAAAGGATCAAAGGACCAAATATCAGAGCGCCTCTGTAACTGACTGTTCTTGTTCCATTGTTCAGCAGAAGTGCCAAAGGATGCTAAAATAATCACAGCACAAGTTGCGATGTTAGTAAGAAGGTGGTTTAATTCAACAAGAACTTATTTAAACACCTACTATGTTCTAGACACTACGCCAGATGGTAAGAATACAAAGACAAAAATGTAAACAGTTCCTCCTTCAAGAAGTTCCTATTCTATTGGAGAGAAACAACATGTACACAGATAAGGAAATATAAAATAAAAGTGAAAGGATTGGGACAGCATGGCAACAACTAGAGGTTCAGGAGAAGTTATGAAAACCTTCCATACATTCTAGGAGAAAAAGACTGGGACTCAGTCAGAGACCTTGCCTAAGTAGCTGTCTTGGCCCTGGCCCAGCATCTATCCCCTCCCCATGTCAGTCCTAAAGCACAAAATAATATCATCTCTGGATCAGCTGGGCTTGAAACAACTCAAAGCCAACTCATTTATAATCAAGTCATCTAATGCAGGAGTTCTGGACTCTGTGTGTGTGTGTGTGTGTGTGTGTGTGTGTGTGTGTGTGTGTGTGTGTGTGTGTGTTTTGTGGACCCCTTTGATAGTATGGTGAAGCCTACAGACCCTTTCTCAGAATAACAATTTAAATCGTAAAATAAAATACATACAGTTAGAACAGAAACCAATTATATTGAAATACATTTACTGATTTTTTTTTTTAATTCACAGACTTCCCCTGTCTCAGGTAAAAACCCCTGTTTTACTGACGCTTTGGCCAAAATTTTACTCTAATTTTAGCACTACAAATCCTAATGACACTCATTTAAGAGTCACCTCAATTTTAATATTTTTCACTTCAATTTCAACCTCGCTCTGTTATAACCTGAGACAGAAGTCCAAAAAATAGCATATTGGATTAATAGTCTGAATTTGAATCAAATCTTAGCTCAGCTATTTATTACCTGTATGGTTTGAAACAAGTCACAATTTCTCCGGGGCTCAGTTTCCTTATCTATAAATAAGGAGGTTGTACAAGACAATGTCTGAGGCCCCTTCCAGCTCTATACCTGTAACTATGACTTCCTGGCTAATAGCGTCAAAGCGCCTACATAGAACCAGTAGAAGAGAGTACCACAACTATCCAACACTACCCCTGGAATCATAAAATTTCAAAGTTGAAAGAGACTTCAGAAACCAAGTCAAAATGTTACCTAAGAAAGAATTCACTATAACATGTCCAAGAAGAAATTAAGCCATAGCTTGAAGACCTCCATTGAGACTAAAACCTTCTGCCTCCAAAGACAGCCCATTCCATTTATTGCTCTAATTGTAAGCAGTTTTTCCTTACATTAGGCCTAAATAGTAAATTTGTATAAGTTAACAGGTGATCGTTTAAATATCTTCTTTTTTCACAATTCTAAATTTATTTTTAGTTTTTCAACATTCATTTCCACAAGATTTTGAGATCCAAACTTTCTCCCCATCTCTCCCCTACTCCCACCCCAAGATGGCATGCATTCTGATTACCTCTTTTCCTAGTCTGCCCTCCCTTCTGTAACCCACTCCCTATTCCCTTTCCCCTTACTTTCTTGTAGGGCAAGATAGATTTCTATACCCCATCGCCTGTATATCTTAGTTTCAAATTGCATTTAAAAACAATTTTTAACATTTGTTTTTAAAACACTGAGTTCCAAATTCTCTCCCTTCTTTCCTCTCTACCCACCCTCATAGAGAAGGCAAGCAATTCAATATAGGTTATACATGTGTCATTAAGCAAAACACTACCATTAAGAGTCATGTTGTGAAAGACTAACTATATTTCTCTCCATCCTATCCTGCCTCCTCCCCCAATTTGCCCTCCCTTCTATCATCCTCCCCTTTCCCCCTACTTTCCTGTAGGGTAAAATACCTAATTGAGTTTGTAAATCATTCCCTCTTTAAGCCAAATCTGATGAGAGTAAGGTTCACTCATTCCCTTTCACCTCCCCCCTCTTCCCTTCCATTATAACAGCTTTTTCTTGCCTCTTTTACGTGAGATAATTTACCCCATCTTATCTCTCCCTTTCTCCTTCTCCCAATATATTCCTCTCTCACCCCTTAATTTTATTTTTTAGATATCATCCTTCATATTCAGCTCACCCTGTGCTCTCTATCATATATGTATATATATATACATATATATATATGTATGTATGTATGTATATTCCCTTCAGCTACTATAATACTGAGAAAGGTCTCATGAGTTACAAATATCATCATTCCATGTAGAAATAAAAACAGTTCAACTTTAATAAGTCTCTTATTATTTCTATTTCCTGTTTACCTTTTCATGCTTCTCTTGATTCTTGTATTTGAAAGTCAAATTTTCTACTAAGCTCTGGTCTTTTCATCAAGAATGCTTGAAAGTCCTCTATTTCATTGAAAATCCGTATTTTCCCCTGAAGTATTATACTCAGTTTTGCTGGGTAGGTGATTCTTGGTTTTAATCCTAGATCCTTTGACCTCCAGAATATCATATTCCTAGCCCTACGATCCCTTAATGTAGAAGCTGCTAGATCTTTTGTAATTCAGATTGTGTTTCCACAATATTCAAATTGTAAATATCTTCTTACACTTCCTTCTGGGTCTAAGATTCTTTGATTATTAATAATCACAGATTTAGGTGGGGTAGAGCATAGTGTCAGACTTAGAATCAGGACGGACCGAGTTCAAATCCTACCTCAGACATTTATTAGCTCTGTTACCCTGAACAAGTCACAACCTCCCACATCAGTTTCTTCATCTGTTAAAAAATGAGGATAATACTTGCCTCTACCTCACAGGATTGTTTTGAAGATACAATGAAATAATATACATCTTTATGTTATTCCAGTTCCAGTTAATATTCGAATTATTATTATTTGCCTTGTAGAACCATCAACTTCTTCTAAAACTCATGGCTCTTTGGGTAGGGATGTGAGGAAATAACAGAAATGTCCATTTCTCTTTCTTATTGCTTTTAATATTCATTCTTGAAGTTCTTTATTCCTTAAAGGATTATTTATCACTCATTTTATTAATTATTTCCCACATAAACCTTTTGAGGTAAGTTACTTATTTCTACCTCTGTGCTTTTGCTCTCCCAGCCTCAGTCATGCACATTCTATTCATCATTCAGACTTCCAGAGCTGAAAAAGAACTTAGATATTAACTGGTCCAACTTCTCTTTTATACATGCAGAAACTAAGGCCCAAATGGATAATGTGGCTTGCCTTTTATAATAAGCCAATTTTAATTGGCAGAGCCAAGGAAAAAGCCCAGGTCTCCTAAATCTTATCCTGTTGTTTGTTGTTCGGTTGATTTAGTTGTGTCCAACTCTTCATGACTCCACTTAGGATTTTCTTGGCCAAGATGCTAAAGTGGTCTGATATTTCTTTCTCCAGCTCATTTTTACAGAAGAGGAACTAAGGTCAACAGGGTTAAGTTACTTGCCCAGGTCACAGCTAGTAAGTGTCTGAGGCCAGATTTGAACTCAGGTCTTCCTGACTCCAGGCCCAGCCACTTAACTGTGATCCCATCCTAGTGATTATAATTATACCATGTACTGCCTTCCTTAATTCTGTTTAAGTCCCATTTCTTTCATGAAGCCTCCTCTTACTATACTAGCCTACATCAAACTTCCGTTTCCCTCAGCTCTTTTAGTCTTAAAAATATCTGTCTCATATTTTGGTTCTTGAACACAACATGATCTCTTATTTTCTTTGATTTGATTTGTTGATTTTGTAGATCAGAAATGCGGAGCTGCATCATTTAACAGTAAATAACTTTTTCCTCTCCAGCTAACATAGTATTAAACTTAAATATGTCCAAGTCAACAAACCACTCAAAAAACCTTAGATAAAATTAATCAGTCAACCACAAGGAAAATCAGTTTAGAGAAAGGGACAGTTAGAGGAAGGGGTATCTAACAAAGTGGTACTCCTTTCTCCCCATTTCTACTCTCCCCCCTGACTCCAAGATGGCATATATTCTGGTTGCCCTGTTCCCCAGTCTGCCCTCCCTTCTGTCACCCCACTCCCCTCCCATCCCCTTTTCCCTTGCTTTCTTGTAGGGCAAGATAAATTTCTATGCCCCATTGCCTGTGTATCTTATTT
>CM053622.1:620615143-620641237 GCA_028646595.1 Phalanger gymnotis | reverse complement strand
GGGGTATGACTGCTTATAGAGTACAGAGTTCTATGTTCCAAGCTTGGGGGGGATGCACCAGCTCTGCCACACCAGCACTCCTCCTTCCCCAAGACCCCCAACCAGGACTGGACTTAGATCTTCAGCAGGCTCTTCACTCCTGCTCTGATCCACCACTTAATTCCTCCCACCAGGTGGGCCTGGGGCCAGAAGCAACTGCAGCTGTAGTTCTGTAGCTGCCCCACCTATGCTGCCCCTGGGGTGGTGGCTGAACCACAAACTCTATCCCAGTCCCCAGAAGATTCTCCCACTAACCTACTCTGTTGTCCTTGGTGTTTGTGGGTTGAGAAGTCTGGTAACTGCTGCAGCTCACTGATTCAGGGTGCTAGGGCATGCTCCGCCTGGCTTCTGGTCTGGTTGGTCCACACTGCCCACGCTGGGCTCTGCTCTGCTCCGCTCCCCTCTGCTCCCAGCTCCCTGCGGGATAGACCTTAACCAGAGACCATCCAGGCTGTCCTGGGCTGGAGCCCTGCTTCCCTGTGCTATTTTGTGGGTTCTGGAGATTTCTAGAGTTCTAGAACCAGTTCAGTGCCATTTTTTATAGGTTTTAGAGGGACTTGGTGGGGAGCTTACGCTAGTCCCTGCTTTCCAGCTGCCATCTTGGCTCTGCCCCCCCCCACTCCTCTCTATTCTTAAAGAGAATAATTTATATTACTCATCCACCCACCCACCCCACCCAGGTAAACAAACCATGACTTTCTACATCATATGTTTTAGTCTATTGCATTGACTTTTTATTTGAAATCATCATCATACTTTTCTCTTATAGCTTATCAGATTTTTTTTATTTCTTTTCAGCTTCTTTCCAGTCCCCTCTGGGTTTGTTTCATTATTCTAACGTTTAAATCTTACAACTAACTTTCAAGAGGATATTTTCAGAAGTTCTTGGGACAGAACCTTGAGGTCTGAAGAAACAGACACTATATCAACCCAGAGGATAAATACCCACACAATGGATAAACATCTTTTCTACTATGGACTAAGTGTCAGGGGAATAAAATTCCTGGCAGACACAGACCAATTCATCTAATATGGGCTCAAGGCATGAAGTCTGAATCCAAGTAATAATTCTTAGGTTGAAGAAACCTGAGTGGCTGCTTTGCAATAGTCCCAAATGGTAACTGGCAGGCAACAAAGCTGCCATGCCTCAGAGTGAATGAGTCTTTATGATCAGCACCCATCACCCAGCCTCAAAAACTGCAAAGTGAGGAGAAAGTGCACGTGGACAGCCACTGACATGTGTGGCATTTGTGGAGACTGCTTGAGCCAAATGAATTAATGTCAGATGAGTTAGGGTCAAGAAAAATGAAAAGCTGGATGGACATCCTGAACTTTTAGAGCTCAGTACAGCCAGAGCTCAAGAAGCATTGGAGAGGAAGATTTTTTTCCCCCAAGATGGTCTTTGGGAGATCTGGCTTTGGGAAGAGATGTCGGCCAATATTCGCAAAACCTTCCTTTGAATAACTGTCAAAGTTCTTCTCTTTGATTTCTCCCTAAATTGTACCTAGTTTCAATGGTATGATAACACATCATCTTATCTATCTCTCTGCGTAAGCTTACAGAATACATCATATCCATAGATTGAATAACATTGATAATTCCAAATTATAAGTGATGACTGAATTGACAATGGAGATAACGATAATTTAAATCATTGTCTGACTCAATAAAATTCTACTTAGCAAATATTTAAAAATTAATAGTAATAAAAAAATCTCACTTTTACATAACACTTTCGGGTTTTCCGAGCATTTAACATAATTACCTCATTTGATCCTAAAAATAACCCTTGAATGTAGGCCCTTTTATTTTCCTCATTTTACAGATAATGAAAGTGAGTTTTGAAAAGGTTAGTCACCAGTAATATCTGAAGCATGATTCAAACCTTGGTCATAACCTGGCCACCATTTCCAAACCATGTCCTCTGCTCTCCAACAGTCACCTTCATCTCCTTGCCACCAGATCCTTGGACTTTGCCCCAAGGACTGTGGGCTCAAATAAGCAAGTTTTTACATTCTCTCTCCTGGAATCAGGCCTCCATGGCACTTTCCCACAGCCTTTTACAATCCATACTACAACTCCCATCCTCTCTTGTCTTTCCAGCTCTGATTTATGTGTCGTTTTCCCCCATCAGAATGTAAGCCCCGTGATAGCAAGGACTTCTTGTGTGCTTATATTTGTATCCCCAGCACATATTACAGTGCTTAGCTTATAGCAAAAGCACTTGATAAATATTCTATCTATCCATCTATCCATTCATCCAATTGCAAAATGATAAGAACTCTACTGGGCATTAGTATTGTACCATATGACTTCCCCAAGTGCAGTATGGATGAAAAATAGAAATTCAAAGTGGCAGCAATAATTCTGAACTCCTCGAGTTATAGGCAATAATATTCTAAAAGTTATTTGCAAGGAAAATGATGACGTTAAGCTACTAATGCTTATAACATAAGGAAGTAAATGTCTGAAACATTCTGAAAAAAGTCTGAAACATAGACTTTTTGAAAACACTACACACTGACAAATACCCAAATATTTTTTCTTTAATTTCTCTATATCCCACCTATTTTCCAGGTAAGTGAGCATTTTGACAACCTCTAACTCACATTTTTCCTCAAACCATGAAATAGTAATGCTAAAGAGTCATAAAAACATAGATTTAAATCTAGAAGAGAATTAGAGGTGATCAAGTCAAGACTCTCATTTTTATAGATAAGGAAACAAAGGCCCCGAGAAGTTAAATGACTTTGCCTGTAGTCACGCAGGCAGCAAGTAGTAGTCAGCATTTGAACTCTGGTCCTTTGACTGAAAATCTAAAGCATACTTTCTATTTCACATGCTGCTCTATGGAATTTTAGAACTGGTAATGATGGAATTTTAAAAATATCTTTTGTTATTTTCATTGCCAGAACTTCTCCCAGTATCCTTCCCCCTTTCAGAAAGCCAACCTATTCACCTCTGCCTCTTAAAGTCTGTAGTTCCCTACAGTACTTAGCTCGATTTCCACTTCCTACATGAAGCATTTTCTTAATCTCCCAACTGCTAGCTGCCTCCCCCAAACCACCTTATATCTATTTTATATATGCATATAGAATACACATATGTACATATGGCAAGGTTCTGGAGTGCTGGCACCCCAAGAATGCCAAGGCAGAGTTGCCTGGAATGAATTCACACACTCAAGCCTTCTCTTAATTAAGTGGCAAAGAGTCTATTGTAAAGCTTTAACAAAAGCAAGTAAAGGTCCTTACGGAAACCTTCAAGAGACTGAGGATGGCACTGGGGTTTATACGGAAAAGGGGCATGGGAAAAGAATGCCAGGGATGCTAATTAGGTAACCTAAGAGTCCAGGTGTCTTTGGGAGCTACAGATGGGAAAGTGTAGGGAGTATATCAGACACTGAGGGAGTTGTCAGAGGTATGGTCCTTGGGGATTTGGCAGGAGGGAGAGCCCTGGGGCCAGCCAGGAACAAATCCTTGGGCCAGGCATCCCTGAGTCTGTTCTGGTAAGAAAATGTGTTCTGCAACAAGAGAAAATTTTCTCACATGACAGGGACCTACTAAGAAATCGGGAGGCTTCCAGAGACATGAGCTTAGGGCTGAGCCTGAGCATTCCATCACATAGGTGTACAGAGCTATAAAGACAGAGATTGTCTCCCCTGAGAAACTGTAAGCTCCTTGAAGGGAAGGACTATTTCACTTTCATCTTTGTATTCCTACAGAGGCGGCATGGCCTAGTGAATAGAGAGCACCTATTCAAGCCAAGGAGACCTAGGTTCAAGTCTTGCCTTTTGGTAACCCTAGTGAAGTCACTTAGCCTCTAAGACTTTAAGTCTTAGAACACAAAAGGTACTGGCTTTCAAAGATAAAAGTTCTCTTATCTGAGTTTTCCTATACCAATGCAATCACAAGAATAGTCCCTATCTCCTGTGCCCAACACATAGTAGGTACTTAAAAAATCTTTTTGATTAATTAATTAAAGCCAGGTCTCCTGACTTCATGGCTTAGTATGCAATCATTGTACTGAAACATTCTGCATACAGACATAAGCATACATATGGATAGTTATTTAATGCTGTTTGGGGGAAGAGGAGAAGGAACGTTATGTAAAGAAAGAAGTTTAATAATGACCTAAAAAAGACGTGTTCTGATCAGTGACTTTATCTCCTTCTCAAAAGGTTTTTATCAGAGCTGATATAAATGTAATAGAGTGTACTGTCTCATGCTCTATCTTCCTGTTCTGTTCTTGCAACTGATAATCAGAATGTGAACAAGAGTGGAGAGAAAGAAGAGGAGAGATGCAAACCTTCATTCTTGGATAGTAAAGAGTATGTTTTTTGGGGAAAAATTGGCATAACTACATTTCAGGAAGAATAAGAAAAAGAGTAATAAAGAAGACTTTATATATTGTAATTACATTCATGTGTGTATATATATGTATACACACATATACACACACAAACATACGTGTGTGTGCATTTAAGCTAATCTGACTACAGTATCTTCCAAAAACTGCTAAGTCTGGCTATGCCCTCAGGGCCTGCTCACCCAATTACAGTGTCCTGATGAGGTCATGTCTCTGTCGAAGCCTGCTCACCCTTAACATCACATCTGTTCAAAGATTGCCCCTGGGAGCCTACTTGAAACATTTAATGAATGCCCAAGGTAAGCCTTAGTTACTGCAGTTCTTTGGCTTGTCTTCGAATTAGACAAGGGTCTAGGACTATAAACAAACACACCTCTGTTTGCCCAGCTAAGAAGGACAAACATCTCTCCCGGTGGGTGTACAGAGCACTTATTCAGGCTATTTTGAAGCCAGACATCCAGAAGAAGGAAATTTGAAAAATAGAAAAGAGTATTGCTTTTAAAAATGGTGAAAAAATGTTACTTATAAGCCTGAATACATAGGTTTTCTTCAAAATGGGGCAAGCATCAGTAGAGATGTGTTTTGAAAAACTCAGAGATACAACTAGCATTGAGCAGCCAGGGATTTCTTTATCTCCAGCATTAGTATCAGAGCTGGGAAGGGGGCATGCTTGCATATACCATCACATCTGGCTGCCTGACCAGACCAGCCCACTTTTAAGCCCTAAGATTTTAAATTCTTGTGTCTCTGACACAGACATAGTCCAAATTTTACAGAACACATCTTTTTATTAAGTGGATCTATTCTGCGAAGCTTGGATTCAGTCAAAGGGCTGCACTTGAGGACCTAGTGGGCCACATGTGGCCTTGAGGCTGCAGGTTCCCCACCTCTGCTATGACTGTCCCACTTGTGTGAATTGTCCTCAATGTTTTGCCTAGTCTGATGGCCCATACTACACGGAACACTCAAGATCAGTGAGGATCAACACGGGGTTCCTAAAGCAGAAAAGGCACCAACCTTTCCCTCCCATGCTATACACTCAGCCCTAACCCTGCCCAATCAATCAATCATTAAGCATTTAATAGATATCTACTATATGTAGCATATTCTGTCCTGGGCAGTCTCTATCTTCCTCTGATCTCCTTTTCCATTGTGCCTCCAACATCATTAGAAAACTTATTATCACCCCAGATCTCTACCTCCTACATTCCTTCCACTTTTTAGGCATGAAAAGCAGTGTGGCATAGTGGTTTGAATTTCACCTCAGTTAACAGTCAGTCAACAAGCATTTATTAATCGCTTATATAGCTACGTGACCCCTGAGCAAGTCACTTAATCCCTTGTGGCTTGAGTTTCCTCACTGGTAAACTCCTTTTAATACTCCGGCTTCCTAATTCTTCAACCTCATCTATCCTCATGACCTCTGCCTCCAGTCTACCTCAACCAGGGACAGGAGTGATCATACCTTATATACCATTTCTAAACCATACCCCTCTCCCTGACACACACACATTCAACTGAGTTTCCCTCGGGTCCCAGAAGTCCTATTAATGGCTCTAGAAATGTTATTCTCTCCAGAATAGAGATAGGTATATTTAAAAGATCAGGGCAAGTAGCAGTATGACTGCTCTTATGCATAAGGAGAACAAATTGACCAGCTTTAGAGCGTAATTTCAGTGTTGCGCCTGAAGATACACTTGTGAGTTGCCAAGTCCTGTACATTCTTCATCCACATCTCTCTTACCTACCTTCTTTTCTCTACTTACATGACTACTACCCAGCATCCTTTGCCTAGACTACTTTGTTAGCCTAATTGGTTTCCCTACCTCCAGAATCTTAAACCTTTTCAACCTTTCTTTTTAAAATTGTTTTATTATTTAATATTTTGTAGTTATCAACATTGATTTCCACAAGATTTTAAGTTACAGATTTTCTCCCCATTTCTACCTTCCCCCCACCCCAAGATGGCATGCATTCTGACTGTGCCTTTCCCCAGTCTGTCCTCCCTTCTGTCACCCAATCCCACCCATCCCCTTTCCCCTTACTTTCTTATAGGGCAAGATAGATTTCTATACCCCATTGCTTATCTTATTTCCCAGTGGCATGTAAAAACAACTTTTTTTTGAGCATTTGTTTTTAGAACTTGGAGTTCCAAATTCTCTCCCTTCTTCACTCCCCACCCACCCTCCTTGAGAGGGCAAGCAATTCAACATAGGCCACACATGTATCATTACGCAAAACACTTCCATAATAGTCATGTTGTGAAAGACTAACTATATTTCCCTCCATCCTGTCCTGTCCCCCTTTATTCAGTTTTATCCCTTGACCCTGTCCCTTTTCAAAAGTGTTTGCTTTTGATTACCCCCTCTCCCAATCTGCCCTGCCTTCTATCATTCCCCCTCTCTTATCACCTTCCCCCCTACTTTCCTATAGGGTAAGATACCCAATTGAGTGTGTATGTTATTCCCTCCTTAAGTCAAATCTGGTAAGAGATTCGCTCATTCCCATTTACCTTCTCCCTCTTCCCTTCCAACAGAACTGCTTTTTCTTGACACTTTTATATGAGATAATTTACCCCATTCTATCTCTCCCTTTCTCCTTCTTCTAATATATTCCTCTCTCACCCCTTAATGGTATTCATTTATTTTTTTATTTTTAGACATCATCCCTTCATATTCAACTCACCCTGTGCCCTTTGCCTATATATATATATACATATATATGTATATATATATGTATATATGTGTGTGTGTACATATATATATATATATATATATATATATATGGATATATAGATAGATTCCCTTCAACTACCCTAATAGTGAGAAAGGTTTCATGAGTTCAAATACCATTTTTCCATGTAGCAATATAAACAAAACATTTCAACTTTAGTAAGTCTCTTATTATTTCTCTTTCCTACTTACCTTTTCATGCTTCTCTTGATTCTTATATTTGAAAGTCAAATTTTCTATTCAACTATGGTCTTTTCATCGAGAAAGCTTGAAAGTCCTCTATTTTATTGAAAATCTATATTTTGCCCTGGAGTATTATACTCAGTTTTGCTGGGCAGACAATTCTTGGTTTTAATCCTAGCTCCTTTGACCTCTGGAATACCATATCCCAAGCCCTTTGATCCCTTAATGTAGAAGCTGCTAGATCTTGTGTTATGTTTCCACAATACTCAAATTGTTTTTTTCTGGCTGCTTGCAATATTTTCTCCTTGACCTGGGAACTCTGGAATTTGGTGACAATATTCCTAGGAATTTTCTTTTGGGGTTCTTTTTCAAGAGGTGATCAGCGTCGTCTTTCAATTTCTATTTTACCTTCTGATTCTAGAATATCAGAGTAGTTTTCCTTGATAATTTCTTGAAAGATGTTTTCTAGGCTCTTTTTTTGATCACGACTTTCAGGTAGTCCAATAATTTTTAAATTGTCTCTCCTGGATCTATTCTCCAGGTCAGTGGTTTTTCCAATGAGATATTACACATTGTCTTCTATTTTTTCATTCTTGTGGTCCTGTTTGATAATATCTTGATTTCTCATAAAGCCACTAGCTCCATTATAATTTTTAAGGTGGTATTTTCTTCAGTGGTCTTTTGGACCTCCTTTTCCATTTGACTAATTCTGCCTTTCAAGGTATTCTTCTCCTTATTGGCTTTTTGGAGCTCTTCTGCCATTTGAATTAATCTATTTTTTTAAGGTGTTATTTTCTTCAGTATTTTTTGGGGTCTCCTTTAGCAATTAATTGATTTGTTTTTCGTGATTTTCTTGCATCACTCTCATTTCTCTTCCCAATTTTTCCTCTACTTCTCTTACTTGCTTTTCCAAATACTTTTTGAGTTCTTCCATGGCCTGAGACCAATTCATATTTTTCTTGGAGGCTTTTGATGTGGGCTGACTTTGTTGACTTCTTCTGGCTGTATGTTTTTATCTTCTTTGTCACCAAAAAAGATTCTATAGTCTGAGTCCTTTTACACTGCTTGTTCATGTTCCCAGCCAACTACCTGACCCTTGAGCTTTTTGTAAGGGTATGACTGCCTTCAAAGTGGTGAGTACTTTGTCCCAAAGTTCAGGGATCTTGCACTTCTGTCTTCAAAGCTACTTCTACACAGCAAGCTATGACACACCAGTGATCCTCCTCCCCTAAGAACTGCCAACCAGGACTGAGACCCAGATCCAAGCAGGATAATGCAAGGGAACGCTGCCTCTGCAGCAGCAAAGCACTCCCTGCACTCTGATCCACCGCTTGATTCCCCCCACTGGGTAGGCCTGGGGCCGGAAGCAGCCACAGCTGGAACTCTGGAAGCAGCCACTGGAGCTTCCTGTTGCTGCCACTGCTGTACCACCTCCACCACCATGGGGGCTGGACCCCTCACTTCTCTTGCCCAGATCCAGCAATTTTCCCAGTGACCTACTAAGTTGTCTTTGGTATTTGTGAGTTGAAAAGTCTGGTAACTGTTACAGCTCAGTGATTCATGGCCCTGAGGCCTACTGGTCTACTTCTTGCTACTAGTATTTGACATTACATCTCTGGGTTTTTGCACGAGCTGTCCTCCATCCCTGGAATGTGTGAGAGCTTGCTCTCTCTCCTCTCTCCTCCCTCCTCCCTCCTCCATCCTCCCTCTTCTGTCTTCTCTTTTCTTCTTTTCTCCTCTCTCTCTCTCTCTCTCTCTCTCTCTCTCTCTCTCTCTCTTTCTCTCTCTCTCTCTCTTTTCACTCCTGCCTCTTAGAATCCCTAGCTTTCTTTTTAAGACCCAGTTCAAGTATTAACTCCTACAAAATGGCTTTGCTAACCCCTTGCCCCAGTTAGTTCTTCCTTCCCAATATCTGCTCCCCAATTCCTTTGTGTGTATCTTAAGTTTACTTATTTGTACATGTCATCTCCCTACCCAGTAGCAAAATGTATGCTCATCCAAGGCAGATGGAACCTAGGATAGTGTCTCATGTATGTTGTGATTCAGCTGTTTCAGTCATGTCTGACAGTGACACTATTTGAGGTTGTCTTGGCAAAGATACTGTAATGCTTTGCCATTTCCTTCTCTAGTTCATTTTTACTGATGAAGAGACTGAGGCAAATAGGGTTAGGTGACTTGCCCAGGGTCACATAGCTAGTAAGTCTCTGAGGGCAGATCTGAACTCAGGAAGCTGTATTTCTGACTCCAGATCTGGTGCTCTATTTACTGTGCTACCTAGCTGCCTCATACATAGGAACCCCTTAATAATAAATGCTTGTTGAATAAATGAACCCATAACTACAGTTTCATTCTTTTGGCTCAAACCAGAGGTTATACATGGTTTTGGGGTGTGGGGAAGTTGTGTGTTTTTGCTTTTGTTTTTTTGTTTTGTTTTGAAGCTGGGGGTATTAAAATGTCACTACTCCTAGGGCTGTTCAGTGCTCTTTCCTAAGATTAAGTTTTGACAAGAAAAGTATTAGAGCACTGAATTTTAGACCTAAAGGGGAAAAAAAAATCCCCCAGAGTGCAAAGGGTTCAGAGAAGGAAGACTGGGGGTGACAGAAATAAACTTTGCATTTTTATTGATTTCCTTGGGTTGACCCCAGATGGTGCTGAATAGGAGCCAAAGATACAAAACTTTGGCTCTCCTCACTCTGTTAGTTAAGAAAGGACACATAACCTCACCTCTCAGTGGAAAGCAACAATGTTTTCCCTGTGCCTTCCTCTGAGAGGCTGAAAAGATTGAGAAATATATAAAGCACAGCCATGTTGTTTTCCTTGTATTTTTCCTGTCTTGTCCCAGTGGATACTCCTACAAAAAAAAAAGCAAAAAAGAAAAAGCCCTCACCTGACTGGCTAGCCAAGCCAACTGATTATCTTCAAACAAGCATTCTCTCTCCAAGGCAGCTCTGGGATCCTTTTCCATACAGTAATGCTGAGCTGGAAATGTATGAAAAAATACTTAACAGATTTAGGTTAAACTTATCCATCCAGTACTTAATATAGAGCCTGACACATAGTAGATGCTTAAAAAATGTTAACTGACTGACTGATCCCAAGTATTGCCCCCTGAGTAGGATCGCTTTATCCCAGGGGGTTTAACTTTTTTTGTCATGGATCTCTTTGGAAATCTGGTGAAGCCTTTGGACTCTTCTCAGAATAAATGCATAAAATACAATAAGGAAGATCATAAAGAAAGCCAATTATATTGAAATGCGTTTAACAAAGTATTAAAAAAAAAACCATACACACCAAGTCTATGGACCCCAGGTTAATCCTCTGCTTAACCTTTTCCTTATAAGGTTAACATTTTGAATGACATTTGCAATATATAAAGTGTACAAAGTATGCACTAAGTTCTTCCGGAAGAAAAAAAAGCTGAGTAAATAAAATAGTTTGGCAGTTTCCAACATGTTTAATCAGTTGACCCAGCTGAAGAAAAGAGTGGAGTGGGGTTCACCAAGAAACCATTCATTTTGTTTCTATGGTTATGAAACTCAGTTAAGCTCTTTTAGAAGTCCCTGTTTTATTCTAACCACCTTGAAACTTTTACAATTTACTTAGGCGAATGATCCACTTTTTCCAGAGGAGGAAGAGGGTAGAATAAAAAGAATAAGGTCAAAGAAAAAAGAAAATTTTGATCCAAGAAACAAAAAGTGTTGGAAACCACAAAAATATATTAGATATGCCTATTAATGGACACAATACTATCAGTGGAACTGTGATTTTCCAGAAAATTGCAATTTAGAATTATAATAAATTCTGGAAAGCAATTTAGAATTATAATAAAAAAGTAATTTAAACTTCCACATATGTACATATCTCCGAAACAGAACTCATTATCTTATCCTCTCAAACTGTCCCCTCTTCCTAACTTCCTGGTTACCATCCAGAGCTGCTCCACCCTCTTAATCACCCAGGCTTCCAACCTAGGTGTTATTTTCAACTTCTTACTCTCACCCCCATATGCAGTCAGTTGTCAAATCCGGTCATTTCTACCTTCATAACATATCTCAAATGTACCCCCTTCTCTCCTCTAAGACTACAACCACTCTGGTACAAACCCTCATTGCGATAACCAACTTACTGATTTCCCTGCCTCAAATATCTCTTCACTCTAATCTATTCCCCTCTCAGCTGTCAAAGTGATCTTTGTAAAATGCAGGTCTGATCATACTACACCCCATGCCCCATTCAATAAAGTCCAGTGGCTCCCTCTTACTTCCAGGATCAAATATAAAACCCTCAGCTACGCTTTTAAAGTCCTTCATAATTTGATTCCTATCTTTCCAGTCTTCTTATGTTACTACCCTACATATATTCTGTGATCCAGTAACATTGTCCTTGCTGCTGTTCCACACACACAAAACTCTGTCTCCTGACTCTAAGCATTTTCACTGTCTCTATCCCTCTTTTCATTCTTACAGATGTGGGGGATTGTGGGAGACAATGGTCATAGAACACCGGACAGATTATCAGATTTGGTCGACATGTTGGTTAGTTTCGTTGAACTGCTTTTTTCTCTTTCTTTTTTATTCTTAGTAGAAGGGATGACTCTATAGGTAGGGTAATCTACTGGAAATGAAGATGATATAAAAATATCAATAAAAACTTGTTAAATCTTGAACTTTGCATTTCCCAAATATAATTTCTAAAAGCATTTTTAATTCATCCATTTAGCAAATATATTAACCCTCTACTGCACGCATAATACTATATGCCTAAACAAGGACAGTAGTGATAAGAACAGGGTTGGTTCTCAGACTTAAATATTTAACAATAAAAGTAACTGATTATCCTGTCCTTGGTAGATGTATTTTTTGGTGGGGCATGAAGTCATGGGCATCTTGAAGTTTCAATCAACACTTTGGAGTAGAAATATTCAGCTATAAGTTTAAGGCACTATCATTTTTACATGGTTATTTGGTTGCTGAAAGGGCCAGAAAAGAACATATGCATAATAGAAAATGATAAAAATCAACTTAAAAAGAAACAGCTTCTCTGACTAAACACAAACTATTCTGAAGACCTTAGAGAAAACCACCTCTCAAGCATATACTGAGAGGATGTGCTGCTTATGTGGAGGCATAGCATAAACTAAATTAAAAACAGTATCAAGACATTTTGGCCCATCAGGTCATTTACATATACTGTAAATGTTTTCAAAGTTTTAAAGAACATAAATGACAAACTATTAGTTAAGTAACTGTTTGGGGACTTGGGGAAGATTATCTAAGTACTTCTGCAATCATCCCTGACAGACAAGATACATTCAGAAACTATATGAACATAGTTATAAAGCACTCAACAAATAAAGGTAGATCTAAATAATTGGAGAAATATCGATTGCTCATGGATAAGCCAAGACAATATAATAAAAATTACAAAGCTACTTAAATAAATTTACTTATTCCGTGCCATGACAATCAAACTACCAAAGGACTACTTTATAGAGTTAGAAAAAATTATAAAATTCATCTGAAGGAAGAAAAAGTGAAGAATATCAAGGAATCAACAAAAAAAATGGGAAGGAAGAGAGACTAGCAGTTTCTGATCTCAAACTATTTTGCAAAACTATAAGTCTCAAAAACAATTTGATAGTGGGTATGAAAGAGAAGTTGATCAATGGAATCGATTAGACACACAATATACAGAAGCAAATGAGCATAGTAACCTAGTTTGTGATAAACCCAAAGATCCCAGCTATTGAAGCAAGAGCTCACTATTTCACAAAAACTGTGGGAAAAGTGGAAAACAGTTGGGCAGAAACTAGGTATAGACCAACATCTCATACCACGTACCAAGCTAAGTGCCAAATGGACATGTGACTTAGACATAAAGGTTGACACCTACATAAGCAAATTAGAGGAACATAGTAGATAGATCATAGAGATAGCTCACTGGCAACCCCTCTTCATCCCAGTGCCTACCTTCTGTTGGTTATTTCCTATTTAGCCTATATATAGGTTGTTTATATATATTTGTTTGCATGTTGTCTCCCCCATTAGACTGTAATCTCCTTGAGGGCAGGGACTGTCTTTTGCCTCTTTTATATCTCTAGCACTTAGGAATTAGCACATTGTCTGCTACATAGTAGGTGTGCTTAACAAATGCTTATTGATTACTTGTGAGAAGGTCTTAATTTGAAGCATTAGAAGACATCACATGGAAGAAAAGAGGGACAAAAAGAGTAGGAGACGACCAGATGAAGACTGAATGGGAGAGAAAACTGAGCATGGGAAGAGTAAAAGAAAACAAGAGGCAAAGAAAGGTGCTACTTACAAAAGACAAAATGAAAAAGTGATAAAAGCTGATGAGGTCTGCTGTTCTTTTGCTGGGAACTATGCTGACTGGAAGAGAAGTATTGCTTTGCTGGGAGCTGGTTACGTGGAGAAAGGCAGAATTGTTCTCTAGCCTAGGAAAGGAAAAATCTTTCAGGGATTGGCTTGTGTGTTGCCCTTTATTGCCCTTTTAGGTTTGAGAGGGGAAAACAGAGGAAGAAAGATATAATTTGCATCTGCTTTGCTATAAGAAGAGGCATGTCTTTTTTGAGAGGTAATTAGACAAAAATTAATCTCCTGTTATTTGAAAAGCTGGCCAGGGAAAGGCTGCATGGCTCTATTTCTATCTACTGCTTGAGAAAGAGAAACTCTTCAGAGCCCCCGAGCAGATTTGAGGTACTTGGCAGTTCTCTTTCTTAAGGATACTGCTTATGACTGAAAGAACATGACACTTTCTCAACACCCTGCCAAAGTGTGGGTATGAATGCTAAAAGAGACGGTCACTATTTCAACAACTCAAGGGTAGCAGAGAATCGTCTTTGCATAGCAGGAAAACTATGAGGATTAGAGAGGAAGCAGATAGCAGAAAAGCAGTTTTGCCCAACAGGTAATACGTGACATAGACTTTTGTAAAGAAACCAATGACAACAAGACATACATTCCAAGGTTGTAACTTATCCAAGTCATGGATTTCTCTATTCTTGTACCTCCCTGCTAGGTTTCTATAATTGTGTGCCCACTCTCTCCCACAGATACTATATGCATTGGTGGGAGAGTGTGACTCAGATTTATGGGTGGACTCATATTTTGATTAATGCTATTCTTGATTTTTATTGAATAAATTCTTGCATTATTCCTGTTTTGATTTCCCATTAGGTAAATGTTATGATTATGTTGTTTTTGCCTTGTTGTTTACTAAATGTTTCATGCTTACAGTCAATGGTGCTATGGTGATTGATTTGTGTAAATGGGAAACACAACAGTGGGGGCTCAGCTACAGTGAACAGAAGAATACGTCTCTCCTATCCTCCAATCTCCCCATACCCCAATAATCAGGTTTACTCCAAGGACCTTGAGAAAGAGTTTGAATAGTAGCCACACAGCTGGCTCTCTGAGGACACCATCCTCAATGGGCTGAAGTAGGTACAGGTGGACTGAACAGGCCAGCCCCAGCCCAAGGAGACAACCTGGGGAAAATTAAGGGTTGGTGCCATACCTGGGCTACATAAATAGATGTTTAATTACCTATTTTTTTGTTGTTCAGTCATTTCAGGTACATCTGACTCTTTATAGAAAGTGAAGATACTGGAGTGGTTTGCCATGTCCTTCTCCAGCTCATTTTACAAATGAGGAAGCTGAGGCAAATGGGATTAAGTGACTTGCCCAGGATCACACAGCTAGTAAGTGTTTGAGGCCAAATTTGAACTCAGGTCTTGCTGACTCCAAGCCCAGCACTCTATCCATTGTGCCACCTAGCTGCTCTTAATTACCTATTAGCCACCTATCACCTATCATATAAAACTAATTATATACCCATACATCACTAATTCCAAAATCATTTTAAAAGAAATAGTCATTATGCTCTTAAACGTATAATGCTGTAATGACAGGCACTGAGGTATAATGGCGGGGGAAAATGGATGCCATAGATTCCAGTCCCAGCTGACTAAAATACTAGTTGTATGAACTAACTCAAATCATATCACCCTCCTAGGCCTCAGGCTCTTCATCTGCAAATGACCGATTTGGACTAGATAAATCTTTAAAGCCTCTGCCAGCTCTGACATTCAATGATTTTATGAATTCTATGAATCACTGTGAAAACATACTTAGAAGAATTTGTAAAGAGCTTAACGTCTGCTTAGCAGATGTCCATTCTTAGTACACTTCAACTAATTTGTAGCATGACATATCCTGTTCTCCATAGCTTGAGAAAGCAAAGAGTTCCAACAATCTGATAAGCAAAAGAAAACCCTCTAAAGGTACAATGCTTATTCTCTCTGAATCCTGAGGGCATTTATTTCCCCAATACTCTGATTTCTAGTCTGTAATATCGGTACATATTATTATGGTATCGATAAGTAAATAGATCACGTATAGAAAATGGGAATCAAGTTAAATACAAAGAAAACCAGGAGTCAGTGTCATTCTAGAACACCTGCACAGCTGCAGACCTCCTGCCCCTTACAAAAGGGGCCAGACTAGAAGCAGCCCACAAAATTCAGAGTTCTCAGTGTTCACCTGGAAACTTAACTGATCCTTCTCAGTCACAATGGCATTCTGCTTCTATCCACTCTGGTCTCACCTCCCTCCCATCTCAGCTTCCCTCAGACCAGGGCCTCCCTGATAACCCAATCAAGGTTACTGATATCATTAACCAAAACTCTCTTGATCCACCTGAATCAGAATACACAAACTTGCAAATGACTTTCTCAAACAGTTTGCAGGCAATTAGAATGAAATTCTCCATCTACATTCCATTCAGACAAATGGTGAACTCTCCCAGGCATATTCTATCCATCTCCTACTTCTATTCCTTTACAGAAAATTCTCTATCCCCACCACACGTTGAATGTCTACCCAGATTTTTTTTGTATTTTCACCGATATATTTTTATATCACTCTGAAGCCAGGTCTTCCTCACTCCAAGTATAATGCTCTATCTACTTATACTACCATCGACTATGCCATGTAAAAGAATTAAGAACTGATGCCATTAAGACCTATGCGAAAAAAAAATGAAAAAGGTTTGTGTTTGAAGTCTGCAACAAGCTAATTTGGAAGGAGGGAAATTGCCAACTTTGTTAAATCCTGTTGATCTAGAAAGGACCATTCTCTTTGTTCTATAGTTACCACTTAATAACCTGGACCTAGTATAAGGAGAAGACAATCTATAAGGTTTTATCTATCAGCACAGGGCCTTAAACATAGCAGGCACTCAATATATAGCTTATGAATAGAGCTGATTTATCAAATGCTGCACTTGGAGTCAAAATGACCTGGGTTTGAATCACATCTCAGACACTTGCTGGTGACCTTAGTTAATTAAGTCAGAACCTAGTGAGTCTGTTTCCTCATCTATGAAGTAGCAATAACAATAGCACATATTTCAAAGCACTTTTCAATGCTTAAAGTGTTACATAAATAGGAATTATTAATAAAATATCTTTTACACAAAGCTGTTCCTCATTCTACTGTTCGAGGCTGCCCTAACTACCTTTTATTTAACTGCCTTATATTTATTTTGCATTTATTCTGCATATACTTATATATTTACACTTTGTCTCCCTCAATAAGATTTAAGTTTTGGGGAGAGGGAATCAGTCTACTTTTTTTGTATCTGTATCCCCAGCACCTAGAACTGCCCCTGCCAAATAGTAGGTGCATCATAAATGCTTACCGATTATTATAGTCTCTAGACAAAAGCCAATGTATCTCCAAACTGTCCTTTGCTTCCATATTCACTCAGTAAATCTTCTGAGTTGATGCAGATTTGAGAGGGCTGGCCCAGTACTCTCTGAGGTCCCTTCTAGTTCTCTATATCCTTGGGGGCAGAATGGTATACTAGAATGGGCACTGGATTTAGATTTTGAGGGCATGGTTTCAAAACCCAGCTCTGCCACCGTACTTACTACCTGGGTGACTTTGGGAGAGTTTCTTATGTCTCTGTGTTTTAGTCTTGTTATCTGTAAAATGAGGGGATTTAAAATAAATGACTTCTAAGGTTCTTCATACCTCTAAACCTGGTTACAGTGCTTTTTTTTCTTCCTATTCTAGCTTGAGTATAGTCATAGAACCACCTATAAATGCAGTCAAAACATAAAACATTTGCTAAATGACAAAACAAAAGGACTCTTCATTTTCCACCAGCAACTCTGCTTAGTTTCAACTCCACCAACACCATGCCCTCCCTAAAATAATCTCATCACCTGAAATCTCATTATCATACGGATTGACTCAGTTTTGATGCTCAACACCTTCCCAGCACCCTCAGTTGCCATCCCCTCTGATCTAAGGGCTAGAAGCTAGAACAATAAACTCCCCCGAGTCCTCCCTCATAGAATACTCAGAACTTTCCAGGTAACTTTATTTCCTACAACTGGCTCCGGTTAATATCCTCCCCTACACTGTGCCCCTCCATTTTCATCTTCCTTTTGTGTACTATCTTTCCCCTATTACATTGTAAGCTCCATAAGGGTAGGTACTACCTTTCTTTTTCTTAGTTGTGTCCATAGTACACAGCAGAGTCCCTATCACGTAATAGGTGTTTAATAAATGTTTATTGACTACTGATTGACTTGACTACTTATAACATTTATTCAGTATTTATAAGCAAATATCACATTTATTCAATAAAAGGGGGAAGCAGAAATAATTATGAGATTTACTCAATAGAAGATCAGAGCAGGAATAATCTGATTATAACAGCTCACCCATAAACCTAGGTCACACTCTCCCACTAATGCTCATAGCATCCATAGGGGAGAGTGGGCAGACACAGAAACAAAGCAGGGACCTACATGGATGGGAAAACCCATGTCCCTTGGGGAACTCATAACTCTGGACCAAAGGCATTGATGGCCTTGGTCTCTTCAGGTACAAAATCTACCACACAAAGAATATCTCTTCTATCTGTTCCATTCTGGTACTCACCACTCTAAAGCTATATCTGCTCTTGAGCTGATGAAGCAATTATAAGTTCTTTTTGTTCATAGCTGCCCTTAACAGGGTGCTAAGAAAAAATATTGCACTCTTTCAGTGCCGGTCATCTTAAGATTCTACTTTGTTCAGTCAGCTCCAGACCTCATATCACAGTGAAGCACAGCTCCCAGCAAAAGTGTATCCTCCTCTTTTTTTCTCCTTCTCAAGCTGTAGATGGCAGTAGAAGACAACCTGGCATCACCGAGAGGTTTAACATATTTCGGGCTATAGGTGGCACTAGAGAGCAATAAGCTCTCTATTAGGTCTATGCATAGCAGTAGGATTCAGATCTTCATTCAGCAAAGTGCCCAAGAGCTCTCAGCAAATAAGCCAATGCCTCTCTTCCAAATAGTGAGCTTCCAGCAAACCAGCTGAAAATTTAGATGTTTCAGCAGATTCACTCCTAGCCTTCCAAGTCTTCTATCTCAAGCTTCTTATGATTTCTTCTGAGTTCATCTTACTCTCTTGCTTTTTCTTCTGTCTTTTTCTACAATTTCTTCTGCTGACTTCTCCATAACTTATAATTCCTCAAATCGGAACTTCCTGGTAGTCAGTGATTAAGCATATGAACTCAACAAACTTTATATAATCTCCTCATTGTCTCTAACAGTTATTTTGGGGGAAGGGGTAGGCAGTAATGAATACTGTTTAATTTGACCCATCTAGGTTATGTGTGTTCACATGGGTCTGTCTAGATGTGGTTCAAAGGTAGGAAAGAATAGATATCTTGTATCTCTTCTCTAGGTGGGCACAGCGGATAGAGCACTGGGTCTGGAGTTAGGAAGACATAAGTTCAAATCTGGCCTCAGATACTTCCTAGCTACGTGACCCTGGGCAAGTCACTTACCCATGTTTGCCTCCATTTCCTCATCTATAAAATGAGCTGGAGAAGGAAATGGCAAACCACTCTAGAATCTTTCCCAAAGAAATGCCAAATGGGGTCACAAAGAGTTGGACGTGACTGAAAATGACTGAACAAGAAAAATACCTCCTCTGTACCCTTCTCCAAGGGAGACTTTGATTCCTGCCAGAAGGAGAAGCCAGAGATTTGGTGAGGCTAGAGGCTGGCTACTCTATTCCCCTCAGAGAGAGAGAGAGTACCATGCTAGAATTCTAACTATCTGCCCCCTTAAATATTGGTAGTCTAGGCAAAGTAGTTTTAGATTCAAGCTAAGCTACTGATCACTATTCCTTTATGGGAAGTGTTCTAAGCTATATATCCTAGGCTTGACTCCCTTCCTACCCACAATGCACACATATAGCAAATAGCAAATAAACCCATTTATTACAAGTTAGAGCAAAACGGAAATCAGAGAAAGTATAGCTATGAAAATATGTACCAGACAGTACAGATTGAACGAGCTCTCTCGCTGAGAACTAGATAACTCAGCTCAACTATGAGAAAGAGTTCCAGATCTTATCCAAGGGGAAGTTCCCTGAAGTCTCTAGCGTAGCCAGCTGAGGATGGAGACATAATAAAGACTGTGCTGTGCTCTTCTGTGTTGGTTTCATCCCAGAGTCTTTTTCTCTTCATACACCTAAAGAGAAGATTGAATCACGCATCTCTCTCAGTGCTGCAACCTAGGACCCAGAAGCTCTCTTTACTTCTGCTTTCACCAACTCCCTCCCTGCCTCCCGATGTATATTTAGGACACGGCATAATCAATCTCCACACTAAGGAGGAGAGAGTCTCATGTAATTGGCCCTTTCAGCCAAGAATTACATTAGATTTATAATTTTGTCAGTTATAACCTTTAAGATTCTAAGGACAGTCACATGTAATTATAACAAACTGATGGACCACAATGCCCTGTAGCTATCCTTGCCTCAAATATTGTTCTGCTTTCATGTAGGAACATTATTACATTCACTGAGAAGCAATTCTCTAGCTGAATCTTAGAAAGAGTGGGCTTCTTCATAAGTTGGTTTTTTAACAATTTTCCTTTCACAAATATTCTTTTCTTTTGCCTCTTTCAGCAACCAAACTAACCACATATGAAATGAGGAGAAAAGGGAAGAAGCACCTACTATGTGCTAGATACTGCGCTAAGCAATTTAAAATATTTTTATTTGATCTTGACAACTTTGTGAGTTGGTGTGATTATTATCTCCATTTTACAGGAAACTGAGGCAGACAGAGGCTTTTGGGGGGGGGTGTATGTGTGTGTGTGTTTTAAGTGACAGGCTAGAGTCTAAGGTCAGCTTTGACCTCCAGTCTTCCTGATTCTAGGCCCAGTACACTTTGCCACCAAGCTAATCAGGTAATGCTTTGCATTACAAACATATTTCTTCAAAAAAGTTTATTGTGGGGGGACATCAGGCAGTTTTGAAATTTAAAAAACAATTTATACTAAATTACTTTAGGATACTTCAAGGATACTATTAAATTGAGTTCTTTTACAATTCTGCATAATACAGAGTAAAACAGGAAATCAAAACAAATTTCGGAGTTTGTAACTCACATGGAAATAATACTTTATTGGTTTACAGAAGGTTTTCCTCACCACAAAATTCTGAGCATAGATAGTACAAGTATTATTATGCCCCATTTACAGATGAGGAGCCTAAGCCTCAGACAGACATAAAGAGATTTTCTTTTGGTCCTAGAGTCTGTAAATAGAATCAGGACTCAAACCTGGGTCTTCTACAATTGCATTTTCTGCTTTCTACATATATATATGTATACATATATATACATATATATATATACACATATATATTATTCATATCACTGATCTTTAAATTGACTTTTCACTTGTCCCTTTTCACTGATGACAGAAATTGATGGGAAAGTGGGGACACAAAAGAGACATTTTGTAACAAAGTTAGGAGAAGAATGCATGTCTGAATTTGTTGAGATATGCATCCCTCCTCAATATCTAAGTAGTTTTACCTTCAAAGCTGAAGCATATAAGATACTACTAAATGTATAATTTGTAACAAGTTTGTTGGTATAAATCAATGATTTGCCAGTGTGTATTAGCAAATACCATCTAAAACCAACAAAAAACAACACAGTCTAGCTGTCTGTAATACATTATATACAGATGAAAGATGTTTACTAAATTGTGTTTTGTCCTTTGTTCTCGAAGAGGGGATTTAAGTAAGGCAGGACTCTCTCCTCTGGAGTCATTTGGATCCAGTGGCAAAATATAGATCAAGATGACGATGGATGCAATGGGAGACCATGGACTTTTTAAACTAAGGTCTTTCCCAGGTCTCAGTTTGTCTGAGGCAATACCCAAACTTGTTGAATGAACATAATGAATAAGAAAAAGTACAAAGTCTAAGGAAAAATCCAAAGGGGAGACCTTTCCATCAAATAAATATTCTATAATATTAGATCTGATAGTCTAAAAGCAAGAAACCAGTGGGTAGCACTGGGCAAAATATATCTCACTCAGGTTTTTTTAATTAATTTTTATTAATTATCATTTTGTAGTCCTGAATTTCCTCATCTATACTTTCACTCTCTCTCCCAAGAGCTGGCTCATATAACAAATTTTTTTTTTAGATAAAAAGGAAGTAGGGGACAAAATAGGCAAAACCAAGCAAGACATTGAAAAAAATTTGAATATATATGCAATGTTCCACATCCATGTCAATCTGCTTTTAATTGGGCCCATGTGAATTCTTTACCACCTTAAAATTTACACTAAGATTTGACCCAGATCAGAAAAAGTAAAATAAGGGAAATTAGCCATGTTTTGCCAATTTTCTCCTCATTTGAGAAGGAAGCCAGGAAAAAGGATAGAATGTCATATGGTTTCCTATTAAATCTGTAACATGGCCAAATCCAGGCAGCATGAGTTTTTTTAAGTATATTACTTAAGTCAAAACATCTTGCAGTTCATCAAAATTTTTCATTTTCTGGAAATAAAATTTATCTCAAATCCAGAGGCATATTGTTCAAAATTAGGATTCTCTCAATGAACTCTTAGAAAAGTTTTGTTTAGTATATGCTTCTGGGCACAGTTGTCATGCACTCAATTTCTCAGTTGTAAACAGAGCAGAGTTTTATGCAACCAATACTTTTTTTTAATGAGAAAATTCCTAGAGGATAGAATACTGAACTTAGAGTCAGTAAGAACTGGATTCAATGCTGCCTCATACATTACTAGCCATGTATCTTTCATCAAGGCTTTGATCTCTCCTTGCCTCAGTTTCTTCATCATTATAATAAGGGTAATAATATTTTTAGCACTTACCTCACCTGCTATTTGTAAGAATCAAGGGAGATTATATATGTAAAGGATTTTGCAAATACCAAATTGTCATATACATATCAATATTATTAGGGAGGATTATGTACTACTATTTATGTAAAAAATAATTTTTAAATTGCTCAGCCACCAGAATATACACAATTAGATATGACAGGAAACAGCACCCAGCATCACCAATAAAGATTAAAATTTCTCAGCAAAAGGGCAATCAGTCACTCAATTGATAAATAGTCAAAGGATACGAACAGGCAGTTTTCAGATGAAGAAATCAAAGCTATCTATAGGTGTATGAAGAAGTGCTCTAAATAACTTTCGATTTGAGAAGTGCAAATTAAAACAACTCTGAGGTATCACCTCACACCTATCAGATTGGCTAACATGACAAAAAAAAAGGAAAATGATAAATGTCAGAGAGGATGTGGGAAAACTGGGACAGTGAAGCACTGTTGGTGGAAGCATGAGTTGATCCAACCATTCTGGAGAATGCCCATTGATTGACATTCCATCTTTTTCCTGGCTTCCTAACTCATGGCCAAAACATGGCCAATTTTCCCTATTTTGCTTTTTCTGATCTGGGTCAAATCTTTGTGTAAAATCCAAGGTGGTAAAGAATTCATATTGGAACTATGCCTAAAGGACAACCAAAGTGTGCATACCATTTGATCCAGCGATATTACTACTAGGTCTGTATCCCAAAGAGATCATTAAAAAGGGAAAAAGATCTGCATGTGCCAAAGTATTTATAACACCCCTTTTTGTGGTGGCAAAATATTGGAAATTGAGGGGATGCCCATCAATTGGGGAATGATAGAACAAGATATGGTATATGAATGTAATGGAATACTATTGTGCAATACAAAATAAGGAACAGGCAGATTTTAGAAAATCCTGGAATGACTTGTGCAAACTGATACAAAGTGAAATGAGCAGAACCAAGAAAACATTGTATACAGTATCGGCAACATTGTGTAATGATCAGCTATGAACAACTCAGCTCTTCTCAGCAACACAATGATCTAAGACAAGTACAAAGGACTCACAAAGAAAAATGCTATCCACATCCAGATAAAGAACTGATGGACTCTGAATGCAGATAAGAGCGTATTTTTCTCACTTACTTTATTCTTTCTCATGTTTTTTTTCCTTTTGATCTGTTTCTTCTTCCACAATTGTGACTAATATGGAAATATTTTTACATGATAACGCATGTATAAACTATATCAAACTGCCTACCATTTTCAGAAAAGGGGAAAGGGGGGAGGGAGGAGAAAAATTTGGAACTCAAAATCTTGTAAAAATGAATACTAAAAATTTTCCTGACATGTAACTGGGAAAAAAATAAAACACTCTAAAAAAGGCAATCAGTGAGTTTAGGAAGTTACAGGGCATTTATCCTGAGATTTTTCAAATTTTAATTTAATACAATCCTTCCAAAATCTCATGTTTTACATCACACATAGAAATAAATGCATATCCTTAAGTAATGAAATGAACACTAGAGTATTATTTTTACTTATCAATGGTCAAGTTCTTTTTCCTCTGCTTACTGATTTTTATTTTTATTTTGCTTTATTTTATTTTATCAACTTATTATTATAGTCAAGTTTTAATCCACTGCTCCACCTAGCTGCCCTAAATAAATATTAGAATATACTAAGGTGTATGGGCTGTACTTGCGATTTCATTAGTATGAGGAACCTCAAGTTTTGTCTTTATGTTCTCGGATTGCTACCCGGGGCTCTGAAAAGTTAAGTGATTTACCCATTGTTACAGAGCTAGGATATAACTGGAGTTGGGACTTGACTCCAAAATTGGTCCTCTAGCCACAATGCCAGATTAACTCTCAGAATACAATTATATTCTCCTAAATTATTTGGTACAGGAATTTTATTCTTTTTATTCCTCATAACTGATTCCCTGTCTCACTTCTACACAAGCTATTCCAAACCTCTTCTTCCTTCAAGACCTCCACAGATCCTCTTCAATCACCTCCCTTAGTCAAATGCCTTGCTTCTTAACTAAAGATATGTCTTAATTGAAGCTTTTTGCTGTGACATCTCTCTCCTATTTGTTTCATCTTGAAACCCCTTGACATCTTCTTCCACTTTTCATTCCTTTCTCCCAGTCTCTGAAAAAGAGGTGACTCCTCCATTTTAAGCCAAATTTCTTTAAAAAGCTTTCTATGCTCACTGTCTCCCCTCCTCCTCTCATTTGATCTTTGACCTTTTGCAATGTGAGTTCTGACCTCATCATTGAACTGAAACTGTTTTCATAAAAGGTACCAATGATCTAATAGTCTTTTCTCAGTCCTATGCCCTCTTGAACTCTATGCTGCATTTGACATCGTGGACCACCCTTTCATCCTCCAAACTCCCATGTTTAGGAGTTTTTATTACACTAATTTTGACATGACACAATTTTCACGATGCTGCTTCCACTCCTACCTGTATGACTTCTTCTCTGTCTCCTTTATTGGCTTATCATGCCTCTTAACTGTGAATATTCTTCTAGGTTCTGCCCTAGATCTTCTCTTCTTCACTTCACACCCAACCTTTTCAGATCACATAGGTTTAACCATCATCCCTTTGCACACAGCTCCCAAATCTAGTCCTTCCCCTGAGCTTCAGTCTTGCCTTGTCTATTGACATTTCAGACTAGATGTCATGGAAACATCTAACTTAATACTTCTAAAACTGAACTAATTACCTTTTCACCTTTTATACATCTCTATTTCTGTCTAAACCATCACCATCCTTCTAGATTCTCAGGTTCCTCGGCATTATCACTGAACTCCTCATTCCCTCCCAGTCAACATATATAACAGTTGCCAAATCTTGCTATTTCTACCCTCAAAACATCTATGTCTGACCCCTCCTCTCCATTCACACAGCTACCACCTTAGTCCAGTTCATCACTTCTCACCTAGATTATTACAGTACTCTCAACTCTCTCAGTACCTCAGTTGATCCTATACAATGCTATTAAATTTTCCTTAAAAAGGAGATCTTATCATGTGACTATATTGCTTGACCAACTCCAAGGGTTTCCTATTGTATAAATTATTACATAAGTTCTACTGTGTAATAATTTCCTTTTTTTCTTTTTTCTCTTCTTGCTCTTAAAGCCCTTTATTTCTTGGCCCCAACCTATCTCTCCAGCCTCAGGTAACTAAACATTACTTACCTTTCCATATTCTTTGATCCATTGAAACCAACCTTCTCCTCCTCACAAATACCACTCAGCATTCTATCGCCTATCTCCAGGCCTTTGTGCTTGGCTGTAACACATGCCTGGAATGTTCTCTCTACTTACTTCTATTCCACAGAGTCCCTTTCTTCCTTTAAGATGGCACTTAACCACCATCTTCAGTATGAATCCTTTTCTGATCTCCCAACTGCTAGTACTCACCTATCCAAACTACCTTGTATTTAGCCACTTTGTATATATTTGCATTTATTAACTTCATATTTATGTTGTATATATTTTATGTGTACTAATCTCTCCCATTAGAATGTAAGCACCTTA